>OY755205.1:10865697-11033197 GCA_963576765.1 Draba incana
TGGAAAATAGATTTTGTTTGGAGATCATACAACGGGATCTAGTGGAGATCGAAGAGTTTGAAGGAACAAAGAAAGCTTATTTAGATTTTGTTTCCGTAATAAGCAACACGTCGAGAAAGACTCACCAGAGATATGAGATTTGCGAATGTGTTGAGGATTGAGATTTTACTGTTCATCAGTGTTCTTCCATTCGGTTTCACCACCTTCATATCTTCAGATCTGCTAAACAGAGGAAGCAAAAGTTAAGGAATCGAAAGAGAGAGAAGAGATGTATGTGCAAAATCATCCTAAAAATGCATAGAAAGCCACCAACTCAACCAATAATGAAGCAACACATCCAAATTTCAAACCTTTAACATGGTCAACAAACTAAAAAAGTGGAGATAGAGGCACATACATTTGCCGAACGTGAAATTAGGTGCTAGAATCAGAAAAAGGACGAGATTCCGTATGGATTAGACCCAACAATTGTTCAAATCGGTGAAGAATTGAAGAAGAAAGGGTATGGGGAAAATTTTCTCTAAAATCTCTCTAAAAAACATGAGAAGAGAGAAAAAATTAGGAGGCTAGGGTTGAAAATGAGAATTAGGGTTTCCATAGAAATTTTCGCTTATATATGGAGGCAAAAATATCTGGTTAGGTTAATAATTTTTCGGTTTAGGTAGACTTCCATTGGTTGTTTACGAAACTCTATACTCTAATATGAAACCATAATCGCAATGGAAGTCTACAATTTAAAACCTATATCGAATTGAAGTCTGCAATGGAAGTCTATATATGTGGAGTACACTGCAATGGAACTCTACAATTCTAAACCTAAATCGAATATTTTCTTAAGACTATTCAAAACTGTAAATAAAAAATATTATCAAACATTTAATATATTCACAATTTTACACTTTGTGCAAATTTGACAATATTGAAATTAAGAACTTTAAATGTAACCCTAAAGGTAAACACATGTTTTCTTAAGGGTCTAATGTCAATCCATTTCCTATATTTTTAACTCATAAATCTATAAACTAATGTCAATGACATACATGACTCATAATACTCAAGATTTAACATCACATTATAGTGAACTCAACTTTTGATAATCAAACCCTACCTTGTAACTTCTAATAAGGTTTTTATCCTAAACCATATACCATATAACACAGATTCCTAAAACATAAATCCATTACAATCATAAAATAATAAAGACTATACATACATATTACGTAACAATAACTACTATCATGTCACCATATTGTCACATGACTTCTAAATGTAATGTGATGAAGTAGAGTATTTGGTATTTAGTATAGTATGTAGTTCATTCATTCATTTTCAATCTAATTTGTCTTTTTTTTTTACTTTTTTTCAATTTTGTAAACTTTTATTTTTAATACATCACAATTGTTTTTAGTTTAATTATTAATTAGATTTTTTGGTCAAATTATTTTTTATGCATTTATAGATTTAAATTTCTTAAATAATTACGTTGTAGACTTTCAAATTGCGTTGTAGACTTCCGTAAAGTAGAATTCTGGTGTATGTCTACAACGTAGACTTCAAAATTGCCGTGTAGACTTCAGTAAGGGTAAAACAGTCATTCCGGCTGCAGTTTTATTGTTTGTTCATTAAGGCTCTAAATGTAATTTCACTACCATTTTAGGTTAGTTTTCCAAAGATTCACATAAAGGGTGTAGTTCTGCATTCAAAATCAAATAAGGGTGTAGTTTTAGCAATTTTCCCTTTATATAAACACTTTTAATTAATGTTATAGTGATCTATGTATATTTTGCTTTTCTTACGATCTTTGTTTATTTTTCTTCTCTATATTTTTTTCACTATGTACATTTATATAAATTTTCGTTATATCTACATTTAAAATAAAATTTTCTATTTAAGAAAACTTGCTCAACAATTGTAACACACGAATGTTTGAAATATTTGGGGTTAATATAGGGTATTCATTTATACATTTTTTTTGTTAATTATTATTTCATATATCGAAGGAATAATAATGTTTGAGAGTAACTATTTTGGCAAATCTAAAATGATATTTTTTTATAATCCCAAATGTTCATATTTATTATTGAAGATCATTTTAAAGAAAAGTATATTAATTGAAATTTTAAATTAGGTAACCATTTATTATGTAGATATATTGTTGAGAGTATTTAAAATAAATGTTTCAACTAAAAAAACCTATCTTTTTAATTAGCTTAAAGTCATGTCATCTTTTTAAGAATCAACCAATAAAATTAACACACCTAATATCTTATAACTAAAACAACTTTGTATTTAATAGTAAGAGGATTAATTTGGTTTGACTATATTGGTTAACCAATTAATTTGGATAACAATCATCTATAATTTTTGGTAAATTTGTTTGGTTTATCTATGTTGGTCAACCATTTAACTAAAAATTTATTTACAATAAATTCATTTGGTTTGACTATACTGGTCAATCATTCAACCCAAATCTCACTTATTCATATTTATATTTAAATTTAGGCAAAAAAAGATTATTTACCAATTAAAATAAAAAAGGTTTTCACACAATATATATATACTAGAAATTGATGTATTTGTTATTCCAACAATGATCATGTATCTCAAAAAGATGAAATATTTAATATTGTTTATGTTGGTTATTGCTGCATGTTTTACGCTAAATGAAGCTTGTGACAAAAATCGTGTAGTAATTCTAAACCAACTCGGTGAAGGTAGAAATCTCGAAATTCATTCGTTAAAAAAAACTCGATCTAGGCATAAAATATTTAAACACCAGTGCGACGTCATACGTCGTTGAATTCAATGATGAACCAACCAAAATATCAACATGGACTTGTAATCTTAGGCAAGGGCCTAACATGGAGTATTTTTATGATATTGAAGTATATAAATCAGGATTTAAAATTATCCCTGCATGTGGTCAGCTATGCGAATGGGTAGCAAAACTAGATGGGATATATTTTTCAAGAATAATGACTCAAGCGCCGGTGTTAGCACTACGTTGGAATAAAAAATAATGTGCTTTTTTCCTTAAATTTTATCTTATGTTTATGTAACTAAACCATAAGAGCTAATGTGCTTTTTGTTATATATTATAACAAAATATTAATAAAATATGAATTTATTCAATAACTTTGTTATATGTTTTTTGTTAACAAAATCTATGTTCTGTGATATCAATGTTTTGAATATTAGTATAATTTCTTTTCTTTTTTTAATCATCTAGATTTATGAATTACTACAAATTATGATAACTATTACACGGACGATTACACAACGGACAATTTAGCCTAAACATGCGGGACTACTCCGAACGGCTCTCTTTGCTCCACGCTGAAAATCTCCTGTAAATATTGCCTCCATTAAATTTGCATTCTCCGAAACTCTAACTCCATACTTGTAGGTGTAAAAGAATTAATGAACCCTTTAATCAAACCACTGGATCAAGGAGACTTCCACAGCATAATTTCTTTTTTATACAAAAAAAAACTCTACATCCGTATTCTTAGGGTTTACAAGAACATGTGTTTCCATACTTTTTATTCTTAGGGTTTTCTGTCGTCAACCCTTTAACTTTTTATGTATGACAGCACATGTGTTTCCATACTTTTTATTTTTCTTCACAAAAAATTGATGTTTCAATGTCCTAAGTTTTTATTTTTATGAGCCGTCCTGATTTCATTGAAATTAGTTTTAATCTAAAATTTGGGCCAACAACGACTTTGCTATAAAATTCTGTTAGTTTATCGACTTTGCTATAAAAAATCAAATTGGATACAAAATTCAAATTTCTTCTCGACAGAGTTACATTACACCCCCTTCCCATTTTTCAAATTTGTATTGAAAAATAATAAAAATCTTCAAATTTATGGAAAAAACAAAGAAACTTTAAATTTAAATCAAGAGAAAATAAAAAGAATATCTAAAAAAAATTTTTTGGTCGTGAAGAAAATCTAAATTTATAACTAAAGTAATTTGTATTGGAAATAATAAGGGAATAAATATGCTTAGATAATAAGAAAAGGACAATTCTCAAAAATACAATACTTTTAAGTTTTGTTTCCAAAACTACCACCAATTTTTACATGTTTTAAAAAATTTAGAAAATGTAATCTACCAATTGTACATGTTCTGCATCTTTTAGAATTTTTATTTTTAACTTTGCTCTTTGTTCTAAAATTTAGAGCACACGCACATTCCAAACGATTTAGGAGAAAATATAAGATCACGTCATCTGCACATTGGTCTATGTTCTAAGAAATTTAGAGAAACACTAATATTCTAAAAGTTTTAGTATCAAATTTCAGAATACGTAATCTTTACTTTGCTCTGCGTTCTACAAAATGTAGAATATGTATTCTTTAGTTTAATTTATGTTCTCGAAAATTGAGAATACCAATTCTAAAATTAATTTTGAAATTCCGAAAATTTAGTGAATCAAATTTTTCAGTTAACGAAATCAAATATTCAATTAGCTTACATTCTGCATAATAAATTATTAAATTAATTTCCAGAAAATTAAGGAAATAAAAATATTAAATTTTTAGATATTAAGGAAATACTAAATAAAAAATATTTTTTCTCTTGATATAAATCATAAAAAGTTTCAATTAGTGTTTTTAACAAATAAATAAACTTTTAGAATTAAATTAAAATAAATCCAAAATTAAATTATAAAATAAAATCATAATAAAATTTGAAAATCAATTTTCAAATCCTTCAATTAAGGAAAAAATCTTATATTTTGGAAACAAATCATACAATTAATGAATTTAAAGGTATTATAGGATTCTAATTCCAACTAAAATATATGTCACCAATCTAAAAAAAATAAAAGTGTACATCACTAAATCCAAAAACTTTTGCCCAAAAATCTCATTTTCTCAAAAAAACATCTTAAGCGTTTGGCTTCGCTTAGTTTGGATTGGATAATAGTCAGCTATAATTTTTAAGGTAACTGTATTTGGTTTGACTATATTGATTAACCATTAAATTGGATAATGGTTAAGATATAATTTTTAAGGTAAATTTACTTCTTCTTCTTTTTTTGGTAAATGGCTGAGGGAATCCCCTCAACTTTTATTCAAGAAATGCAACAAGTTACAAGCAAACACGTCTTAATCGAGTACACCCTTCGGCATCCTCTCTTAAGAGCGTATCCAAGTCCAAAGGAACAGAATCAAAAACATAAAACCCAAACGATAAAGAAAAAGTATGATTAGCTAATCCGTCGGCAAGATAATTAGCTTCTCGATGCACGTGACCAATACAAACTCTCCAGTTCTTCGACAAGAAGCCATGGCACAAGCGTACCAGAAAGGACAGAGGATGTGTATCGCATATCCCTGTCAAAATAAAACCAACCACCAGCTCTGAATCCACCTACAAATTCAATTGCGTCACCTCCTTATCCCAAGCAAAACAAAGACCATAGTACACTCCCCAGAGCTCTGCTAACGGAGCCGCACATCTTCCTAAATTCACCGAAAAACCACCACACCATTCGCCTATCTCATTCCGAAGTACACCTCCAGCTAAAGCCGGCCCAGAATTCCCACGAGACGCCCCATCTGTATTGAGCTTCATCCATCCCGGACTCGGCACTCTCCAACCAATCTCTCTCTCCACCCTTCCGCGCGTTCCAACCAATCTATGTTCACTCAAGGAAGCCCTACTCATTTCCTTCGACCATTCTTTAAGGAACATTACTCGGTCTTTCCAAAGTCGATTATCCCCAAACACATTACTACACCTCCACTTCCACGCCCACCAAACCGTTCCTGCAAAGAAAATATCCCATGGTTCATCCTGAACCACCACTCCCTTTTGTAAGTTCTCATATATCCATTCAAGAATCGACTGGTTGAAAAATGCTTGTCTTCTACGAGCTGGGACGACCCGTAACCAAATTTTGGACATAGCTGGACAATCCCGAAGCACATGCATAATCGACTCCACACCTCCTTTGCATATTTGGCAAATATTCGATTCACTCATATGCCTCCTTTGTGGTTATGCCCTTGGTTTGACGAATGCGCCAGCAGCATTCATGAGGTTGATGAACGGCGTAGTTCAGGAGTATCTGGATGTCTTCGTGATTATCTTTATTGATGACATTCTAGTTTACTCGAAGAGTCCTGAGGAGCATGAGGTACACTTGAGGTTGGTTCTGGAGAAGCTTCGGGAGCAGAAGCTTTTTGCGAAGTTGAGCAAGTGCAGTTTTTGGCAGAGAGAGATGGGTTTTCTTGGCCACATTGTTTCTGCAGATGGAGTTTCTGTGGATCCAGCTAAGATCAAGGCTATCAGGAATTGGCCTGATATATTTTAAAATCGAATATGGGATATATTTTAAAAGAAAGGATCTTGATCCGGCGATGTTGGCACTACGACGGAATAAAAAATAATGTACTTTTCTTTTTCCTAGAATTTATCCAATATTTGTATAACTAGGATTTTTAATGTTTTATTATGAACTAAGCTAGAATGGCTTAGTGACAATCTAATTTTGTTATAACTAAGATTTTACCCGCGCTCTTGCGCGGGCATTACAATTTATAGTAAATCTTTTCTGATAATTTAAAATTTGTATATGTAAATTAATATTTTTTGTTGTAGATTAACCTACAATATACATTTTCAGAAAGATAAAAGGAACTAAAAGTGATGGATAATGAACCATAAATGTATAGTAATTATATAATATATAAATTTATCTTTAATTATTTTAAAAAAATCAAAGTTACAAAACTCTAATATAGGAGCCCAAACGGTCTCAAATGTACTTACAGTATGAAATGATTTAAAAAGAACGGTTTGAATACATATATCAATTTTAATTAGTTCAAATTGACTATATGTGAGTTTTAAATATAAATAAACCCTAATATGAGAGCCTTAACCCTCACAAATGTATTTACAGTATGGAATGATTTAAACCTAACGATTTGAATAAGTATATCAACTTTAATTAATTTAAATTAACTAAGTATGTGAATTTTAAGTAGTACCAAACCCTACCAGGGGAACCTAAATTCTCACAAATGTACTTACTGTATGGAATGGATTAAATAGCTCGGTATGAATATATATATCGATTTTAATCAGTTTGAATAGACTAAATATGCTGATTTAAGTAGTACTAAACCCTGACATGGAAGTCTAAACCCTCACAAATGTACTTTGGAATGGTTTAAACATACCGATTTTGTAACATCCGCGAACCAAAAGGTCGAGATTTTGGTATCGTGTCGAGCGACACGTGTTGTGTGTCGATCAATACGAAGAATCATGGGGTGTCGCTCGACACCAGGATTGCAGAAATCAGGTTAATTAGATTTTTAATCTCGGTTTAAGGCGTAAAACCTAGGTTTCGTGTTTATAAGTTGTTGAGCAGTTCGTGGCCGTGTTTTATCAGAGAAAAACACAGAGAAAGCATAAGAGAATGAGAGAGATTTCGTGTTCTTGTGAATTTTTGCAAAAAAAATCATAGGAAACGTTTTCATTGGGCTTTAGAACCGTTGGAATCGTTCGTTCACCGTAGTCTCGTGGTGAATCCTTCGGATCAGAGAGTTCTCGTGGTGAATCCTTCGGATCAGAGAGTTCTCGTGGTTAGGAGACCTGTTCGTGTGTGTTTGTGTTCCATCTGAATTCCCTTTTCATTCCTTAGGACTAAGGTGAGTTGCGACCGTTGGTTTCTAGGATATGATGATAAACGTTGCGTTTTGGTGTTGAATTTTGTGTGAAATCGTGTGATGTTGTTTGTTGTGGTATATGTGGTTTGCATTTGTGGTATCATTGCGTTTTCTGTGCAGATTTGTGACTCGTAATCACCAAAATTGTGTCGAGAGAGAATGAACTCAATTCTGATGCAATTAAAGAGGCGGTGCCCTTAAATGTGACACCAAAAGTCTGGTGTCGATCGACACACGGCTAACTCTCGTGTCGAGCGACACCCTCTTGGTGTCGATCGACACGCAGTCTAAATTACCCGAAATGTGTTATGTTTGTATGATTTGTATTGAGATGGTTTTCAATGAGTGTTGCAATGTTTATCTGAGCTTGCTTGTTACGCCAGTAGGCGGAATGACCAGCTCACTAAGTATATATGAAATACTTACGCAACTCTTTTTCCATGTGTTGCAGGTAAAGGAAAAGTGTGATTGCGGAATCGGGGCGTAGGAAGAGGATGATAGGATGTTGTGTTATTGTTATTAGTCTAGTGAACCGTTTATTTTAGGTGAAAAAAAAAGCGCAGTAAAATTGTTAGTTTAAAAAAAAAAAAGCTTGGTTGTTTTAGATTTGAATAAATATATCGATTTTAATCGGTTCGAATAGACTAAATATGCGAATTTTAAGTGGTACTAAACCCTAACATGGAAGTAAGTACAATCTGGAATGGTTTAATTAAACATATCAATTTGAATAATATATCGATTTTAGTTAGTTCAAATTAACTTTTTGTGAATTTTAAGTATAACTAAACTTTAATTTGGGATCTTCAACCCTCACAAATGTATTTACGATATGGAATGATTTAAACATAGAATTCTATCACTCGCAAAAGGATTTGGAATGATTTACAGTAAAATGCATTTACTCGAGAACAAATACGCGAGACTAATACTATTAACGTAGAATCTCTTGATAAAGAGATTAAATCACGATTTGTTTTTGAATCTCAACTAAAAAGAGGTATATATGAAACAATATAATGATAGATAACAATAAAAATGTATTCAACATCTTAGAAAACAATATTATTAAAAAAAAATATAGAAAGTATGTAAATCATTCGAATATATCCATTAACTAAACACAAATCATAAAGCAATATGAAAATAATATATGAAAGTCCGTACGGCCGTACGGGAATGCAAGTTTGAATACCTATTTTAAAAAGGGTTCTTATTAATTAAACAAAATTTCACATATAAAGATAAGTGTAAAATCAAAATTGCATCAAGAATAATCAAGGCTACTAATTAAGTTGCTCTCTAAAGAACTACTGTGTTTGTGCTTTTGTCTTCTGTTTATACATCAACATTACGTAAATATTTTACACATTAACAATAGGAAGCAAAGTATCCTTTAAGATACCTTGTGGGTTAAGAAAATATATTCAATTGCATCCAAATCTAATATGCATAATACATATCAACAATATTTAATTATAATTTAGATACAAAAAATTATGCTATATGTGTTTAAAAAAAAAATTAAAAGACAACGAATCTATTTGAAAAAAAAATTAAAGACAACAAAAAATTTCGTTGTAATAAAAAAACTCAACTTTCATTGTGATGCATAGTTACTTCTCTAATAATATAATAAATATATAACAAAATATTAATAAAATCTGAGTTTATTCAATATCTACGTTATATGTTTTTTGTTAACAGTATCTATGTTCTGTGATATCAATATTTTAAATGATTATATTAGATCTGTTATTTGTTCAAAAATAACTCTACACCCATGTGGTTTTTTCAAGAAATTGTTTTCTTTCGTCAACCTTTTAACTTTCTATCTATTGTCATCCCACTAGTTTTCCTAACAAAAATAAATGTTACATCTATTAAAATGGTGAAATACATAGTGAATTTAGGAGATGAGAGATGAAATATAGGAGAAAATATTTTGTCGTTGATCTTTTTCTTTTCTTGTCTTATTCTTTACTAGAATATGACTTGCCCGATTTGCAATTTTTTTTTTTACAATTTTATTAAATTAGTAGCTAAAATTTCAATTTATCTAATATTTTGGTATTTATATTTGATAAAACAACCAAATTTTTAAAGATAATAAAAATAGTATCCATTTGAAATGAAATTAGTTGTTTCTCTTGTTTAAATTACATAAAAATATTAAGCTTCATCACTTTAATATCGATGGTTTTTTTTTTTTTTTTTTTAGCATGTTATCTACAAATCTTGGAAGGATGGAGAATCCATGAGTGAGATCGAGTGGGTGTTGGAGTTACATACCGAGACACATTGTAACACCCCGACTTACATTGATCCACCGATTAACGCTTAACGAAATTTTGAATATTGCGTATATCTTACTACTTGGATGAAACAAGAAGATAACATACAATTAGAAGAAGAAAAAAAACTGAATGGGCTTACAAAATAAGGTTAATAGGCTTGACATATAATTTAATTTTATTAGGAAAATGAATAAACCACAGCTTTATTTTGCCTTCTCTCTTCACTGAATCTTCTTCGTTTACAAGTCCTTTTAGCCTTCGTCGTTGATGTTCTTCAAGTTAAGAACTTGTCGGATTCTGTAATCTGTTTGTTGTCAATTCCTTATCATAAATCATTGATTTGGGTATCGAAAAATCGTGGCTAAAGTTAAGAGCTTTTGTTCTGTAGCATCGCAAAAACAAAACTTTGATTCATTTTCAGCAGTTTTTACTCTTCTTCTTGTTTGGGTTTTTCTTTTTAGTTTCTGGGAATGAGAGGAATCTTTCTTATCAGATCAAAGTTGTCATTTTTCAGAGCTCCTTCAGTAACATGTTCGAGATCTATTACAATTTTGCCTAATTCGGGCAGTAAATGTGTTATTGCTCGACCGTATCTAGAACCACCTTTAGCTTCTTGTCTGCTTCATCTAGGTCTCTGTTCTGTGTTCTCTACTTCCAAACTTGATTCAGAGCTACTGGGTTTTAACCATATTAGAAATGAGAAAGATGATGCTGATGATGATGAAAATGAGGAAGAGATTGTAAGTAATGAGGTTGTTGTTGTTTCAGAGGATGTTCGAAAGATTTCGAAGCTGTTGAAAGATTGTGGTAATAACAGGAAGGAATTTAGAGATAAGCTTGAGTTATGTAATGTGAAGCCATCAAATGAATTGGTGATTGAGATTCTTTCACAAGTTCGTAATGATTGGGAAACTGCATTCACTTTCTTTGTTTGGGCAGGGAAGAAGGAAGGCTACGTTCGTTCGGTTCGCGAGTATCACTCTATGATCTCGATTCTCGGTAAAATGAGGAAGTTCGATACGGCTTGGACATTGATTGATGAGATGAGGAAGTTTAGTCCTTCTCTTGTGAACTCACAGACGCTTTTGATCATGATTAGGAAGTATTGTGCGGTGCATGATGTTGCGAAAGCTATAAACACGTTCCACGCGTATAAAAGATTCAAACTTGTAATGGGGATTGATGATTTTCAGAGTTTGCTTTCTGCTCTTTGTAGGTATAAGAATGTTCAAGATGCTGAGCATTTGATCTTCTGTAATAAAGATACGTATCCGTTCGATGCGAAAAGTTTCAACATTGTTCTTAACGGATGGTGTAATTTGGTCGGTAGTCCACGGGAAGCTGAACGAGTTTGGATGGAGATGGGGAACGTAGGAGTGAAACACGACGTTGTGTCGTATTCGAGTATGATCTCTTGTTATTCGAAGGGAGGGAACTTGAATAAGGTTCTTAGGCTATTCGATCGGATGAAGAAGGAATGTATCGAACCGGATAGAAAAGTGTACAATGCGGTGGTTCACGCGCTAGCGAAAGGTAGGTTTGTTTCTGAGGCGATGAATTTGATGAAGACGATGGAAGAAAAGAAAGGGATTGAGCCAAATGTTGTTACTTATAACTCTCTGATTAAACCACTATGCAAGGCTAGAAAAACCGCAGAGGCTAAACGGGTTTTCGATGAGATGCTTGAGAAAGGAATCCGCCCAACAATCCGCACATACCATGCTTTTATGCGGATTCAAAGAACAGGAGAAGAGGTTTTCGAGCTATTAGCTAAAATGAGGAAGAACGGTTGTGAACCGATTGTGGATACGTATATAATGTTGATTCGGAAGTTTTGTAGGTGGCGTGATTTCGATAATGTGTTATTGTTATGGGATGAGATGAAGGAAAAGGGTGTTGGTCCGGACGTTAGCTCGTATATTGTGATGATACATGGGCTATTCTTGAATGGTAAGATAGAAGAAGCGTACGGTTACTATAAAGAGATGAAGGAAAAAGGTATGAGACCGAGTGAGAGTGTTGAAGATATGATTCAAAGCTGGTTTTCAGGAAAACAGTACGCAGAGGAGCGTATGGTAGACTCGAAAGGGAATGCTTCGGGTGTTGCTAAAGAAGGTATTGTGAAGAAATCTGAAAGAGGAGAGAACTTTCTCCAGCAGCCTGAGGTGAGAAAGGTTGTGAGAGGACATGGATATTCATTTTGGGATGAATAGACAGCTAAAGAGAGAGAGAGAGACATATCTTGAAGTAATGTGAGAGTCAAGAAGAATCATAATAGGAACAGCTTTGACCATATAAGTTCTAGTTAGGCTTGATTTGCTTTGAGAGAAGAAGTTGAATAAAATATTTCATATTTATATAAATTTGAAGCTATCTTTATTTGTAGATACAAACCAAGAGGATAAACATGTATGTGTGTTCCAATATTTACAAGCATACATTTTTTTTTAACCTACATGAAGATACAGATTAGAAAATACACACACTACTGTGCAAGGATCTTCTTTCATAGGAAACTAAGGAGAATATATTCAACCTTTTTTACCGGGAAAGTTGCAGAGAGAACTTGGTCTGACTCTGAACTTCCTTGTGTGTTGAAGTGTTGTCATCTTGAAGCTGAGAGAAACTTGTGGAATCGTTCTATTCTATTCTGTGATAAGCTCTTGCATTTCTTCTGCTTCTTCTTTCTGTGGAAGAAATCTTCAGTGTCCAAAACATACGAGATCTACAACAACGCGAGATGTTATGAACACAGAAGAGATAGATTTTGAAAACGAGAAGCATTGATACCGATTTGGTTTAAGAACAGAATCGTTGTTACCTTATTGGAAGAGCAAGACATCTTGCACTCAAGGCCATTAATTACTTCTACACCTTCCATTGCCTTGCATGCTACTGCAAGACCATCCAGACCGGAGTATCCACGCATGTTCCTGCCCACACAAAATAATCAGCCAACGGACTTGGTTTTATTATGTATAGTGTCTTCAACCATTATGGAATGGTACCAAATTCTACGGCAAGAGATGGATCTATCATTTATATGTAACTTAAAGACGAGTGAAAGCTCTACTGAAAACCGATATACCTTTGTAACACAATGTCTTGTGGCTCTTTCTTCCCTGATGAGTTGGTGAGAAACTCATTTTGCAAATAATTTGCAAATGTGGGATCCATGGAAACTGCGTACGCCTCAGGCTTTTCGATTATGTTATCCATAAGCTGGATTGACAAACGAGGTGGAGAGGAAGACTGTACATGAAGTAAAACAGAAGAAAGAGGTTTCAGGGTCAATGAATAATCACAATTCCTCAGTTAAGAGAATGGAGAGAAAGATAAGAATTAGTTTAGCGTTCTTACACATTCCAACCGATAAATATTTTCCTCGTGAAGTAGGATCCTGGCGTTTTCGTAATACACTGAGTCAATGACCCTCCCAGGTTTCCGGGATTTCTCATACTCATACAACTGAAGAAGCTTATTGTCCATATCATCAGCTACAATAGCTTGAAGCTGTAATAGATGAATTTATTCAGTATTATAGAAAGAATATAAAAATGCCTGAAACGTGTAAACGAAAGTTTTAAAACATAAAACTAATGAAGCTGCAAAGAAAGAGAACCTGTTTAACCAATTTGAATATCAGTTTTTCCAAGGTGAATAAAACATATGATTGGTTTCCAATAATAGCTCTGCATTCATCTTCAAACTTGGAATTTTCTGCTGAGCCATTAAGCAGACTAAACAGAACACTCATAAACCTGCACAATATAAAGATGAGAGTTTACATGTGTTTTTTGTTTTTTAACTGAATAAAGAACATGCATAGCTTATATAAGAGAAATGGACGAATTGTAAGTCCGCATTGATTAGGTTGAGGAATGTACCTTGCATAAGGATCTGGTGAACTAGTATCCTTGATGCTTTTCCGTTTCATTTCACCGCCTGTGCAATTCTTCTTCGCAGACGAAATTCTCTCGTACAGGATCTGAAATACACCCCAATTAAAAATCATTTCAAGGTCAAATGAAATTTTAGATTTTAATCTGAGAAAGCAAATCGTAAGAAACAATTCCACTCACTCGATGAAGCCTGAAAAGAACATAAAAGTTGTCATTCCCGTAGAAAACTCGGGAATCTTTTCTCCTCTCATCAAGCATAAGTGTTGCAGCGACATGCTTCGAAAGAGGCTTAACAGATAAAAGAACACGTTCTGATGGTGGAAGCAACTCATTGTCTTCTTCTAAAAGAAATGACTCTGTTCCCTCTGCCTCTCCTTCACTTTCAGCTTTACCATCAATCTCATCATGCTCACCCTCTTCCTCCACACCATTATCATCCTGTGAACATTCGTCACCAATAGATTCAGTTCCCGACGCATCCTCACCAGCTTCTGAAGCATCATCACCATCCTCATCGTCAGCATCATCATCATTTTCTCCTCCATCTTCAACTGAATGTTCTCGTTCTGGTTTGGCAGCAGACTTCAACCCATGATCTTCGTAAACAACAAAGTTGTCTTCGGAATCACCAATAGGTGATAATTCACCTTCCTCCTTCTCAATTTTAGATGGAGCACCAGATTCATCATAATTACTGTTGGCTTTACAAGCATCTGACTGTACTCCATTTGCTAAAACTATAGTTCTGCCAATATCACCTCCCTAGAGAAACGGCCAGGTTCAATGAGAATGGTCAGAAGAGTCCACAAAAGCAGAATATACTAGTAAGAACACATAATTACAATGTGAAACTAAATACAGTACCCGGGCACGCTGAATGGTATCAACATTATCTACAGCGTCACTTGGTTTGGCTAAAATGCCACGTGGACCTTGAAAAGAAAAGTAAAGAATCACCAGCACGTTAAAGTAGTTTATTGCACACAAACTGAGAGAAATACAATTAAAATTCAATCCTACAAATACCTGGAAAATCTCCGCTCCCTAATTTATCATTATTGTTTTCTACCCCACTTGGGAATGAGGCACTTGAAGTGGCCACTCTTTCATCAAAATCTCCGGATCTTTTTTCGGCTCCCTTTCCAATTTCTTGATTTTTCTGGAGTTTTACAGCAGAACAGGTGGCAACGTCTTTCTCAGCAGGATCATCATCCTTGCAATTTTCTTTTCCTGACGAATCCCTACTCGACAATCCAGTCCCGCCTTGATGGGAGACCCCAGATGAAGGATACTCATCTCCATTGGCAGCAAATTTTAGTTGCTTGGAAGCCAAACTTATTGCATCAGAACTCACATTAGTCTCCCCACTAGCAAATTCTTTGTGATGTTTGGTTTCGACAACATCTTCAACAGAATCCGACCCCTTGGCCCTGGTTGGAAAACCAAGCATCAGCTCCAGGAAATTAGCCCAGAGCCTCAGAACTTTACCGATTTGCTCTTTTGTAGAACATATCTCCTCACACGAAAATTTGACTAGTTTGAACAGGTCTTCATGAATAGTTCTGTCGCCATATTCATACTCGAGGTGAGGAATTATCGGTTGTCTGTAACCAGCAGAAATAGACAGAAGAACATCATCTTCTTTCTGAGACTTCTCTTTCAGGTCCTTGATTTCAGACACCAACGCTGGTATTCAACCAAAGATCATATAAAACATTATGAGAACAAATAAGTAAATGCAAGAAGAGAAGTGAGGAAGAATCGCCTTACATTTTGCACTCAAGTTCTTAGAATCTTGCTGCTTAAAATAGAAGCTGCGGTGATCAAGTGATTTGTAATGGTTTTTTGCATACACATCCGCCCAGACCACATTAAAATCTTCACGACATTTTGTCCATTCATCTTGTTTCTGTTTCAAACGAGTTAAAATTACAGGGAGCGCAGCGGCTGGATTCTTACGTATCATGTCTGTCACGTCGAGACCATGGTCGCCATAAAGTCTCTCAATGCACCGCAGATTTAGGGCTGCAATAGGTCAATAAAAAAAATGGTAAGTGTAAGTCAAAGAGATGAGGGCTCGAAGATAGGGGAAGAGAGATGTAACAGAGTGAACTACAATCACTAATATAATAAACGCTTACAGACCTGTGAAGTGGTCTTCAATCCGGAAGGAGCCCTCAAAACTTATTTTCTTTTCAATGATAATATTTAACAATTCTTCTGCACTTTTGGCAGCAGATCCCACAGACTCCAACAACATGTCCAACTCAAATCTGTTTCAAGGAGCAAGTAACAATAATGATAAGAAACAGATTACTAAGATTAAAAAAACTATCATATAAGTAAAAATTCTTGTAAACGTACCTATCATCTTCACATCTAAACAAACTTTCTTCATATTGGTTTCTGCGCATGTGCTTAAAAGAGACGTCTTCACTTCCTGAAGTGACAGAAACCCAGTGATCATTTAGAACAGCAGCTCCTGATTTCTGTCTATGAGGCATGGACGGTATTGGATACTGCAAATAACATATAACAGTAAGTACAGTTAAAATGACAGGGATGCACTTTAAAAATCTTATTACATCTGAAGGGAGGAGTCGGTAGCTAGGAGTGCAACGCGCGCAATCAGAAAGATCAAGCTCTTGAATGGATTTCCACATGTACTTGTCCTTGGATCGCTCCATTTCTTTAGCAGCCTCAAGGTCGCGTTTGTGTTCTCTTTCTTTTTCCTCCCCCTTCACTGACCTAGATAATTGTTCCTCACTACTAAGTGATTCTGCAGCAAGTGAACCACACAGTGTTAGTAATATTTCGATAACGTACAAAGCCAAGAGAAAAGCATATTCATAGACAAGAAGGTAAGAAACTGCTGCATACTTTTGCTCATAACGCCAGCGAGGTGCTGGAAACCATCTGCAAAGAGGATGATGATCAGAAACAGGTAGAGATAATTTAATTAGTAAAACGACAGTAGGTACTCTTAAATACCAATACTCTCACAACGCTCGAAGAACTGATTGAACTCATCCATGAGATCAGGGAATTTTCCAAGGAGATCAGAAACCTGAATGAAAGAGAGTGGAGTTAAGACGAAATCTACCCCTATCCATCAACACCAAAGCTATTTGTAAACATACCAAATTCTGCAGGTCTTTCCTTTGGATAATTCCATTGCTAAACATATTGAGACACTTCAAGAATGTCTGATAATCATCTTGACTGCATAATCTCTCCTTGACTTTCTCACAAAACACAAATGCTTGGTTGTACATGCCTAACACAACCAATGCAGGCACAAAAAAATCATATGGTAAGTCTCAGAAAACAGAAATAGATTGGCTGCACCATCATAACGTACTGTTGACCAGGAAATAGAAAATCAGCTTCCTTTTTTTAGTATTCATCATAATGTTCATATTCAGCAATGCTTCAACTTATATATGGCACATGAAGATAGCATGAAAATGTGTAGCATGTCATTAGTCTCCTGTAAAATGTATCAAAATTGTGGAGCCTAAAAAACAGAAAAGGTGTGGTTCTCCATATAACTAAAAGCCGCTTACTTTTTAGATTGTTTTTCTCAGAATGTGAAGCAGGGCCAGAATAAAATTCAAAACCCTCAGTCCTTCTGGATGACTTCCTTTTTTCTGTAAAATGTTGCAAATTATCTTGCTGTGCTTCTCCATCGTCCAATTCACGGCTTCTCCATTCTCTTTTCTCCTTATCAACTCGTTTCCTCTGCTCTCTGTGCATCTTAACCATTGCTTTATCATCATTAAGGTCAGAACGGTCAACACTATGATCCCGGTCACCACGAGAAGCAACAGCCCTTTCTCGTCGACGTTCCTGATGAGAAAAAACGTATCAGCACAGAATGACGGACCTGAGAACGGGGAAAAAAAAGGATCAATGTCATACCATCCCCAGTATCATTCGATGCGTAAAAGGAGGGCCTGATCCTCGTTCATCATACCGTTGGGTCTGATTCCGGATTAACTGGGCTGCTGAATGAGGTGCCAAAGACTCTGGCAAAAACGTAGTAAACTCTTCAAGCAAATCCGGGTGGTCCTCAAAAAGAGTAGATACCTAACAACAATATATTAGAGGTATAAGATATCGAAAATATTCACTATGACAGTATGGGTGAGATATAGTCACTCCAGTGTGACATTACCTCATTGTAAACCTCAGTGATGTCCTTACTATCCTTCCTATACATATTTAAGATTTCCAAGAAAGACTTATAGACATTTTCATCGTCCTGGAACCGTCTCTGCAGTAATGAAAAGAGACTGATACAATGAGACACTAGGTGTCGGGGAATTTCAAAAGAAAACGATATATGAGAAAACCCCTGTTCGACCTTAATTTTATTTACAAAAGTTATGGCTTCTTCAAATTCAACAGTTTTCTTTGGTGGAGCTTCTATATCATCAAGCGTTATTTCAAATCCCTTAGGTAAGAAGGTGTTAAACCCAAAAATCAAATTGTTATGCCCCTTGAACAACTCCTTTACTCTTGCAATAACACCAGCTGTATCGGTCCTGTACATGCAAGATGAAAAATCTTTCCAGATGCCTCCAGGTTAAAAAAAATCAATCTGATAGGTAAGAAAGATCTTACCTTTGTGCCTTAAAATCTTTCATAACCTCAAGGAACATATCATATTTGTCCCTTTGGTCTTGAAACATCTCCTTTACTTCCTTCAAATACGTCAAAGCATCATCAGTTGTCAATTTCTGAGAGTTGATTGCCCCATCACCAATACTCCCTCCTCCGGTGCCACCACCACCACTTCCAGGGATTTGATATTGCCCGTATCTGCGCCAAACGAGCTCTTATCACTAAGTAAAATTTCATTTAAACCATAAGTGTACAACCACCTCACCAAGAGATCAATAGAAACATTAAGTTGGTCATACATATTCACTCGATTCTCCGTGAAAAGATAGTCTTAAACCAAAATTAGACTTCCCAAATCTAAAGATCATATCATTGCATGGGATCAAAAATGAGTTTCTTTATACAGTAGCACAAGGAGATCCAACCTATGATCACCACCTAAATCTAGAAACTCATAACTCAATAATCAAGATAAGTAAATCAACCAGTTCATTAACTACATCATTTAAAACGAGAACCAAATTGTTTAAGCAGGAAAGATTTTAGAGCAACATAAAAAATCTCATATTTAGAGATTTAAATTGGAAAGGAAACCCACGATTCGCCTCGTGAAGAGCCCAAAGGACGTTTAAATTGAGACCCTGATGAGTAAATATCATCTCTAATCCGCTTCATTTCTGCAGAGGAAAACAAAAACCATCAAGTAAGAGCAACCGAGAATGATAATCAAAATTCCGAAAACAAAAAAGGAAAATTCCGATGGAAACCTACTTTCAAGCGCTTCAAAGAGATGACCGATTAAGAGATTAATCAAAATCACTCAGATCGAGAAGATTCACTTCGATCACCCACGACTATACAACGATAATTCAGATACACATAGAAAAATTCCGGCGAAACTTCCAATTCCCAAATTGTACGCAACACCGTAGAAGATTTACGATTGACAATCAGAGTAAAACAGAAAGGAAATGAGAGAGATAGAATATTTTCAAAAGAAGTTGCTACGACTGAGAGAGAGAGAAGAGAGAAAGTGAATTTCGAATATGAAGAAGAAGAAGAAGAAGAAACAACGACGGAATTGTCTTTAGAAGACTGCCGGAGTTGTTTCAGAGGCAGGAAATTAATTATTTCTTTTGGGCCGATAATAAAACTTAATGGGCTGATAAAAATAAAGCCCATATCAAAATTAATTAGGGTTTTCCTCCGAATATATAAATGAGGAGTCCTTCTCAAGAGGCATTAACGTTAGGTTTATTTCGTCGTCTCTCGTGTTACGCTAGATTTCTTTCGTTAGGATTCGTCTTTGTTTTAAAGATTTTGATTTTGATTAGTAGTAAGATCAGTTGATGAGCAAATACTGCAACAATATGATGGGGAAAATCTTTATGATTCTTAGTATTTAAGTCTCTGATGATCCAATTTTATGATTTCGAATTTTTTTTAAAATTTATTCTCTGGGTTATTAAGAGATGTGATGAGTAACAAATTGGTCCGTGTTTCAGATTAATCGTGAACGAGAACCTTTAACCAAACTCTGATCTCTGTACTTTTGTTTTTCTGTATCCGATTTTTGGTTTATTGATAATATTCGAACAGTTTTTGGTATTGGCTCTGTGATTACTTTGCTTCGGCAGTATACGCTATTCTGAAATCTTATGAAAGATAAATACATAATTATTAATGAGAGCCATTGATTTTGTTTTCTTGTTTTTTTTTTGGATAAGCTTCTGCTATGATGATTTTGAATAAAATTCACATGTCAGACTTCAGAGATTTTACAATCTATGAGAATAATAATTCAGTATTCTGAGCAGAAGTAAATCTACTTGTCTTGAAAGATTACATTTAACATTAACATATACTGGACTATTTTGACAAACAAAGGAATGCATGTACTATTGAAACAGTACTGATGAACCTTGCCAAATAGCTAAATCAACTGAAACTTGTGTAACGATGATTTTGTTAGTCTTAAATTTCTGAAAAGATCTAGTTTTATACGACGACCATCAAATTAGTCAAACAAAAGTAGTGTGCAACGTGTTTAATCCAACGTAATTCGAAATCCCTTAGGTAAAAAAATGTTAAACCCAAGAAGCAAATTGTCATGCCCCTTGAACAAGTCCTTCAATCTTGCAATCACACCAGCTGTATCAGTCCTGAAAATTCAAGAATGAAGAATGTTTCCAGATTCCTTCAGTCTAAAGATTTCAATCTAATAGGTAAAAAAGATGTTACCTTTGTGCTTCAAAATCCTTCATAATCTCAAGGAAAATTTCATATATTTGACTTTCTTGAAAAAAACTCTGCAAAAAGCGATAGAAAAATCTCATCTTTTTGAATTGGAAAAGAGAACTCACGGTTCGTCTAGAAAAGAGCCAAATGAAAGTTTAAACTGAGAGACCCTGATGCTTCAAAATCATCTCTACTCCGTTTCATTTCTGCCGGGGAAAACAAAAATCAGAAATTCGCAAAACATAACTAAAAAAATTCCGATGAAGTTCAAGAAACCTACTTTCTGGCGCTTCAAGAGATGGCCGATAAGATGAATCAAATCACTCAGATACAGAGTGCTTTGGTTAGTTTTATAATTTGATTAGAATTTTTGGTCATCACATGCAAATGCACTTGATAATATAATGGGCTTATTCTATTGGGTGAGTTAAAGGGCTGTGTGAAATACCGAAAAAGTATCTCTTTCCTCCACGCAGCGTTGGGGCTCGAGATTGACAGTAAAAGTCTGCAAGTACAAATAGCTTACTGTTTTGCATAGCCTTAGCTGCTAAATAATTTTCAGCCAAGTATTTTTTCACTTACACAAAATATGTTCCCTTAATAGGAAAATAATCTTAAAAACCCAATATCTATAATTTTATTCTTTAACACCCCAATTATATAACTAAATATTGTTTTGATTTTCTTTTAATCAAAAATGTGGTTAAGTACAAAGATAACCTTAATGAACTGAGGATATTACAAGATCCAACCACATATCATAACACAAACCCGGATCCAACCTCAAAATATGGATTTTAAAAAAAAACTTAAAGTTCTTTTTTTTCATCTTCCTCGACAATCATATGGTTCTTCATACATTTTTTTTTTTTATTTATTTAATTCTTCCTACTCTCTTCTTTTTATGGTAACCATTATCCAAACCACACTTTCAACTCCTAAAATTCGTTATATTGTTAAAATTGGAAGCGTAATTTTTTCATCGATTGATTCGATTCCAGATTGTCAATTTGTGTTTTCTTGATTGGATTGTGTTGATTGTTCTGGATGATTTAGAGAGATCACCATCATCATCAAGATCCTTTGGGTACAACCAAATCATCATACTACATGAAAACCTCTGGCGTAGCGACACCACCACCATTGGCATCAATTTCGTTGTCGGCGTGGCTAAAGATTCGCGAAACTAGACGGCTCCTCGAGGTTAACGGCATTCACGTTCCTTAAACTCTGACGTGTTAGAGTCGATTACGAATCGTCAGAGGTGACTTATGTTGGCATCGAGACCGTGTGTCTTACTAGATGCGGTTATTTCGATGATATGGTTTTGTGCAAGACTTAAATCGAATCGAAGGTGCGTGAAATACCGAAACTCTGAGCGATCCTAAGATTAGATGGGGCATAGATTTTTTTATGGCAGTGGGGAACGAGTCAAGCTCTGTACAGGGATTGAGTTTTTCTTCTTTGCGTTTCTCATCCGAAACTAGGCGTTTCCTCTTCGTTCGTGGAGGTTTATTGATTGGCCTGACAGAGGAAAATTCATGTATGACTTGATTTTAGCACTTCTCTTACTGATAAATTGTTTATAACTTTTGTTTGGTTTAATAAATTAGTTTTTGTTATTTATAAATTAGATCACTTACAAGTTTCTGGTGAATTTAGCTTTTTTAGCATTTGATGTTGATTTTACAGCTGTATTTGAAACTTGAGATTGTGATCAAAAATTTGGCATCGACTCGAGTGTGTCTATGATTTTATAGTTATATGTGAGAGTTAACTGTTAGATGAGTTACATAAATAAGTCAATATACCTTTTTGATTCTTCAAAGTTGTTTACATGTATTCTTATCTCTTTGCATATAATGAATGGTATAAACTGCTTAGTTGAAATTGTCAATTGTTTGGATCAAGTGTAGAAATTGTGGTTTACATGTTGTGTAACCGATAGTACTGATGAGACTAGTATTATTACTATTTCACAGTACAGCAGATGGAGACGATGAGGCTGGAGAAGAGATGGAAGAGGCTGATGGAGAAACATCTGAGGCAGATGGAGATGAAACAAGGCAAAATTTGCAAGGCCTGTGAGGAAAAAGAACAAGTCAAAGGCATTGACAACGCCTTATAGAGCTGGTGAGGGAATAACGGAGAACAAGAAACCGGTTGCAGAAGACGAAGGAGAGCCGGATACATAAGACGTTAAAAAAAGTGAGAGTGTAATAGGTAGTCAAAGTGTTGTAAGGATGATACTTTTTTGGGTTTGTTGTTGTTTGTTAAAATGTTGTCTCTAAGGTTAGTTTCAAGATGTTGAACTTAAGTATTTATGTTGAATCGGGGTTAGTACTACTGGTCCTCATGGATAATACTGCGTTTAAAAATTTACTCTGTTAAATTAAAAATATCAAAATTTAACACGTTTTCAAAATAATAATAAAAAACTAAACATATTTAACATGTGCGCTATCGTAAGAATAAACAATATTAAAATTTTACACTCAGTCATACCTAGTATTTTAGTATGACTCTTTTACGCATAGTTATATTTTCATTGTTTTTACGTTTAAACAGTAGTATTTAAGTTTAATGAACTTTTTCTAGTAGTATTCATCATTTTGTTACACAAAAATATACTTCCTATCGTTTCATATCCTAAAATGTTTGAAAACCCAATGTTTATTTGTTTGAGGTAACAATGGGTGATTCTAGTCATACATGAACATATATTTAAGGTGTAGTCTTTGTCAAAACATATGTTTCTCTTTAATTTTTGACTTTTTTAAAAAATATGTACCAAATACCCAATTAGCACCCATTAGACAGTGAATAAATGGTACATAAGTGAACTAACTAATCATTAAACCAAACGTACACAACGAGAATACATAAAAGTCTCACAGTCATATCTAGTAGCATGTAGTAGTATGTAGTAGTATTAGGCACAAACTTACAAAATAAGAAATGTTTTAAATTCAGAAAACACATATTCATACGGAAGAACCCGTAAATACCACTTGCAACCTTCTTGTTCACGTGCCGCACATTTTAGCACATATCGTGTTGGCTCCGATTTATTTATTTCATACCAAAACAAATCTCATGTGAAGCTGCTTGAACTAAAATTTTACTTCGTCTCTACTACGAAATTGTTGACCCACAAAAAAATTTATACCGTCTACCCATGGAACCTTTAGCCACAACATCTCCTTCTGTTGGCTCATCTTCCTCAATGTTGTCCTCATCATGGATACCAGAATTATCCTCATGGTAACCAAATTATCCTGATTATGAAATTTATCCTCGTTATCCCCATCATCCCCATCATCTATCATTAAAAACCAACAAAAACCATCAAACAGTTATATCTAGTTATACCGGGACAGAGACAAAACACTCAAACTTATCAAACATTTATATCAGTAGTATCTAGTTATACCAGATAGAGACAAAACACTCAAATTCATCAAACATTTATATCAGTAGTATCTAGTTATACCAAACAGAGACAAAACACTCAAATTCATCAAACAGTGATATGATCAGTAGCATCTAGTTATACCGGGCAGAGACAAAACACTCAAATTCATCAAACAGTTATATTAGTAGTATCTAGTTATACCAGACAGAGATAAAACATTCAAATTCATCAAACGGTGCGGTCCGTATAGCTAAAGTGTGAATTCGATCTCCTCTTGTGCACCATCTTATGTTATCACCTTCCTTTAAATAACTTCCTCCATAATCAAAACATATGATTGTGCAATTCCCATTCATTGTCCCCTGCAAGAAATAAGAAAATAATAATTACACTCAGTAGTACCAGTTAAATCAGTCATATCTATGCATCACATCACAGTATTAGATATACCAGTCATATCTCTGCAGTTTTGAGATACTCCATAAAATTCTCAATTCTTATGAATATGAGTGATTCAGCTCGCGATTTTACCATAAAATCGACCAAATCACCCTAAATAACTTACAAAACAAGTCAAATATCAACATAATTGTACAAAATTCACAAATTTTTAAATTTACCAACAAAACCCTAAACCATACTATAAGCCTAAACATCAAACTACAAAAGAAATAAACATCATACAATATAGTAGAGGGATTCAAATATGTAAGGAAGAGAAGAAAAACCTTCAAGTCATAATCTCTCTGTTTTCTATACAAACAAGATGGAGAAGAAGAATGACATTACAACAAGATGGAGCCTCTGTTTCTAACGAGATGGAGAAGAAGAACGATGACAATGAAAGGACAAACTTAGAGACAAGAACCTGAACAAAATAAGGTGAGAGATTTCAGTCTTGGATTATGCTCTGTTTTGTAGTTCTTTTTGGATCTGGGGCCGTGACAATTGGAGAAGAAGGGAAGAGGGTTTAATGTCGTGTCATGTGGCGTTTTATTACTGGTTCGGTTTAATTATGATTGTTGTAATATATTAAATGATTTTTGGTTTATTTTTTTTAATAAAGAAGATGGTGTCCCGTTGGGTCACACTAAGAGGGGGTAAAGAGGAGAAAAATATGAAGAGAAATAAGTTGGGTTTTTAAAGATTATGATAGGACTTTAAGATTTTTATTTTTATTTTTAGGGTTTTAAAGATTATTTCCCCATTAATATGAAGATAAACAAAATATGATTTGCTTGGGTATTTGTGATACATTTTTCTTGTATGTATTATATCATGTGTGTAGTATACATATAATATAACAATAGTCCATAAATAATTTGTTATTGGTTATTACTTATTACACATGTTAATTTTCTAATTTTAAATTTGGTCTAGGGGCTAGTAAATATATTTTTAACAATATATTTAGAGTATTCTAATACACTTCTCCCTTTCTCCATGCAGTCAGTCTCTATGGAAAGATAGAAATTCAATACCAATCAATTGAACATTATGCAAATATGTAACGAATTAATTTTTAGTCAACATATAAAGAATTAATTTAATCAATAAACCTCTGAAAAAAAACTGATTCGTTACTTCACGAGATAAGAAAAAGGGCATGACTAATGAGTGACAAACCTACAAAATAGGGATACGGTGTCAAACATTAGGTTCGGCAAGACAACAAATCACAATAATAAAAATTTCTCCATTGAAATTTCGGCACATACAAAAAAATCCCAAAAGATCTACTTCTATACAACAACCATCAAAGTATCGGATCATCAACACAAACTCAATGTAGCCTTTGATGCCACCTCTATGACAAAATCTAATTTGCCATTACCTGCATTGCCGTGATCTGAAATTCTCAGTCGATAACAAATACGTTATGAGTTTCTCAACTCGTTTAGCTCCAATACCAGGCTTAATAACCCTAGTGTCACCAATTTCCGCACACGGGTCGCTACCGTTTTCCCTCGTTCCAATACACCAACCACCCGGAGTGGCCATGCCGTGACTCCGGGACAAGAGTTCTGAATCGATCTTATCAAGAACCGGTTCATCTCTATGGAATTTTCTAGCGAAAGGAGCGTTACTATCAACCATTCTCTGGAAATCGTCGAGCGTGAGATGGTGAGGATGTTGCTTAGGTGGATTGTCCCATGAGATGAAATGTAAGTCACTGTTTACTGTCGTATTGGTAAACTCTCGAGCGTTACAGATCACGGTGTGGAAGTAGCCTTCCGGTGAGGAGAGGAAATTTGCGTAATACATAAGAACAATTCGAGGAAGATTGTCCCATCCCCAAATGAAATAATCAACAAAAGGTCGAGATAACATCATCCACGCAGATCCTATATATTAAACCACATGAAGAAAACATTAGAGTCTAAATAATTCTTGTTCCAAGAAAAAAGGGTTCTTGAATTCACTAAAATCCAAAGATCCTAAAATTAAGGAAGAGTAATCAATCATATCCAGATTTAGAAATTCCCAACATATTCGTTACCCAAAAATGAAATCACCTGTGAAGAGTTTAAAAGCTGTAGGCATACTTCTCTTTTGTGAAACCCAGAAAACATCTGATTTCTTTGACATATACAAACCAGGATCGATAATTATCGGCTTAGCTCGATGAGACCTACAAGTTTTCACAAAAATCTCAGAAATTTGTCAAAAACACTCATAAGAGTTTGAAATCTTCGTAGGTACTATACTTACTCTTTCCAACCAATATTGCTCGTATGATCGATGAAATTGAGATCCCGAGGAAGATACGAAAACGTATGCAACAGATCTGGAGATAAAACCGAAATGATTGAAGAACCAATAAACAAACATTTCAAATTTCAAGCTAAGGTTAATGAATTCGTTACCATCTTGTGTAACGAGAGGATAATCAGAAGCACTGAGATTAATAAACCAATCCCAATCTCCACCTTCACGAAGCAAAATCGCAGCTGCGTGAAGCGTATTAGCCACCATAGTCGGACCACGATACGTAACGAAATTAGCTTTCACAATCATCCGAACATTCTGGAATCTCTGAAACAGAGTTTGATTCGCCACGAAACCACTCAGATCCAACCGTTCCTCCGGAGACGATTCACGATCGAGATGAACAACGTACTGATTGTTCGGATGGTAAAGCGCCATTAATGTCCGTTTCAGCATCTGACCATCGCCGGAAGATCCGGAAATCAGGTAAGCGAGACGCGGCGGTGGCGGAGGAGAGACGGTGACGGCGACGGAGACGGATAATGGATTTATTTTGGATTCGACGAAGACGGAGGATCTAAGTCCGTAGACTGAAAACGGAATCAAACGAGTTTGAGTAGAAGAGGAAGCTAAGTTTGTGAGGAGTAAAAGAAAGAGAGAACAAATGGATCCAATCGCTAATGGAAGAATCCATTTCCGGTCTAGAGATTGTTGCTGGTGACGGATTTGCATGTAATAGCTCTTCAATTTCTTCATATTCGAAGCTTCATCAATTTAAGATCCGAGCAGAATTTGAGTTGTTGCAGATCGATTCTTCTTCAGTGGTTGTGTGGTGAAGAAGAGGACTTAGAGTGAAGTTTTGGGTTTGCTTAGAGTCTAAAAACCGTACAAATTACGACATGGGGGAAAAAGATGAAGAACTGGTGTGTTTTTGTTCGTTTGTTGGTCTGTTCTTTTTGTATATTTAATATATTTTTTAATATTTTATGATTTTGTCGTTTAATAAAAAAGGAGTTATATAGTACTATTGGATTTATTTTGTATATTTGTTTTATGATCTTGTTCTTTTCTACATTTTTAATATTCAATATATAACTAGATGATTGCCCGCGCCGTGTGCGGGTATGAAATATTTTAGATGATTACGTAACTTTTAGTTTTTCGTTAGTATTTATTAATTTGTTAAACTTATATATACGTAGAAAAAAATATTTTAATGTTCTTCTAATAGTACAAATTTTTAGATTTGTAACTTTTTTGTATTTGTGCTGAAAAATAAAATACAAACGATGAATAACAATATGTAAATAAAGAATTAGATATAGCGAGAAATTAAGGACATACATGAAAACAAAACTTCAAGAAAAAAGCACAAAACAAAACAAATAATTTTTAGTTTTCTTCCTAGGTGATTCATCTATGCCATGTACATACATGAAACTTTTTAAAACTCTATAATACATAATTTTCTATGCTTTGTTATCATTCATTCATATTTATGTTTTTGTTTTTTCTTTTATATAAACACTTTTAATCAATGTTATAGTGGTCTATGTATATTTTGCTTTTCTTATGATCTTTGTTTATTTTTCTTCTCTATATTTTTTCACTATGTACATTTATATAAATTCTTATTATATCTACATTTAAAAGAAAATTTTCAACTTAAGAAAACTTGCTCAACAATTGTAACACACGAATGTTTGAAATATTTGGAGTTAATATAGGGTATTCATTTATACATTTTTTTGTTAATTATTCTCTCATATATCGTATGAATAATAATGTTTGAGAGTAACTATTTTGCCAGATTTAAAATGATATTGAAGACCAATATAGAATTTTTTAGTTATTAGTGTTTTTTTTCCAAAACAGAAAATCTTTGAAATTAATAGATATTCTCGGTGGATGTTACTGAAATAAATTTACTTCTAATTCAAAAAAAGTTTTTAAGTAAAGCATAATTGTCGTGATTTATTATTAATCCCAAATGTACATATTTATTATTGAAGATTATTTAAAAAAAATAGTGAAAAACCATGTCATCTTTTTCGTCATTCCATGTCACCATTCCAAATCATCATTTTTTGAAGAATGGACCAATGAAATTAAAACAATTAAAACACCTAATCATCTATCAATAAAACAACTTTGCAAATAATAGGAAGGGGATTCCTGTTTTCATTATTTCATGGATTGCCATATATATATGAATTTGTAATATCTGGTTTTTACTACATTTTTTACAAACCTTTTCACATTCCCTTTTTTTTAATTTAAAAAGAAAACAAAATGTTACCTCAATAAACTGAAATCAGAACAAATCCAGAATCTTCAAACATAGAGAAAACATAATCATCCTATATATTATTTTAAAAATATTTTGGGAGCATTTTGCTTAGGTGTCATTACCACAATTTTTTAAGTTTTTTCTTTTTGATTTATTTTAATCTTTCTATACTAATTGCCAAACATATTTCTTCCATAATTAACTAATGTTGATTACTTTTAGTCTCGATGCCAAACACATTGAAATAATCATAAACTTGCCAAAATCAAAATATTTCAAAATCATGTACTTGCCAAAATATATATATTTCGAAAATCCAAGATTAAAATCATAAAATTAATTATGAACAAAAATAATATATATATTCCAAAGTGTATTAATTAGGAAAAATAAAAGATATTTTCCTTAGCTTTTGAAATAGAGGATTATTAAATACTAATATGCCATTATATTAAAGAAGAAGAATTCTAAACCATTACATAAGGTGTCAAGCTTGCAATTTATCTCATTTTTTTAAAATTAAAATTATATTATTAAGTTCTACTATACTCTTATCCAAACACTCTTCATAAGGCAATTCCTATAACCAAACACAATAATTTGTAGTTAGTTTTCATAATTAAATGCGAACAAGTTAATTTTAAAGTATATAAAATCTTCACTTTTGGAATCATAAATCTTTCATTTAATTGAAAATAAACTAATGAAGGAATGCATTGTTTTCACTTTAAAATCCTCAATAAAAAACGTATATTCCAATGTTTACAAACAACTCAATGTTTACAAACCTACGATGCTTATTATATTAAAAAAAATACATTGTGTTGAGTCATAAACTGTATTTTTGTATATAATGAGATGAAATTAATACATTTTATTATATATATTGACTAAGAAATTAAAATCGTTATTTTTGAAGATTATGAGGTTGTATACATTGACCAAAAAAATTAAAAACCACTATTATCAATTATTTCACGGGTGGAATACATTTCTATTCAAAATAATGACAAAATTATACAATATAAAGCAGATTTCAGATTCCGTATAACAATTTTCCAAAAGTAGTCATTGATTTTTTTAATACAAACTATATTGATTTACTCGCTAATCATATTATCCCGCGTATAACGCGGGTAATTTTCTAGTAATTAAGTAAGCAAATATAAAATGATTAAATTTCGATCTCTAATTGCGTTCCACTCAACAATTAAAGACAAAAAGACTCAAATTTCAATCTCTAGTCTTGTTCCACACTTCTTTATGAAACTGCACCGATCCTCTAATCGTATTAAAAGACCAGCAAAACCAGCACATATTATCAAGGTAATTAGTTTGTTGTATGGATCAATAAGAAAACTAATTCTTAATTAATATCTTTCGTTTATTTGATTAATGTTACCATTGTACAGTTGAGAGGTTAGACAAGATTTGTTTTAATATGATGAGTATAAATAATATTGACTGGTTTAGTGGGAACAATCATAATATGACTTGTTTTTCATTTTGCATTAAATTTTAATTTTCTTTATTTAAAACGGACTTTATTTAAGATTTGTTGAAAAAATATTGTTTAATACATAAACAAATACTAAACAATGGTTTGAGTTTAATATGATGTTCTAACAAAAACTAAAAACATCAATTTTAACATAGGTATGCATTTGTATATGACGGTACATGTTGGACTATATATTCGTTTAGTAATAAAAAGTAACTTAATTACTATATTTCAGATGATTCCATTAGTTCTTTTTAATTTTGTTTTTGTTATCATCCATCATCTAATATGTAGATGAAGCTCAAAGCCATTTGCTATATGGGAAAACTGGTTCTGTATCGTCAAAGAGATAACACCAGGATTCTCGAATCTGCATAACTTCACAAAAAGACCGACCACTCATAGAGACTTTTTACAATTCTGAATAAAACTAAACAAGTGAAATTTAAATGAATTGGAGATTTAGTTTTCATGTACATTAAGAAATCAATTAAGAACACAATAAAACAAAATTTAAAATTTAGATATATACCTTTACTGAGTCTCCTTGAGCGTTCAAGTGAAGCTTTGACAATGGCCACAACAACTTGTTTAGTACTGACAAACGCAAAACAAATGTAATTAATAGTTTTTAGGTTGATCATTCTTTACTTATTTAATGATTTTTTGTGGTATCATTTGACTATGATATGTTTTTTATTTGCAACATACTCGCATTTTCAATGTTGAAGACTTGAAAAAGGAAAGTACCTTGTTGGTTTCTTTTGTTTAGTCTCCTCCACAAGCATAATGAGCCTAATAAGCATAAGGCCATAGAGACGACGGCTCCTCCGGCGATTCGATATTTTTTTGTTTTTTTAATAATTATTTAAAATATTCGAGCTTTCTTATGATTTTGTCAACTAAAACAAATATTTGTATAATAATATACTACTATCGATTTATTGAGCATATTTGTTTTGTATTATGATCTCAATCTTTTCTTGAGCGTTCAAGTGAAGCTTTGACAATGGCCACGACAACTTGTTTGATGTACTGACAAAAGCAAAACAAATGTAATTTATAGTTTTTAGGTTGATCATTCTTTACTTGTTTAATGATTTTTTGTGGTATCATTTGACTCTGATATGTTTTTTTATTTGTAACATACTCGCATTTTCAATGTTAAAGACTTGAAAAGGAAAGTACCTAGTTGGTTTCTTTTGTTTAGTCTCCTCCGCAAGCAGAATGAGCCTAATAAGCATAAGGCCATAAAGACGACGGCTCCTCCGGCGATTCAGTATTTTTTGTTTTTTAATAATTGTTTAAAATATTTGAGCTTTCTTATGATTTTGTCAACTAAAACAAATATTTGTATAATAATATACTACTATCGATTTATTGTGCATATTTGTTTTGTATTATGATCTCAATCTTTTCTACATTTTTAGTATTCAATGTATAGTTTTTGTTATAACTATTTGATGAAAATGTGTTTATATATTTCTGAATTTGTAATATTTAGATTTTTTTACATTTTTTATTAAGCTTCTCACATTCTATTTTTTCTCAACTTCAAAAGAAAACAAAATGTTAACTTCGTAAACTGAAATCAGAATAAAACCAAAATCTTCAAACATAGAGAAAACATAATGATAATTAGATAAGCAAAGATAAAATAATTAAACTTCAACTTCTAATCTCGTTCCACTCAACAATTAAATATAAAAACACATAATGTTACAGTTGTATAGTTGACAGGGTTAGACGAGAAATATCTTTTAGGTAAGCATCCTCTCCATTAGGGTTGGGCGTTCGAGTACTCGATCCGGTTCGGGTCGGGTATTTCGGGTATCAGGTACCCGATGTTTTGGGATATGATACCCGATCGGGTATTACATATATTCGGGTCGGGTTCGGTTCGGATTCGGACGGGTTCGGGTATACCCGAATTATACCCGAAATAGGTTTTTTTTTTTTTTTCGAAACCCGAAATAGCATTGTAGACTTAAAAATGAACATATGAAGTGTAAATCAACAATGCTCAATCAAGTCAAGAAATCAAAGCTACATATGAATGAATAAGTTATAATTCTTAAGAAAAATGTGAAAACAGTGAAGTGTAAATGAACGGTAACTGTTCTACGGTTTTACCGGAATAATCTCCAAATTTTAAAAATCTAAACAATTCAGTCTGGGTTATTAAAAAAAAAATAAGAAAACTTTTCAATTTCAATAAGAAATTGAATTGAGTTTGTCATACAGCATTATTAATACTGACCAATTAATCAATCACATCCAACCCTAATCACTAATGTGTATGTAAAAAAAAAAAAAATCGGGTACCCGATCGGGTACGGGTAACCGATCCTTAAGAAATTGAAACCCGATCGGGTATTTTCACATTCAAGATCGGGTTCGGGTTCGGGTTTTTTGGGTCGGTTCGGATTTGGTAATCGGGTTCAGATAAAACGCCCAGCCCTACTCTTCATATTTTGATTAGTTTTTTCTTTTTGCATTAAATTTTAATTTTTCTTATTGAAAACAAACTTTTTTTAGGATTTGTTGAAAAAATATTGTTAAATACATAAATATAAATACTAAACAATGGTTTTGGTTTAATATGATGTTCTAACAAAAACTGGTTTTGATTGGTTTGGTTTGACGTCTATAGCAATATATACAAAGGTTCGTCATAGGCATAAAATATTTTGGAATCATCTTTGTTTTTTATATATATAGTTATGCATTTGTATGTGAAGGTACATGTTGGACTTATATTCGGTTAGTAGTAAACAAGTAACTTAATAAAATTATATTTCAGATGATTTTATTTGTTTTTATTTAATTCTGTTTTTGTTTTAATACACCATCTAATATGTAGATGAAGCTCGAAGCCACTTGGTGAACTGGGAAAACCGGTTATGTATCGTCAAAGAGATACCACTAAGGCTCTCGTATATGCATAATTTCACCAAGAGACCGATCATTCATAGAGACTTCTAACGGTTATGTATAATATCAAACAAGTGAAATTCAAATGAGTTGGACATTTTAAGTTCTCATTTCCATTAAGAAAACAATTAAAAACACGATAAAACAAAATTTATAGTTTAGATCTATATACATTCACTTAGTTCCTTTAAGATTTCATGTGGGGCTTTGACTATGGTCACGACAGCTTGTATAACATAATCCAATGAAGCCATATCGTCAATATAGTGAGTGAGAGAGAGAGAGAGAGATTTTTGCTCTCCTTTTTTGTTATTGTGAAAATTATCACATGATGTATCTCTTTTATAGAAGCTCTAAAACTTGCTCCCCAAGAACATTTTGGGATCACTAATACCTATTGGGCCCAACCGCAACTCATCTAAAATATCTAATCATTTCCTACGATTATAAGCTATCCATCTACTAGCTGCTCTCATTAACAAGGTATATTAGATCAATGGACTTCAAAATACTGAGCATCTATATATAAAAAAGGTAAAAACCCTTAAAAATACCCCAACTATTTTACATTTGGCAGAAAAATACATGAATTTTTAAGACTCCCTGAAAAATACATGACCTATTAAAAAGTGTTATATTAATACACGATCTATTAAAAATGTTATATTAATACATATACATTGAAAATCGAACAATTTTACACATAATTTTTCCGAGCTTTCAAGTTGATCAATGGCGGATTTTGATTCCAAGTACTATATGTGGCGATCTATAGTTCTTTGAAAAGCTCTTAAGCTCTTAAGATTTCAAATCTAATGGTTCCGAGCTCACCGCATGATTTTAACTAAAACTAACTGAATTTGTCAATGAAGTTTCGGTTTTCAAATTTTAAAATTAAAATTCTATGAATTATTAAGTGTATTTTGAAAAATCGAAACCATATATGAACTTATGGAACCAACATTAACAAAGCCCAGTAGGTTTTATTTGATTCCGACATGATTGATTTTCGGATCTGAAAAATTAAAAGGCGTTTCACTATTTCTGTTTCGATTTTCAATGTATATGTATTAATATAACACTTTTTAATAGGTCGTGTATTAATATAACACTTTTTAATAGGTCGTGTATTTTTGAGGAAGTCTTAAAAGTTTATGTATTTTTCTGCTAAATATAAAATAGTTGGGGTATTTTTAAGGGTTTTTCCCATAAAAAAATGATTAGTTAGAGTGCTCCTGGTTTAGAGGAAGAATGTGAGTTTCCTCAACTAGCCTTAGAGTGTAAAAACGATGCGTCTAAACCTGATTTGGTTCGATATTTTACATGATCAATGATTTTTTTGTGGTATCACTATGATATGTTTTTTATTTGCAACATACTCGCATGTTCAAGGTTGAAGACTTGATAATTATAAACAATGTAGATGAAAGAGAATTGATACGTTTGGTAAACATAAGATTCGTTCCTGTTAGTATTGATGTTCACCAAGACTTTAATTTATAACTTTAAAAGAAGTAGTAAAATATTTTTATTAATGATTTATTTCCTTGCAAAATATTCTTTGCTAGATTATTGAATCTAGAGATAGTTTACTTCCAAATAGGTGACTTACCCGCACCATGTGCGGGTGTGAACGATATTTCGTAACATGTATAGTGTTAATATTACAAGTATCATAATTATGAAAAGTTAAAATATCATGACATATAAAATTTGATTGAAAGTGTTGTATATGACTTACTCAATGATATATTTAATAATGTAGGACGAAGAACATAAATATGGTTTAAAAAATTTAAACAAAACAAAAATGAAATATAAAAAAAAATAACAAAGGTTTTGAAACCCTTTCTTCTAGACGACCTTTTTTTTTTCTACACCCTTTTTTATTGGTGATTAAAATTTTCAATCTAGTCCTAAATTGTAATAGTAATAGAGTAACATATAATTACCCTTAAGAGAATACATATGTCTAGGTAGCAACCCAATATTTAGTAGGATCATGTTACAAAAACACATGATAAAGCACCAATCTTTAAGCTCAAATAATGCTTAGGTATCAAACGCTTTTTTTAGGAAACCTATCGAATTTGAATCTAACGATGAAAAATAAAGAAACTTATAGATAGTTTATTCCACAATTTCATCAAGCTCCTAACCATACATAGTTCATGGGTATTATTCAAGTCACTCTAGTTCCTATGAACTTTTTTTATTTTTTTAGTATTGCCTCGTCTTTTTCACCTAAATAAAAGTCGAGATATGTCTCAAAGAATGATAACATAAAATTATAAAGAAGAAACAATTTGATAAGATCAATGATAGTAAAATTGTTTCACCTGTATTAATAGCTTGTCACAATATATTGAAAACACACAAAATTATAGAAAAATGAAACATAACACAAATTAAAAATATATATATATTCTGTGTTTCTATAGGAATACCTTTTTCCTCCATTGTTTTATAATGTGTAAGATATTGTTCAATACCCACCAAATTCTTCAATGTATTACCAACAATTATCCATCAAGACAGTTAAAAAAGTATAACCTCTACACAAAGGAAAAATTAAATTATTATGATGTTGGAATACACATTTAGAAAACAAACTTAAATCCCCATAAATATAAATAAAATTTAAAACCAAAACCAATTTATGTTAAAAACTCAAAGGAAAATATAGAGGAATATTTGAAAGAACAAAAATATGCTGACCATTGTTAGCAACCATACATGCAATGCGTTGTTGCATCAAAATCATAAGGTGCAAAAGTTTGATTGATGATTAAAAAAAACTGAAATAGGACAAAGATAGATATATAATTATGTTTGAAAAACGTACTTTGCATATGTAGTTCGATATGTATATAAGGACGCATTTGTAATTAGTGTTGAAGACCTCTATATGATTACTCAATATCAAAATCCAACATGTTGGCTTAGCTTATTTGCTTCAAAAAGGCAAATATAATATTTTATTAACCTTATATTATCTCTTTAATTAAACCAGAATTACATAAGAAAAAATCATGATTATAACTCACATATCTATAGTGGGCACCCATTTTGGTAGCATCACGGTGATAAGATTATAATTTATCATGTCTCATTTATCTCTAGTACTCGGCATAAACATGATTTTCTTCAAAAAAAATTATATAACATAACATATTTTTGGTGAAAGATATCGCATAGGATTACAAAATTGTGATTGCTTTTAAGTAATTGATCCAAATAAAAAACATGACTCGCAAAAGATTCAAACTTGCTGCAATAATTGTTTCATGAACCTGTCGATTAATCCCATCACTTGTCACAGTAAAGTAAACCATCTTAGCGGGTGCATTCGATACATATCAGAATGAATTTTTCGGCTAAAAAGACACTAAAAAAAAAGTGAGTATAGGATAGTTGTGTGTTTCACATATGTTTTCATATGTGAAATGAAAACATTAAAAAAACGCAAGTTAGAACCTGAGATACCCGGCCATAATTGTTATAGGATAGTTGTGTGGAGAGAAAAATAAGCCAACCAAAGTTTTTTTGAAGATTTACAAAACAAAATTAATGTAAAATAAAGAAACATAGATTGCCGAACCATGTTTTGAGATGTGTTAACAATGGCGAATTGGGTTCTTTATATATGGATGTATCATTGGTTAATAGGGTAAAATCAAGGCTTTGAGAATCGTTGTATCTACATGTAAAAGGAAAAATTCAAATTAAGAAATACTTGCTTTACAATTGTAACAAACAAATGTTGCTTATATGAAGAAATATTGTATGTGGAGTTATCTCATGGACACTGACATTAGTGTAGAAGCCTATATATAGAGAATTCTTATTTTCATTATTCTATTGTTTTGTTTTTGAAGAGATTTTGTTAAGATTTGTTAGCATAAATTTAGGGAGCAAGCTTCTCAAAAAAAAAAAAAAATTAATTACTTTTACCGGGTTTTTTTCAGTTTTAATTTGCATTTGGAAAATAAATTTATTTGAACTAATTATTAGCAAAAAATAAGGATACATTCAGTTTTTTTTTAAGCCGTGATTTTTGAAATTTAATCAAACAAAATTTAGTTTTTTCAAGTTAAAGAAATAATTAAATTTAATCAAACAAAATACTTTAAAAACAATTTTAATCTATGTCATTTTTTTCACTTTTCCATGTCACCATTTCAAGTCATCATTTTTTTAAGAATAGACCAATAAAATTAAAACAACTAATCATCTATAACTTAAACAACTTTCCATTATAGATAAACAACTTTCCATTTAATAGGAAGGGGATGTCTTTTGAGGTAAATTTAGTTTTTTCAATTAAATATATGAAATATTGTGGAGATCATACCTCGTTGGTGGTTGCAAATGACACATTGAATAAAGACTAAAAACAAATACATATGTGATAAGTTTTTTTGTTGGTTTTTTTTCAAAAGCTTCTCTCTCTCTAGAATTTTCTCGCTTCTCTCTACTCACAAAAAAAGAAAACTTTGAGCTTTGTTTCTTCCGCCCAAGTAGCCGACGTTGTGGTGTGTATATATCTCTTAGTTTTTCGTTTATTTTACTTTAGTTTTCCGATCTAGTCGGATCTGCTTTCGGCTTAGACCGATTTTAATTCCGACTCTGATCGGATCTGGTCTTCTAACGGATTTTGGTTTCTCCTTCTTAGGATCTAGCTTCACGTTCTACATATCTATTGTGGTAGTGGAGCTAAGTCTAGGCCGTGTTGTTTTCGAATCCTTTAGCCTCTTACTCTTTTACCGGTTCTTCCTGGCTGAGAGTTAAAACTCTCCATTAATCTCCTATCAATAGTTTCGTTGAAGATGATGGGTGACGTGGTCAAGATAGCATCGGTCGGTGATGATATTACGGAGGTGAGTGGATATCCGGGAGAACACGCTTGGATTTCCTTAAAAGAGATTAGGAGATTTTTGAAATTAAGGAGTTGATTCGGCTTCCGGCGTTGGAGGATCAACTGCTTGGTGGTGCTTGGCCGGCGACTGTGGTCATCGGAAACACCATTCCCAGATGCATTCTCAACCTTACACGTGGGGTCATGTGTAAATTAGGGTAATAGATGGGCTCCAATTTAATTATTGTATCTGGATTTCGGAAATCTTCTGTAATGCCCAATAGGCTTTTAATGAAAACTGTTTGACGACAAAAAAAAAAAAAAAAAAAATTTGTTGGTATTGAATAAAAATCATCAAGATGGACGGACATAAACAAATATTTGTTACTAACATAGATTGTTGTTATTATAACACATGCATCTAAAAAACATTTTGAGGTATAAACGACATTTTCTATTTTTATTATATATTAGACAAGGAAGTCTAGGTTGGTCTTTTTTTCAGTCATCACAAATATAACTACTGTATCTTTAAACCACATATAACAAAACAAATAAATGCATTGGGTATTGTTGGACCATTGTGATCAACAAAAATTTAGAAACTCATATCTATATCCACCAAAAATTTTGAATGTTTTGGACAATATATATGAAACACATCTGTTGTAAATTTAATTGAACTGTGAAAAAGTTTTCCAATAGATATCTTGAAACCATGTTGTTTTTAATTAGTGTTTTATATTTTTAATCAACTCAAAAATATTTTGAATGCTTTTGCCAATATTTATCAAATATGTTTTTGCACATTTATTCTACATATTCATAAAATAAGTAAAATCAATGGATATCTTGAAAGTTTCATTGGATTGAAAGTTTTTTTTTAAAAGAAATTGGTTTGGATTTAGAAAGAGAATGTGAATATGTTTGTGGGAAAACTCATATCAATGTAAAAACATGTGACAAAGTAAAAGAAAGGGTATTGTTATCAAGTACTTATTAGTATGTTAATTGACTGAGAATATAAGATGTTATTCTACAAAATCGAGTTAAAACATCTTAAATATAAAAACTATGTCATTATAAAGAAAATATAATTGATGTAAAAGAAATAATATTGTTGTTGACCTCATGTCAAGGACACATAAGCGTAGCCACTATCCGCAACATCAGCCACGATATCAGCAGAATGCATGAAAATCGTTGTAATGATGTTGACACTGTGATATCCCTGAAATTGAGTGGACACATACTAGGGACTTTTATATATGAATTTTCCTTGTTTCCACAAATTAATATAGCATATCAAGTCTGCTGCAATTGGATCAACGTCCATGTTTGTGATGTCTGCGAAGAAACAAAAAATTGTATTTACAATTATCCAGCAAATTTTCATGACAAATCAATGTAGTGTGAACTAGAAACGAAAAATGCTTTGAAATATGTGGAATCAACTTTGAAACCAAAAACATAACCTTGAGAAGAACATATCAATGAATAGGTGAAAATTTCTATGACAAATCAATTTAGTGTGAACCATAAACGAAAATGCTTTGAAATCTTTGGAATCAACTTTGAAACAAAATGTCATGTAGTAGCTCATATAAGAGTATGTGAGACATGTCGATCAAGCGATTAAAAAAGGCAAGTTTTATTCTTTGAAATAATATTAAATTTTTTTTTTTTTTGAAACGTTGAAGGCATTATAATTAAATGAAGCAATAATGCATATATTTTTACAACAATGCCGACCATAGAAATATTACCCAACAACTAATCCATCTCAAACATTCTTTTTCTTCTGAATATTCTAGATCCAATGTCTTTTTTTTTTTTTTGGTCGAACGAACCTATGTCTACATCTATCCTTCATTTCATCTCTATTTTTCCACATATTATAGTATTACAAGAAACCTAATTAAAAAGTAATTAGTGGACGAACCATGTTTTAACAATATTTTGAAATTGTGTCTTCAACAAACAGACAAATGTCTCTAGCTTAATAAAGCACAATTTAATATCAAAGCTCATATTGCCATTTGCTCTTTCTATCATTGATTTGGATTACAATATATTTGATGAGGGACACCAAAGGAGGCAGTATATATGGACCATTTCGATTATTTAAGAAAAATTATACTCAGTTATTAACTTATTATATTACTCAATTGCTAAAAGAACAATTAAAAAAAAGATAATGGACTACCTGGAAATTTAATACGCGTTTAATTGACCTACTCATGTTACTAGAACTTCCTGTAAAGAACACCGTGAAATATTATGATGTATCCACTATTCAATACTACTACTTGTGGGTCGGTGACTGATTAAACAAATTAATCATCCTAATTTTTTAATTACAAGCTAAGTCTAAAAATACCTTTGAATATGCTAAAAACCATTTTCATTTTTTTAATTCAATTCAATGCAACGGCCCTAACGCCTGGATCTTCTCTCCTCTCTCTCCTCGTGCCATTACCGCACTATCGCTATTGCTCTGCTTGTGATCGTCGTTTTCCCCAGTACGTAACGTCTCTCTTCGACTTTTTCTCTGCGAGATCTCGCATTGCTCTCTCACGTTCAATTTCTACATGTTTTCCTCTCTGTTCCTCCTTTTGATCCAATATTAGTCGCGGTCATGACTCGGAAATTGTTCGAACCGAAGCGATTTAGTCTCTAATCTTACTTTTTCTTCGAAAATTTTGAACGAATTTTTCGTTTGCGTGTTTTGTGAATCTCTGATTTCAGAGTGAGATAGAGAACGCCGTTGTGTAAAATCGAGGTCGAGCGAGAATGGGGATGGAAGAAGGAGCAGGAGCTGATCGGAAGATAACGATTGGAGTCTGCGTCATGGAAAAGAAGGTGAAATGCGGCCCCGAGGTTTTGTTTCCTTTCGTGCTTGTAGTATTTCGCCGTTTTTTTTGCTCTGAAGAACCGCTTTCGTTTGAATCCTCTCCTCGCTACAAATCTGATACTCCGGTGAGTGCTTTTTTCCAATCCGTGGTCTTGCTTATAGATCGTTAGTGTGGATTTGTAGGTTTTTTCGGCTCCCATGGGACAAATCATGGACAGGCTCCAGGCGTTTGGCGAATTTGAGGTAGTCTACTTGTAGTTTTGTTCTTCAATTGGAGAAATTATGCCTCTCATAAAACTTGCCTCTAATTTGTGATTTGAATTTCATTAGAAGATGTTTTTCTGGGTAATCTTTCCCAAGTTGATGGCGTTTGTCTTTGCAGATTCTATGGTGTATTCTTTTCGGATTCTATTTCCTCTTTTATATGTGATCTCATGGACCTTTTCATACCATTTTATTGCTAGATCATACATTTTGGGGATAAGGTCATTCTTGAAGATCCAATAGAAAGGTATACCATTTTATTGCTAGATCATACCATTTTGGGGATAAGGACAAATCTATAAATATTAAATAACATTTCTAATTTTGTAACATTTCTATCAGATTAGTTTATTAGGAGAATGTGTAGTTAAAGATTATAAAGTACAATTATCTTCTGGGACCATAATTTAACCAGGGACTTTGCTGTTTCAGTTGGCCGATTTGTGATTGTTTGATTGCTTTTCATTCCTCTGGATATCCTCTTGAGAAAGTTCAAGCATATTCTTCTTTAAGAAAGTGAGTTACTACTTTTTTAACCTTTGTTGATAGTTCAGTAAACTGCACACTTTACATTTACTAGTGAAATAAATTGAGTTTGGCTTTTGAGGTAGCCTTTTTCAATTTCTATGATTCAGGCCCTTTTTAGTGAATGAACTGGATCCACAGTATCTTCTTCATGACCGCCGGAAAGTGTATGAGGTATGCATTTTAGACTGCATGATGGTTGGTCTGTGGCATTTTAGATAAAACCATATCATTTTTCTTTTTCATGTCTCCCATTCATTTATTTTCATCAGAATTTTTACTTTCATGAAAAAAAAGGACATGCATACTTTCTCGTCAATTAATAAAATGGTTAATTTATTTTCATCTACAGCATCTTGAGATGTATGGCATCCCAGTTCCTAGATATGCTTGTGTCAATAGAACAGTATCAGACCAAGACCTTGATTATTTCATTGAGGAAGAAGATTTTGTTGAAGTTAAAAGTGAACGATTTTGGAAGCCATTTGTGGAAAAGCCAGTCAATGGTTAGTTTCTTTTTCGACTCTTTGTTTACTGTTTTGGTCAGAAAATTTCTTAACTACCTATAAACCAAAAATTTAGGATTGTTTATCCGCCATTGAATGTTCTTACTATTGGGTATTTGGTAAAATCGGTTTTCATAGTTCGTTTAAATTGTGGTTCAGCCTTTTTTTTTATATGCATATGCGCAGTATGTAAATGGTAGATGAACCTATTGTTGATTGAGTGCTTCATATCCACTCAAGAAATGTGATTTTGACAACACAGTGATATTTACAAGTTTCTATTTTGTTTCCTTGCTTCATTTTTGGCTATCAGCCTTTATCTTAATTGTTCTTCTGATTTGCAGATGTTTTTATTGTCTACTACTAATTTGACTTTATGATTGTATAGGAGATGACCATAGTATAATGATATACTACCCTAGCTCAGCAGGTGGAGGCATGAAAGAATTGTTTCGTAAGGTACAGCGTCTCTCTGCCAAATTTGGCTTCCCGTGGATTGAATCTGGTTACATTATTGTGTTATAATTTTTGGTCAATCGCCGTGGTTGACTCTTTCATTACCTTACGTCTTTCTGCAGCACTAAGATTGTATGTTTAGTTGATCATTGTAATAATTTGTGGCACATTCTTGTAGTTAGCAATTTTGACACCAATTTATCTTTTTGACCCAATTTATTTTGTTATAGATTGGGAATCGGTCAAGTGAATTTCATCCTGAGGTCAGAAGAGTAAGGAGAGAAGGTTCTTATATATATGAGGAGTTTATGCCTACAGGGGGAACTGATGTCAAGGTTGTGATTGTGTTACCATCTAGATGCTTCTACATAATATATTTCTGCTCTAAACTATGGCCAGGCAACATAACCTCTCTTTAAAAATGATAGTGTATTTGATGCTCTTGTTGGTATCCAGGTCTCTTAAATTTAAAAAGTTGCAGTGCTATGCTTATGTAATAGATATGTTCCTTCCCGTAACACCAGCTGGAATAAATCTATTGCTTGTTGTTTTTGTCTGGATAACATTTCGGTTTAATCTAGGCTTTGATGAGTTCTCGACTAAAAGTCTACCCTGATATACAGGTATACACTGTGGGTCCCGAATACGCACACGCTGAAGCAAGAAAGTCACCGGTTGTTGATGGTGTAGTTATGAGGAATCCAGATGGGAAGGAAGTAAGTCAACTATGGTCAAATGGTACCCAAGACGAGAGGATTCATAGCTTATATTTCATGAATGTGTAGAAATTTTGATCAGGTAAAGTAATTTTATTGAACAGGTGAGGTATCCAGTTTTGCTTACACCTGCTGAGAAGCAAATGGCGAGAGAAGTTTGCATTGCATTTAGGCAAGCGGTATGTTGTGATTCCAATTATCTGGCTGTCATTGTGTCTTGCAGGGTTCTATTGCCTTATAATCTGTGTAGCAGTAAGAAGTAACATGCCTCATTCTCACTCATAATGCTTTAATTGAAGATCATTGAGATCAAATGTCAATCACCGTTGAATTGTTACTGAAATGCTCAATTTCATATTCTCTTTCACAATAGAATCTGCGTTAACTGCTTGCTTCCAGTATAATCAGTTAAAAGAAATGACTATTTAGTGCTTGTAGATACTCTCACTAATTTCTCTATTGTATATATTCTGCTTTAGATTCCATGCTTGGTTAGTGATAGAAATTATCCTCTTGTTGAAGACAAGCCTACACACATGTTATTGCCAGAAAAAGTTAATTGCTTCATCATTTTCATATTTGCAGGTTTGCGGATTTGATCTCCTACGATCTGAGGGAAGTTCATACGTTTGTGACGTAAATGGATGGAGTTTTGTGAAGAACTCGCATAAGTGAGATACCAGTCTAGAAGTTTATTTCCTTTTTGACTGTTGCTTCAATTACAGGGAGATTCACAAATCATAATATATATTCTGAGCTTAGTCAGAATCATTTCTCTTGAGTAACACCAAGCCATCATTATATCTACTTCTGTATCCACACAAGTGACATTAGATAGCTTTCGATCCTCATTTCTGTTTTCTTTGTTCAACATGGAAAGTGGTGGATTCAGACACCCATGCACAGTTTGAATTCTCTATTTGTATTCATTTGGGAGTTTTATCAGATTTCTCACCAACTCTCTTTCACTGTAAGGTATTATGACGATGCTGCTTGTGTTCTACGGAAAATGTTTTTGGATGAAAAGGCTCCTCATCTATCTTCAACAATTCCTCCCATTTTGCCATGGAAGATCAGTGAACCTGTCCAATCTAACGAAGGTCTAACTCGCCAAGGAAGTGGCGTCATTGGAACTTTTGGGCAGTCGGAGGAGCTCCGCTGTGTTATCGCTGTTGTTCGGCAGTATGTTTTAGCTTATGATCACTTGTCCTCTCTAAACTCTCACTCTGTTCACCCAGGCTCTGAGTTGTGTTTAACTTCTCTGGCAGCGGTGATAGAACTCCCAAGCAGAAAGTAAAACTAAAAGTTACAGAGGAGAAACTGTTAAACCTCATGCTGAAGTACAATGGAGGAAAGCCACGAGCTGAGGTGAGAGGCTTGGGCTTTACCAATTTCAACTTCGTCCTATCTACCATGATTTTCTTATGCTGTGCAATTTCTTATCTTTTTTTTTCCGCAGACAAAACTTAAAAGTGCCGTCCAATTGCAAGATCTATTGGATGCCACAAGAATGTTAATTCCTCGTACAAGGTAGAACCTTGATAGTGATCTTACTAGCTTTAGTTACGCTTCCTGTTATCAATTATATCCTGTTTATGCTTCTGTATTGACTAATATGCTTCACTATATAGTGATCTAATACATGTGTCTGAAATAAGGTAAGTACCTTATTGTATTTCTTTTTGATGTTTAGATCAGGTGAAAGTGATAGTGATGCAGAAGACCTTGAACATGCTGACAAGCTTCGGCAAGTTAAAGCCGTTCTTGAAGAGGTTGTGTGCCCTGATAATCTAATAGTTACTTTCCATTTGTCTGAGCTGTATCCTTTGTGCAGTCCCTTGTCCATCTATTAGATATGCCCTAGTAATGGATTGCACAGTAGCACCTACAGCTAGACTTTTGTTGTGGAATGATGTTTGGAACTAAACTTTCCTTGCAAACTTAGTCTCATATGCGTAAAACGTGCAGGGTGGACATTTCTCTGGCATATACAGGAAGGTTCAACTGAAGCCGCTAAAATGGGTGAGCGTACCAAAAAGTGATGGTGAGGGTGAAGAGGAACGCCCAGTGGAGGCTCTTATGGTTTTGAAATATGGGGGTGTTCTAACTCATGCTGGTCGAAAGCAGGTAATACTGTCATTTGGTATCAGAAGATGATGTTAAAAGTATTGCAAATTTAACTAATGGTATTGCTAATGGAGGGGTATTTTATGTTAGGATATCTAATATCGGTGCAGGGGTTTACGGATTGTTTGATGTTTGATTGATTTTTTTCCACAGGCAGAAGAACTTGGTAGATACTTTCGAAACAATATGTATCCAGGTGACGACACTCAAATGTGCTTCGATTTGTCCGATCATTTCATATTCTTACTTTCCATTTGTCTCATTCAATTTTGTGAAATAGTCCATTCGTTGTGGTGATCAGTATATGTTTTTATTTCTTAGTGGTTTATAAAAGGTAGAAAATGCGCAGGTGAAGGTACTGGTTTGCTCCGTCTACATAGCACATACCGTCACGATCTTAAAATTTACAGTTCTGACGAGGGACGTGTTCAGGTACAACTTTTCACTGATTTAGTAGTGAAGATGATTATAGAGAATTCAGTTATTAACTTCAATATTTCGTATATTCATCATCACTAGATCAATATATTAATTTAGTTCCACTGCTTGCAGATGTCAGCAGCTGCTTTTGCTAAAGGCCTGCTTGACCTAGAAGGACAGCTGACCCCAATCCTGGTTTGTTTTTATCTTTTGCTTTGGTAGTATAGTGCTTGGCAATGCCATAATCATTAAATTTCTTATTTTATTTCTCTAGGTTTCTCTTGTTAGCAAGGACTCTTCCATGTTGGATGGCCTTGATAATGCAAGCAGTGAAATGGAAGAGGCCAAGGTTTGTCCCTTCCTTGATTGACAACTTTATTGTGGCTTCAGCAGATATGAGATGAATGAAAAGCCTATTTTGGTACTCGTTTGCTAATAATCAATAGGGGCATGCATGACGTTCTAGATTAGATCTGTCTCTACGATACCAGATTTTTTTCTTTCTGAAGTGGGTAATAGAGGCATTTCATAAGCACTTGCTCATCTGATGGTTGAGCTTATGGCTTTGTCATGCATGCTTAGATAGTTGAATTTTATCTGGGTAAAGTAGGGTGAATATATATTCTCAAATGTCACTTATCTGTTTACTTTGTTAATAAATAGGTAAATGTGTAATTATGTACAGCTTTGAATTCCTTTCCTAACTTGCCTTCAGGCTCAGTTGAATGAGATCATAACCGCCGGGACAAAGTTGGTACATGATTATGTCTCTTCTGAATTACCTTGGATGACTGATGGGGCTGGACTTCCTCCTCACGCTAACGAGCACCTACCTGAAATGGTACTCTCAGTTTTTTCTGTGAAATTTAGTCTATTTTTCTATTGGAACCTGGATGGTGGGCTTTCTATCTGTTTTCTAAATTATCATTCTGCCACAAACTGTCATCGGTACATTTGCATTTTTTTACTGCATTTATTTAGTATCTTCTGTCAAAAGAGAATTCGTAGTGTTGTTACTCCTCTGCAATAGAAATAGGTTTACTAGAGAGCCCAAAATAGACTCTACGTTTCTTATTCGTTTTCTTTCAAAAATGAATAGGTAAAATTAGCTAAAAAGGTGACTGAACAAGTGAGGCTACTTGCAAAAGATGAACAGGAGAATCGCACTGAGCCTAGCGCGCATGACGTAGTCCCTCCCTATGATCAAGCGAAGGCCCTTGGCAAGTCAAACATTGATGTTGGTCGAATTGCTGCTGGATTACCTTGTGGTAGTGAAGGATTCCTTTTGATGTTTGCTCGGTGGAAAAAACTCGAAAGGGAACTCTACAATGAAAGAAGAGAGTAAGTGTATATTGAATATAACTATGCTCCTCATGTTATCAATCTTACATTCTGCATGAGGTTTTATGAGTGGCACTGATATTTGAAATTAATTGCAGTCGGTTTGACCTGACGCAGATTCCTGATGTTTACGATTCATGCAAGTAAGCTATGCGTTTCAGTCTATCATGTTGATAGCACTTGTGTGTACCTAGATTAATCCTATCCGTAATTTCTCCATTCTAAATATTGTGCTTTTCAATACCAGGTATGACCTTTTACATAATTCTCATCTCGACCTACAAGGACTAGATGAACTCTTCAAAGTTGCACAGGTATGAGCTGAATAAAAAATTAAAGTTTTTTCTTTCAAGTTCTGAAATCTTTATGGTAATTCACAACGCACCATCCTCCAGTTGTCTTGCTGAATAAATATGATCTTACAACTTGCCATGCGTCCTAGATTTCAAGATTCAAACTGTGCTTTACTATTGGTACAACTCTGTTTTGCATTTTGAACATGGACTGTGTTGATTAGGGCCAGTTATGTGTTATGTGATTGCAGTTGCTTGCAGATGGTGTAATCCCAAATGAGTATGGGATCAATCCACAGCAAAAGCTCAAAATCGGTTCAAAGGTGGCTTCCTCAACTTTGGCATTCTAAGTCTCTCTATATTATATGAATGTTTTTTTATTACTCTCTTGGGAGGGTCCATGGTTTTCTCAGATGAACTCACTGCTTTGTTTCTGTTTTTCTTCTAATTTAAGATTGCTTGGCGCTTGCTGGGTAAAATCTTGATTGACTTGAGGAATACTCGAGAAGAGGCCATGAGTGTTGCTGAATTGAAGAACAGTCAAGACCAAGTGTCGGTGTCATTATTGTCGAGAAAGGAGGATAGATATAGTCAACCAAAACTTTTCGTGAAAAGCGATGAGTTGAGACGGCCTTCCACTGGAGAGAATAAAGATGAAGATGACGATAAAGAAACCAAATACTGACTAGATCCAAAGTACCGAAAACTCTCTTTTCCCACTCATATAGATTATTACTGGCATAATTTCTTCTCTATGTTTCTTAATTCCATTGTGTTATTGTGTTCCCTTTAGGTATGCAAATGTCATGACACCTGAACGTCATGTGAGGACACGCCTTTACTTCACATCTGTGAGTTCTTTCTTCCATTTTTGTCTCTTTCCTTACAAATTTAGGACACCTGCAAGCATATGGCTGGCAAAAAGTGGAATTTTTAGAATTAGACTGTGCTTTCTAGCTAGATCATGCAATGCAACTAGCTTGATAATCAGTTAAGCATTTGTGACTTTGTGCTATGACAGGAATCACATATCCATTCTCTGATGAACGTTCTACGGTATTGTAACCTGGACGAGTCGCTTCAAGGAGAAGAAGGTCTAGTATGCCAAAGCGCATTGGAACGTCTTTGTAAAACCAAAGAACTTGATTACATGAGCTACATTGTACTAAGACTGTTTGAGAACGCAGAGGTTTCCACCCGCCTTTTCTCTCTTATTTACTCATGCTTTCAAGTCATCAATATACTTAACTCGTGGTGGGACATCTGAGACCTAACATGTTTCCTGCAGGTACCTCTGGAAGACCCGAAACGATTCAGAATCGAGCTAACATTTAGCCGTGGCGCAGATTTGTCTCCCTTAGAGGTAAAGAGCATAGACGTTAACCAAAAAAGAAACTTATTTAATTGTGTGTTTTGTCACTATAACAGAAGAAGGATGAGGAAGCTGAGTCGTTGCTCAGGGAACATACACTTCCGATAATGGGACCAGAGAGGCTTCAAGAGGTTGGTTCTTGTTTAACCCTCGAGACTATGGAGAAGATGATTCGTCCATTTGCTATGCCTGCCGAAGATTTCCCTCCGCCGTCGATTCCGGCAGGCTTCTCCGGTTACTTTTCCAAAAGCGCCGCCGTACTCGAGCGTCTTGTTAAACTTTGGCCCTTCCACAAAAACACTACTAGTTCTAATGGCAAAAGCTAAATAAATATGCCAAGAAAATGGATCCATTTTCATTTTTTTTTTTTGCTAATTGAGTAAACTAATTTTTCACTTTAGGATCATATCTTTGTTTTTTGGTTAATAACATTTTTGGAAATTTCAAAACTTTTCTGATTAGTCGGTGCTTTTATCCTAAAATGATTTAAATTGGATTTCATGAATACCGAGAAAGAAAAGAATATTGATTATTGGTTTCCACCTTTTGTTTTCCCAATCAAAGTGTTTGATTGATTATTGGTTTCCAACCAGACAAAAATAAAACACCCAAACACAAATCCAGGAGATTTGTAACAAATAGTAGTAGCTAAGTACTAATTTCGAATTAGTTAGTGATTATCTTTTTATAGTATGTACGAAGTAATGTAATAATATCATTGTCACTGTTGAAGCAAATCTCACTTTCTTTGCTCATAATTCCTTCTTTTCCCCTTGTCTGTCTCTCTCTCTCTCTACCTAGTCTACTCTTCGCAGACATGAATTCTCCTTTTTTGACTAAAATTCCGCGACTTGGGCTTTGATCCATTCATTCCCACAGTTCTTTATCACAAAAACTAAAAATCACTCCTTTATGCTCTTCTCTCTATATTTCGCCGACTTATTTTGTTCAATTCCTTTCTCTGTTTTGGTGGTGAGGTGAGATGGGTTTGGACGATACTGCATCTAAAGGGAATTGCCAATCGGAGAAGAAGAAGAAGAAGAAGAATAAAAACAATGGTGATATCAGTAAAGCTGAAGAATTAGAAGACGAAGAAGAAGCAAATGGGTGTTGGGTCAAATTTAGATTTATGATTGGTTGCGTTCCTTCAAAATCACAACTTGATGCTTCTTCTTCTTCTCTCTATGCCACTACCAGTACCGGTAAACTAAAAAACTCTTCCTTTTTTTGTTTGCTTAAATAAAGCTTTCTCCTTTGAATTGAAAAATGAAAGCTTTTGTTTCTTTAATTAATTGTCTTCCAATTTCTATCTAGGGCTTTCACGTGATTTTACCCTTTTTAGCTTCTTTGTTACCAAATTTAGGGACTTTGAGTTTAAACTTGTTAATTTGTGGGGATGTGTTGTAATGATTTTGTGTGTTTTTGGTTTTAGTGACAACAATTGAAAGTAAATCAGCAAATGAGAAATCAAATGACCAACCAGTAGGTCCAGTATCCTCCACATCAACAACTAGCAATGCAGAAAGCTCTTCTTCAACTCCAATGATCAGTGAAGAGCTTAAGCTTTTAACTAACCTCAGGAAGTTTACTTTCAATGATCTTAAGCTTTCAACTAGGAATTTCAGACCCGAAAGTCTTCTCGGAGAAGGCGGTTTTGGTTGTGTTTTTAAAGGATGGATTGAAGAAAACGGTACTGCTCCTGTTAAGCCTGGTACTGGCTTAACTGTTGCAGTCAAAACCTTAAACCCTGATGGGCTTCAAGGTCACAAAGAGTGGCTTGTAAGCAACAAACCTTTCTCTTCTCTTTCGTACGTTGTTTATATCACACATTCCTTCATATCGGTTTCTCTATGAATTGCAGGCGGAGATTAATTTCCTCGGTAACCTTCTTCATCCGAATCTTGTTAAGCTGGTCGGTTATTGTATCGAAGATGATCAAAGGCTGCTTGTTTACGAGTTTATGCCTCGAGGAAGCTTGGAGAATCACCTTTTCAGAAGTATGTAAACTCACAACCTCGTAATACCAAGCGATTTTGAAGTTGTCGATGTTTTAATTCTTGCAATACTCGTGCTTTCGTGTTTTTAAAGGGTCGTTGCCTCTTCCTTGGTCTATCCGGATGAAGATTGCATTAGGTGCTGCAAAAGGTCTTAGTTTCCTACATGAAGAAGCTTTGAAGCCTGTTATATATCGAGATTTCAAAACATCAAACATTTTACTTGATGCAGTATGTATCTTACTCCTTACCATCAACATCTTATATTTTCTTTTGCTTCGAACAATTTTAATCAATATTTCCCATTTTCAGGACTACAATTCGAAACTATCGGATTTTGGACTTGCCAAAGATGCTCCTGACGAAGGCAAAACCCATGTTTCTACTCGAGTTATGGGTACATATGGATACGCTGCTCCCGAGTATGTAATGACCGGTGAGTCCTCTTTCATTTCAACCATTTTCTGTGGTTTGAAATATTCTGTGTTTACATCTTTGTTGATTTGCTTTCCATTAAACTCCTTAAGGTCATTTGACATCAAAGAGCGATGTTTATAGTTTCGGGGTGGTTCTGCTCGAAATGCTGACTGGACGAAGATCTATGGACAAAAACCGCCCAAACGGTGAGCACAACTTAGTGGAATGGGCAAGACCGCATCTACTTGACAAAAGAAGGTTTTACCGGTTACTTGATCCGAGGCTGGAGGGTCATTTCTCAATCAAAGGTGCTCAAAAGGTGACTCAGCTTGCTGCACAATGTCTTAGCCGTGACCCCAAGATTAGGCCGAAGATGAGTGATGTTGTCGAAGCACTTAAACCACTTCCGCATCTCAAAGACATGGCAAGCTCTTCTTACTACTTTCAGACAATGCAAGCCGAACGTTTGAAAAGTGGGTCCATACGATCGCAGGGAGGAAGTGGATTTGGATCAAGAAACGGGCAACAGCAACCCGTGTTTCGGACATTGTCTAGTCCTCATGGTGCTTCGCCTTATCGTCATCAGATTCCGTCTCCTAAGCCTAAAGGCTAAAGGAGCAACTACATAGCTCTTGCGTGGACAAAGGCATAACAAACAAAGCCTAAAGGCTCAAGCTTTTATCGTTCGTAGGCTGCAAGGATATTTTTAACCGATGTTACAGTAACTCTTTAATTGATCAATGTAAAAAACGATGGAGCACGGTGAATCAAAGTTGGGTTGTCTATGGAAATCTGATTTTGTTTCAACAGAGAGTTCTCTGTGATTCAACCTTCCATGGCCTATAGCTTCTTCGTTTTGACGTGGTGAATGTGAGAGGATTTAAACACTAAAATTTCAAGAAAAACCATGCATTTTTGAATGTTCATTTCTACCTTGAATTGTAAAACACCTCCTGCGTCTTCTACTGTTTCAGGACAAAATGACGTTAAATTGAAGTGGAAAGGCTTCGTTTAATAGTCTTTTTTTTAAAAACAATAGCTACAAAGTTAATAAATATGACAAAGAATAATTCTTAATACAGATTCGGATATTTCATGGACCCACACTATGCATCATCCAACCAAATTATAAAAGACAGTAATGGACTGTGACAAATCAGACAAAATCAAATCTCAATCTGACCAGCAAGCCAGTAAAGGCTTTGAAAATATAAGAGAATCGGTCAGAAAATCAACTAAAGAAAAGCTTTTTTAGCAGCATTGACAAAAACCAAAGAGAGAGAGACATGACATAATCGTCTCTAAATAGCTTTGTTTTTTTTTTTGAATTTTATTTTCTACAAATCCCAAACATCAAAAAGAAAGAAGAAATGAAAGATTGTTTAGAGCAAAACTCAACAGTAACTTCTCCAAAACCGAAAGATGAAATAAACTATGCTACCCTCACATAAGGGCCAATTTGTCGTCAGTCATCTTCTCTCAAGGCTTGAGAGCGAGAGCAAGACCGATCTTAGGACTCTTCTCAATAGCCTTTGTGTCAACCTCTCCAGATATGGTGACAAACGACTTTGGACGCCACTCGTGTTGGATCAGTGCGTTGGCTACACCGACATTGTTCACACGGGCCTTCACTGAAGTCAACGGGTCAAGAGCGTGCTGAGTCCCCACGGTTATGGTGTTCTCGTTGGTCGAGAAGTTGTGGTTCACCTCTGCTCCAACCACTGTGTTAGTCAATGGGTTCACAATGTGGTAGTACGATGCGTTCAGTCTCTCGCACTTGTCATTCCTTCAAAACAGTTTCACAAAAGATCAGCAACCACCCGGGAAAGGAAATTGAATGATCGTTTCATTCGGTGGGGACTTACAGAGTAAGGGAAGCAATCAAATCATCCTTGGTGAAGTTCAAACCAAAGTTCACGTGTTTGAAGTTGCCAGACTCAGTGTTGAACGAGACGTCAGTACCCAGTGCCAAAAGACTGGTTCCAACCACACCAGAGAAATTGACAACCGGGCTACCTGTTAATCCGATGCTGGTACAGATACCGGCATAGTCATGCAAATACTGCAGCTCAATCTGTTTAATAGAGAAACACACAATGATTATTATACAGAATCCAACACAATAGAGAAACAAAGAAGCTAATCGTATATTTACCTTGCCAGATTTCTGATCAGGTATCCTCGCGCTCAAGATTGTCTTCAGTCCAGGGGTAGCCTCATCGTAGGTAAGAGTGGTCAGAAGCTGAAAACATTAACACACAAATTGTAAAGTGAGTCCTCTAATCAAGAAGCTAAAGCAAAGGTTATGAGATGAAGTATGCTTACAGAAGAATCAGTGGCAACTTTGAGATCAGCAGTGAAGTTCTTGTTCTTCACTTGAGTAGCAACATCACCAATAAACATGTTTCCCTTGTTCGTTGCCGTTGTAGTGATCGCCTAAAAGATTATAAGACACACACACAGAGAGGAGTTTTTCATTCACAATGAATCACATGAAAACCAATTACACTAAAGTTGTCGAATTGATTCAAGAAACTTACAACGCCGGTTGAAGAATAAGTCGTGATGGTAAATTTCTGGTCACCATGGTAGTCCTTGTAGAGAAGATCTGCAGAATCAAAAACCCTAAAATTTCAGAACTCATTTCCCAAAATAGCTATGCAAACAACTCTATTTAGATAGACATTTTCCAGATCCACTAAGAAAATCTCAAACGGAGCTATGCAACGAGCGACCCAGGCATTGAAATCCATACAACTACACATATTATCAATAAGATAGCAAAAATCAACAAACTCTACACAGGGATTATCAATAAGCAGCTCATGAAACTCAAATAGATTATCGATTCATCCACAGATTTCAACGAAATAGACTATGATTCAGAAAAACCTAAACGATTCGACGAATCTCAACAAAACCCAGTGACTAATCCGATTACGAATGCACGAAATCTCTAGAATCAGACGCATTTACTTCGCAGAGAGAGAGAGAGAGAGAGAGAGAGAGAGAGAGAGAGAGAGAGAGAGAGAGAGAGAGAGCGAGTTTTTTACCTCTGGCTTTTTTGCCAATCTCGGTGTAGAGTCCTGGACCTTCAGCCATGGTTGTTCTGGAAAAAGCTTGAAGAAATTTCTAGAGAATTAGTCGAAGAGAAGAGTAATGGCTATGTGTAAATGGTGGTCTTGTGTATATAAGGGGAAAGAAGAAGAAAACCCTAATTTGTTTTTATTTTTCTTTATTTTCGGAGATTTTTTTTTCTTTTCCTGCTTAACAAGTAAAAATATCTCAGCCGTTGGATTGATGTACTTGAGTCGGTTTCTTCTATTTGGCACCGTTGATTATTTATTCCCCACTCACCAAGGAATTTTTCATATATTTTATTTTATTTGGACTTTTCTAATCTTTTTATTGCGTGGCACGCAGGCGGTGTTCTGTATATTTTTTGCTTCTTCCCCAAAGTTTTTTTTATAATTATATTTTTTGTTTCAGTCTTTGACTATGCTCTGTATATATATATTTCTTTTCTTTTTTATTGTTTATTGGGTTAATAACAAAAGAAAAAAATTATAACTCAAAAGCTAACTAAAAGTGGCATATGTGGCAATACTATGGTTACTTAGAGTTAGAGTTAATTAGATAAGCAAAAATTAAAGTGAAATTAGCAAAATAACAAATTTTTATCAAGGTGATAAGAACTATTTTTCTTAAAAAGGTGTTCTTTTAAGTTAACATATCTATTAGCTTAAAAAAAATCTCACATTAATTTTCATTTAGTATTAGGAGACAAAATATTTCAATATATATAAATAAAGAGAATGGTTGGATGTCAAAATAATATAAAATAAAGAGAATGGTTGACATATCATCTTTATAATCAACATCTAAAATTACATGACTACAATTATTATGATTTGAATCCGCTCTTTTTTTGACGGCTGATATAAATCCAATCTATCTACCAAACCAAAAAAAGCTCTTATATATGGCATGTCTCACAGGTCCAGTACAAAATAATATCCCAAAGTTATTGGTAACGCAATTAGCATTCCAAATATCACCCTGCACGGAAAAAGACAATAAGAAACACAAGAAATATGCTAGTTATAAAAAAAGAATAGAAAACAATAACCATCAAAAAATTAAATTCATAAACTAACAAAAATAGGCCTATGTGGCCAAATCCCAACCCTTAGATTTATGGATTTTAGTTAGTTTATGAATTTAAATTTTTTTGATGGTTATTAAGCAAATTAACCCTTTTTTTTTGCTAAATATTAACCCAAAATTCAAATAACTTTTTTATTTATTTACCCAGTGCTAACGATCTCTGGATGAACATTATACTCTTTTGCAAAAACAAATGGTACAACCCCTTGAGGCAATGCAGCCTACAACACAATAAATCACAAATTATGATAAATATAAAATTACATAGAAAATCATAATAATATAACTTATTAATTTGATTTTCTTACCTGTATAATTGCGACGTTGAAGAGATTACCACGTAATCTAATGCAAAATGCAGAAGCAATCATAAGAGCAGGTCCTAATACAAACTTGAGGACCATTGTTATAATCGCCAATTTTGTTCCACATGCTATTATACTACTTTGTGATGCCATGAAAAGACCTGTAATATTCATCATATTCTTTTAATTAGGTACTTTACAAATAAATATGAAATGTCTACTCTTTCAATTTGTGTGTACATAATTAGAAGAATATCTTTTTGTGTGTGAACTTAAAAACTTAAAAATTCATACGCAAAAAGATAGCTTACCTAAGCTGAACATGGCCATTCCTAAGCCTCCATCAGATAGCATATGTATCGATTTATCTATCATCACGGGCAATTTCCATCCAAACCTATCATTAACATAAAATAAAATTGAGTGACATGTTGTTAAAATAAACTCAGAAAATTATAACAAATATTAATATAAAATAAAAATTGAATTGGTAGATGCTTAAAATGATCAAACAGCAAGCTAAAACTAGGGGCTAACCACAACTAAATTATCGCTGTTCTTTTTTAAAAAGAGAAAATAAGATGAAGAATGTTTAGATGTGTAACATGATAAAGATTGATCTTTAGATGTGTAAGATGATGATTTATCAAAGATTAAATTTGTTTTTGTTCACCTGAAATGTAAAGTAGCCCAGATTAATGCAACCAATGTTGCATAAGTATTAGGATTGATTATAAGTTTTCCCCAAGCCTTCAATAAAATCTTCCCAGTTCCAGGAGTTCTTGTTCTCACTATTGCTACTTCTTCTTCATCTTCTTTTGTCTCTTGCTCTATATTAGCTTCTTCATTGTCATTGCCTTGTTTTACAAGAAACCAAGATTTCATTAGGGTATTAAATTATGTTTCTTTTACGGAAAACCCGAAGAAAAAAAATTAGTTACCTGTATGTTCTATGGATTCTCCGGGAGATGTTTTCGCCCTCGCCGCATTAAGTTCGAACAAGAAGAGTAAGATGTTGTACCAAATCAAGCTTTGCAACACAACAATTTGCACCAAGTAGTTCACAGCTTCATCTCCATCTATAGCATTTAAGATTGGGATTCCAAGAATGAGAGTGTTTGGCAATACGGATATAGATAATCCGGTTATGATCCAACCTAATTTTCCTCCTCTTCCTCCTGTTGGATGCCAGAATCTCAATACTGCGGCTAATACAACAGTGGCAAAGATTTTCTGGATAATATCAGAGATAATGAGTTTAGGGCTCATTTTATAAGGGTTGTTTTGGGAGATAACTTGGAAAGAAAGCAAAGGGATCGAGAATTTAGCGACGAATTTGTTGATGCCTGCGCATTGTTCGGTTGAGAAGAGTTTAAAATGTTTTGCAGAGAGGTAACCTAAGATCATTGAGACATAGAGAGGAACAGTTGCTGAAACAACATGGTAGATATCATGCCAAGAGATCATATTTTCTTTCTAATTGAATTAAAGAATTGGGTTTTTATTGTGTGAAATTGTTTAATTTCAAACAATAAACCCCAAATCAAAAAATGAAAATCTGAAAGAAAATTCAAGAAACAGTTTTCTTCCAATTAATGGAAAAAAACTGTTTGATCTTATGGCATATAAATGGGTAAAGTCGATGATGGCTTTTTCTCTCTTTTGTTCAAATGTAGAACTCTTGAATTTTAAGGTTTTTGATTCCACAATGGAATTTTGTTTCAAAGGGAAAAAATGATGAGAGGATTAAAGGGTATTATTTTATTTTTTCTGATCGTTATTAAAAGATTAATTTTTGACCTTGAATTGTAGAACTCTTCTAGAGTTGGTTTGCCTAAAATTATCATATTACTGCAATATTCATTTTCTTTGTTTTTTTTTTGTTGCCATTTTCTATATAAGAAAAAGAAGAAGAAACACAAAAGATAAAAAGAGAAGGCTGTTTAATTCATGAAGATTTTGGTATGTAAACTCAAATTTTTTCTACATGTGTATTAATTAATATTTTATGAGAAAATCTTGTAACCTATTTCATCTAATAAGCATAAAGGAAAAGAAAAGAAAATTAATGGTTATACGAACACAAAATAAAACTAAGACATATGACAAATATAAAATTTTTAAAAATAAATCATGTTTATTAACTAATTATTTTAATGAATTATTAATAAGAGATTAATTGCAAACCTTAATACATGTTGATTTTAATAATCTAATTGATAAATAAAGTATAATATTAAAAAGAAAATAAGATTTGTATGATATAGGTGTCAAAATCTAATTGGAGACTTTTTTTTAACACATGTCAAAATCTAAACCGACCGATTGACACGTGTCACGATCGTGTTAATTATTATGTTTGACGCATCAAGCTTTATATAATAAGATATTGTATGAAATTAAATATTATTATTGTATATTGTATGAAACTTTGAATTCATAGAAAACATATTACTCTTTTAGCTTATAGGTTTTGCTTTCGAAAATTCAAACAAACCTTCCACATCTAAAGATGCATAAGCTTCACGAATCACGACCAATAAGTTTAACAATAATTATTCCTAATTTCAAAATAAACAATATATACTAATTCCTACATGCATATATAAGATCAAAATTTTAAAATCATGTATCTTTATATATATAAAATGATAAGCTATATTATTAAAAGCAAAAATTAACTTATTTTCTTAAAAAATTTCTTACCTGCACACAGTGCGGGTCGATCACCTAGTTTTCTATATAAGAAAAAGAAGAAGAAACACAAAAGATAAAAAGAGAAGGCTGTTTAATTTGTCTTTTGCATGAACAAAGAAGAGCTAAATATGCTCCAACAGAACTTTAGTTCTATAGCCTTTGATTTATTCTTACCTTAGATACTTAATATATATATTAAAATTTAATTACAAAGAAACTACCCCTTTTCGATATGCATATATAATGACATAATGTGTACCCTATTTGTATATAGATATTTATGATAATTCTAGTCAAATAAGATAAACAATGTGCCATAAAAATGTTGGATAGTAAATCGCCGAAGACACCTTTGTCAAGCAGTTACACCATTTTAACTGTCTTTCGGCTATTACGGGTTCGATCCCTATCTTGGAGGTAAAAATGGGATTCATGAGGGGCTAGACATAAAAAAAAAACTACAGACATTTATTCTTATATGTATATATACTCCTAATATATACACATTTACACATATATTATTTCAACAAAGATCATAGACATATGATATGAGAATAAAAACCAAAAGAATAAAGAAGTGAATTGGGAAGGAATTAATCATGAAGCATAATATTTGTTTGTTTCTACAATTGGGTTGAAGATTGTGAAAGAAACATTTTTCCTTTAAACATATATAGGAAATTTGTTTTTTTTTGCTAAAATAAGAAATTTCTCTTTTCTTTAAGTTTGCCTCTTACAAAAAGGAAGCAAATGCTTACCATTTTAGATTGAACCGAGAAACTTTGGAACATTTAAAGCTAAACTTGTCTGTTAGAACGAATCAAAAGCCTCGTGAAGTTGTTTTTTCTTCTTCTAAATATTAGCAAATTAAGAAGTTCAAATCAATTTTTTTTTAATTATTATACAAACTTAACAATTATAAATGATAATTCACTTAATTATAGTTTCGCTATGTTAAGTTGCATGAGTTTCTAACTCAAAACCAATTGGCAATGAGTGGATTGGACCAAGTCTTTTATATATTAGTTCAGATTGTTTCCCACTTCTAATATGAGACAATATTCTTTACACTCCCCCTCGAGATAATGGCCCGTTTAGCCATTAATCTCGACAATATCCATGTATAAGATTAATTTTGGGTAAGATCAATCGGGCTTCTTTCGATGGGTCAGATTGATTTCGGTTCGGGTGGGTGAGCGTGTGTTCAGGCTCTGATACCATGTTAAGTTTCATGGGCTTCCAACTCAAAACCAATTGGCAATGAGTAGATTGGCCCAAATCCCTTATATATTCGTTCAGATTGTTTCCCACTTTAATGTGGGACAATATTCTTCACACGCTAAACGTTTTTCTCTTACTTCCTTGTACCGAGAGATCAACTAAATTATTTTTAGTTTATATTCATATATAACAACTTCAAGATCAATATTAATCCTCTAAATATATAAATTTTTGCTTTCATGACCTTTTGTAACTAGAATGAAATGTTAGTAGCCAAAGTGAAATACTACACAAAATTATTAGTACAAACCCCAATAACCTTTGTTCGGGTTAGATACGCTCATTTATCTTTAGATGAATGTCATAATCTCATGTGTAATTAGTTTAGGAGGATTGTTTTGACCGCATTGCTTAATCTAACTCTTCGCCCATTAGGCCAACTCTAGGGGATGTATTACAATGGAAAAATCAATGTGTAATGCACTTGTTGTTTGAGCCCTTATAACTAGATATAGTTAGTTAGTTAGAAGCTCTCACGGTTAAAATGAATGAAAAACATATCAATCATATGTTACGGACCTTGGATACGATTTAGGGAATATAAATTTTTTTACATCATGTAAGAAATATAGATAATCTTCCTATTTTTATCCCAAATAAAATCTAATCAAAGAAAATAAATTGGGAGCTAAAAATATAAATTTTTTTAAAAAAAACATACAAACTCTCCACATATAAACAATGACGACGGCTCTCCATCCTTAGCGGCAAAATTCTAAAATAGGAGATTACTTCTTATTAAAGTTTATTTAAACACCAAACCTTCACGTTTCTTAAATTTCGCAGTACGATTCATCGTCTAAAAGGCTTTAGGCTCTCAAAGAAAGAAAAAAACACAAAATTATCAGAAAAACGACCTAAAGCCATGTTGAGAGCTTAGTAATTTTCCTCTTAAATCTTAACCCCTCAAGGGAACAAAAAATAGTTTTTTTTAAAAAAATATAGAAACTGTTTTCTAAGAGAGGAAAGAGAGAAAACAAAATAATAGTAAATGATGGAGATAGCTAAGCTGTTAAAGTTGATGTTTATGTTTTGTATTGCCGGTCTGATTCCGACCATACGAGCCAACATGTCTGAGTTGGATGAGTATTGGTCGCAACGAGCCGACGAAGCCCGAGAATTCACTCTTCAAGCTTACCATTCTGATCCTTACGAAGTCGTCGATCACTTTCACGAGCGTCATTACGAGTAAGTCAACTCAATATCTAAGTTTCAACTCAAAAATAAAAATAATTACTAATGTTTTGGTTTGGTATGTTGTATATATAGCAACTCTACTGATCTTACCACGACCGAGGAAGAAAGGGGCGTGGCACATGAAGAGGAACATGAGACACATGAAGAAGAGGAACATGAGGTCATTGAAATGGTCAATGGTTCCACGAACAGCACAAGACGGAGCCTAAGAGGTAAAGGCAGAGGAAAATGGAGTAAGCTTAGAGGACCGTGTACTGCAAGTAACCCGATCGATAAATGTTGGCGTTGCCGTTCGGATTGGGCTAGGCGTCGTAAGAGGCTTACCAAATGTGTCCGGGGTTTCGGCCACCATACGACGGGAGGAAAACGCGGACGCATCTATGTAGTTACAAGCAGCCTCGACGAGGACATGGTGAACCCTAAACCCGGGACATTGCGTCATGCCGTGATTCAGAAGGAACCTCTCTGGATCATTTTCAAGAACGATATGCACATTCGCTTAAACCAAGAGCTCTTGATTAATAGCGACAAGACCATCGATGCGCGTGGAGCTGATGTCCATATCGCGCATGGCGCAGGGATCACGATGCAATTTGTGAGAAATGTTATTATCCATGGATTGCACATTCACCACATATCTGAGAGTAGCGGTGGTATGATCCGAGACTCGGTCGACCATTTTGGAATGAGGGGTAGAGCCGATGGAGACGGTATATCGATTTACGGTTCATCTAACATTTGGCTTGACCATATTTCCATGTCGAAATGTCAAGATGGACTCATAGATGCCATTGTTGGATCCACCGGCATTACAATCTCCAACTCTCACTTCACTCACCACAACGACGTGAGCATTCAAATAATTCCATATAAATTTGATTTTTTCTTTCGATTATTGACGAAAGATAACCACTAGCCCACCACCACTTGGTTTACAAACGATATATATTATTTTGTGTAGGTGATGTTGCTTGGTGCACAAAACACGAATGAAGAGGACAAGAAGATGCAAGTCACAGTGGCATATAACCATTTTGGTAAAGGACTAGTCCAGAGGATGCCAAGAATCCGATGGGGATTTGTTCATGTTGTGAACAATGACTACACTCATTGGGAGCTTTACGCGATCGGAGGTAGTCAAGGTCCTACAATTCTCAGCCATGGAAACCGATTCATTGCTCCTCCACACAAACCTCATTACAGAGAGGTAAATAAAATGAAAACTTAATGTGTTACATCTCAAAAAAATGAAAAATTGTGGATTCATTTTACATAAATAATGGATATGTAGGTGACAAAGAGGGATTATGCTTCGGAAGACGAGTGGAAACATTGGAACTGGAGATCTGAGAAAGATATATTCATGAACGGAGCATATTTCAGACAATCTGGAACTCCTGGTTACAAATGCGCGCACACGAGACGACAAATGATCAAACCGAAAAACGGAATGGCGGTTTCGAAGCTGACCAAATACGCAGGTGCACTCGATTGCAGAGTCGGAAAACGTTGTTAGAACATTCCTTTTTTTTTTCTTCTTATTACAATCTTTCAAAGAATTTTCGTTTTGGACATTGTTTCCTTTTCGCTTCTAATCTAGTTCAGGAAATGATTAATTAAGGGGTGGAAATGAACCTAAGGTTCTTATTTGTAAGGTATTTTTTGTGTTATGAAAAATTTATATAATGAAGCAAGCAGCAAACAGCTACTTCTTGTACTACAATTTGCTTATGTTTGGTAACTGTTTTTGTAATTTCTCTATTTGTACAAAATTCAAACTTTTAGTGAGAAATGTGATTGACTATATAAACTTAAAACTGATAACTATACGCTAAACTCACAAAATTTATAATTTGAAGGTTTTTTTTATATTAAAATTTCAGATGTCTAACCCATTTATACTTTACAGTATAGACACAATAGCAAGTTCTTTGATCAAATAGGAGTTTCCTCTCCAAATTTAGACCAAAACATGTATTTTTATCAAACATATTTTATGAAACACTTGTAGTCTTTTTAATTTTTCAAATTTTCATGAAGTTTAATAATAAATAAATATAATTAAATCTGATCAATTTAAACAAAATCAGTATTATCCACACTTCACAGTCCTATCTCTACTCTGTAAGTTCAAAACAAAATCAAGCCTGCAAATACAAAGATTTTTCTATCCTATTTCAGTATTCACACGCCAAGCTTTAAGTTAACACAACTTTTATCTGATTATTATAAATCAAACCTGATTTTCCCTCCAATGGAAGCTATGAGAAATCCTGTCTTCATCTCTCAATCCACTTCTCCATAATCTGAATCATCATTGTCGCTATCGCCTTCACTTGTCCAAAACTTTGAACTACTTTTGTCTTTGGGTTTCGAAATAGGCAATGTCGCCGTATAAAAATCTCTGAAACAAACAATGCCTAAACCTCCACATGTAACCATTTTCAGACCTTGTACAGCCATTGCTGAAAGCTTTATATCAAAGAGACGAGCTTGATCACAACACTCCAAGGAATTAGTTTTTACGCCAGTATCGGTCTCCCACACATTCACATTCACATCATCAGGACCTCCTGTAACAATCTTGTACTGGTCCATATGTAGTTGCGTGATACGACCTTTGTGTCCAACCATCTCGGTTACTGATTTAGAGGAGTTTCTTCTCGTATCCCAAAGCATTGCTTTGCTTTCTCCACCGGTACAGAACAAAGACGATGATGGCAACATCGCAAAGGAGTTGATTTTTGGCAGTGAGACTGCAATAGTGTTGGCCTTTTGCATTGTCCTTAAATCGATTGTTACAACAGAGGAACCAGCAGCGATGTAAAGCAACGACTCGTGACATTTCATCGAAACAGCAGATCCTTGAACAGAGGCCATGCCTACACAGCAAGAAGAACGGCCAGAGGAAGACGCCGAAGCTGCATCCCAAACTCTCACCTGATTTTCAAACATCGAAGTATAGAATTCGTAACTCAATTTCACAGAAGCTTGACAAGAAACTACATAAGGGTAAATTACCTTGGCATCATTGGCAATGGATGCTAAAAGAGTTTTTTTATGCCTTGTGAATAACAAATCACATGAGCAAATTAGTAAGCGGAATAAGCATAGATAAGTTCCCGTATATATATGATCAGAGTTGAAGTTGTGAACAGACCCGGCAATGGACAAGAACTTGACGGGTTTTTCATGTCCATAAAGTGTGGCCTGTAAAGATGGTTGCCTCCGCTTTCCACTCGCGCTAAGTGACCAAAGGCGAAGTGTACCATCTTCACCGCCACTTGCAAATACTTTGCCACTTCCATCTCCCAACAATTTTTCTGATAGAGTAGTCACAGGGCTGTTGTGCCCTTTGAAACACCGTTGACACGATCCCTACAACCATGTCTTAAAATTAACATTCGTAAAGAAGTATCAAGGGAACAAGAGCACAAGAGACCAAGAAGCAAATCATTTCAAAGATACTTAATGCATACCTTCCACCATAAACGGATGGTGTGGTCGCTGCTAGAGGTAAGCAACACATTGTCGTCTCTCTTTGACTCGCTTCGAACAAAAGATGTTTCCGCAAGGGGAAACGCTCTACAAGAAAAAGGCCACTTAAGACAAACATGTCTACTAAAACCAAAATCTTTACATCTATTCATTTCCTCACCTCATGCAAGTGATTCTTGCTTTGTGATCATTAAGATTGACATAGGAGTTATCTCCACTTGCAAGATTACGAATCTGCATCGACCGTATGGTAGACCCCTGCAAAAACAACGACCGACACCGGAAATAAGCACGGGTCTATGGTTCAACTGTATATATATAACTCAGATTGAAAACCTGTGAAAGGAAAAGATTGTCGTTATCAAGCAATATATGTTCAAAGCCCTTATCAATTTCGTCGCCATAAAATTCTACAGTTAATGGATCTTTGAATTTGAGTTTAAGATATTCCACTTGCTTAGCCACAAATGCTTCTCGTATTCCAAATGATTCCAAAGGTCCCAAGATAGCTTCCTTAGGCCATCGCTCTCTGCAAAATATTCAGATTAAAAAAAAAAAAAACCATCTTTTGAATACCCACAACGATTTTGAATACGATAACGGTGAATTTGAAAGACGCGAAGAACCCTAAACCCCCAAAATCATGAATTTAAGAAATTGGTTAATAAACCTCAAGTAATGAGTCCAGATCGAATCGGAATAGGAAGCACGCTTAAGCGATTTAGATGCCAAAGCCATGTTGATGACGTCACGAACGGAGAGGTAACGAGCGCACTGAGCTAGAGCGTCATCGTTTAAGTCCGTAATTTTCGCCGTCGATGAGTCTCCCATCTCGAATCTTCCTCAGTGTCTTACGATTTAAAAAAAAAAAAAAAAAAAAAAAATTTGATGGACAGAGACGACTTTTTTTTGTTTGTAACGATTGCTCAAATCTCCGGCAGTGGTGAAGAACAGTTGGCGTCATCATGACGTAATAAATAAAAACATGGGTCAATTTGCATAATAACATAAAAAAATTAATAATCAAGCAAGTAGCAAAAAGAGGTCTATGTGGTCAAAAAAATAACCCTTAAATGTAGGGTAAATGGTTACAAAACTAGTTATATATGCCAATTTCTCTAAAAACATTGGGGTATGTAACGAAAAAAATAGTCAATAAAAAATGTGACTATTTTTTGTTTTGTTTTTTTGCTAAACAAATGTGACTATTTAACGTGATACACAAAACCTCTTCTTCTTAACCTAGCGTTGTCCCCTTCTCAATCTCTCCGATCTCCTTTCCGGTGGGTGGTGTTTCTCACCTCCGCCGGAAAAGGGTCCCCTTTTCATTCCTTTTAATGTTTCAGCTTTCATAACTGGAGATCGGCGGTGATTTGTTCTGGATCTGATATTTTCTCTCGTTGTTCTTTCCTAGCCTTCGCCGGTGTTGCAGTCTTGTATTTGCTCAGCGTATTTTCGGATCCTTCGTTTATCATCTCCGGTTATGTGTTTTTTGCTTCTCTGATGGTTTGTTTTGATCGAAGTGGATCGACCTTGGTGGTTCTGTGAGATTCTCCGGCGAGATTCTTTTGATGTTGTTTGTACCGATGTGGTTTTTTGTTTGAAGACAGCGGAAGTCACAGGTTAAAGTTTCTTTAGATCTCTGGCCTTTCCGGTAAGGGAGTTCTTTGGATTTTCAGTGCCTTTGTGCGTGCTTTGTAGTTGTAGCTCTTAAGCTTTGAGATTAGTGTTGGTAGTTTGGCTCTGAGGAAGTCTTATGAAAATGAGTCTCTCTCTGGTCAGCGTTCCAGTATTGGTGGGGAAGCACCTTCGGCTCTGTAGCCGGATCGTTCTTCCATAGATGGGGTCCTCACAAGCTGGCTAGCTCCTCCTATTATTGTGGCTCGATGGTGATCCCATTTTGGTTTTGTCTCGGTTATTGGTTGAGCTTAGTTTCCATCGTTTGCCTTTTTCGACGATGTGTTTGTCTTGCTCTTTAGGTTTGTTTCGTTTGGTTGAGTGTTAGGTGGACTTTAAATCTTGGGCAGGGCTTTGTCTTTTGAGCTTCTTGAATTGATACGTCCTCTTCACGGTGGTGGTCTTTGTGTTCCCTTGTCGCTCAATTTCCGGTCTCACCCTTGGGCTTGGGGCTTCTCTTGCGGTAATTCTTGTCGATTTCATCTACCGGGCTCGTTCTTGAGTTTTTCTAGGGGAAGAGGATGTTTTCGAGGCTCTACCTCGCTCAGCTCACTTGCTGGTGTCCCTCTTCTTTGGTCTCAAACAAGTCGTCAAGAAGATCGCGTGCCTGATCCGGATGGTTCAGCGTTAGGTCTCGTGTTGGGGATTGTTACTGGAATTGTAGATGTGGGTTACATATTCGATTTAGGGAAGGAGAGTTGGGGTTTGCGGATATGGGAGCACCGAACGAATTAAACATGAGAATTCGTGTTGGTTTGTGCAGCATAGCTGTTCTCGCTACATCCCCGTCTTAGGTTGGATTTGTGTTGGTTTTTGTTTTGTAAGTTTGTTTATGTATTTTCTTGTGGCGCTGGAAGACGGGGTCTTGCCGGCTTGTGTATCAAAAACGTATCCCAAACGAACTCTGGGGCTAATCTGTTATCTGTTGGCTTATGTATTTCATCTTGTATTTTACTTTGGTTTTAATAAAGTTTACTAGATGTAAAAAAAAAAAAAAAACGTGATACACATGACCGAAATTTAAGTAGAGCGACATCAATGTAAACGGATAATAAATTAGTATTAGATATTATTCGATATTTTATACTCACAAGTCACAACCATCTTTTCTTTTTGTTGAATACGGTGGTTTTCTTTATTTGACCATCCATACGGATTTCAACATATAAGTTTTAATTTTTGATCAGATTAGCGTTTATTTGAATTCGTTTATTTGGATTTTCGTAAAATCGTGTAAAATTTTATTTTGGATAACATATTGTTTTGTTACGAATTGTTTGATAACATGCAGAATTAGTAAAAATTCTTTTGTTATAAAAACTGTACATGTTTCGACCAAAAAAAAAAATAAAAAAAAATTGTACATGTTATGAGCTTCATTGTCAAAGTTCTCAATATCATTTATGTAGTACAAAATAATGTCGTCAAATAAATCAGATGATGCCAAAAAGTACAGATTTCAATGAGAAAATGAATATGAAAACAATGACAAAAAACAAAGATTCCTAGTACTCACTACTTGCATTTCCCACCATCTAATCTAGAGAGAAGGAGATTTCAGGGCCAAACCCGACATTTCCAAAACTATATCCACGAATGCTTTCAATTAAAGTTTAACCACACACCAAACCAGCCTACAATACATAAAGAGTCATAATTGTTACAAACATTCCTCATTAATATTTATGGAATTTATATACATAAATCAATAATTCTCTTTTGTTAAAAGTTAAATCATCTTCATATTTGATCAATCAAATAATTCGTGATGGAATATTCATCTAGTTATTCAGTGTACGAAATAAATTTTTTTTTTTAAATCTGAGTATCTGGTTTAAATATACCGGTTATAGTAAACCGACAAAACAGAGCAAGCAGCTATATAAATATATATTTAAATGTAATAATGTTTCTATATTTACCCCTTTGCGAAGACCGGAACGGATAAAAAAAGAATTCCGCTGTTTGAAAAAACACAGCCCATAGGAATACAAAAGAATGGCCCCTGGTTTTGCTACTCGATAATGGTATCTTCTCTTCTTCATTTTTTCCTGTTTTATACCTCATCCTTTCTCCTTATTCCATTTTCAGATTCAGATTTTTAAAATTTCTATTTCGTTCATAATTTAAAGCCTCTGTCTTTTTCTTTTGGTTTGGTTTCTTGGTGTGGTTCATGGGGTTTGATATGAAACCAGATAAAAAATATGTTTTGGAATTAATTTCGAGTCAATGTAAAACTAAGAACCCTAATCCAAATTCTGTTAATTCCCAAAGTCATAAGAAGCAAAAGAAGAAGAAGACGGTGATGACGTGGCGACGAAGGATGACTGATGAGATTACTCTGGTGCGGCGATTGTTTAATACCTGCAAACAAGTGTTCTCTAATGGCGGTCCTGGAATTGTTCCTTCCCATGATAAAATCCAACAGCTAAGAGATATTTTAGGTATGAAAAAACTTGATTCAAATGGCTTCTCTTGTTTTGGGTTACCATAAAGTTTCGATTTTGATTAGTTTTTGATTATAGACGAAATGAAACCAGAGGATGTCGGATTAACTCCGACTATGCCGTATTTCCGACCGAACACAGGACATGAAAATATATCTCCACCACCAATAACGTATCTGCATATACACCAATGTGAACAATTCTCGGTAATTTTCACTTAACACACTTGTATTATTTGTTACTTGTGGGATACGTAATCATGGTTTAGGGTTTTGTTTTATCGCAGATTGGGATTTTTTGTTTACCGCCTTCCGGTGTGATTCCTTTACATAACCATCCAGGGATGACAGTTTTTAGTAAGCTTCTGTTTGGTGAAATGCACATAAAGTCGTATGATTGGGTAGTTGATGCTCCAAGTAAGCTTACTTCCATCCCAAGAAAACTTGTTTTGTACTTGCAATGAATCTGTGGTAGCTTTATTAGGGTTCATTAGGTATTCGGATTGTGCATTGTGATAGAAGTTACAAAAAGGAAGTCACTTTCAACTTCTTAATTAAAAGGTTTAATCCTAATTTAGTGAAAGATTATACTCTTCTAGTGGTAATACTCAAAATGGTCAAATGGTGATACTTCAACTTTTGCACGTTTTGAATTTTTACGATTCACACGTTTTCACGTTTTTGAGAAATAGTTTGAGTAGAATGTTAAACGTATAATCTACTAGAAAAATACTAGAACTGTCAATTTACTAAAATCAGTGTTTTTTTATTCGTTTGCGGAAATTCTATTCAATTTGGTTAAAGATTCATAGCTTCTGCCCATTTAATTTATGGTTTTAAAGATTCTACTATTCATATGATATACTAGTCAAATCTGTAGATTTTAGGACAAAAATCCAAGAAACTCCTTTCTACAACAAAATTACGCTGGTGTATGGTATATTACTTGTTCACCTTCTTTTTTTTTTTTTGATAAATTACTTGTTTACATTTTCACGATTTAAAATTGGGGTTGCTCTAGTGCTACCATTCACAACATTCATCAAGTTTTTACGTTTTCATAAAGTGATTCAGTGTTAAAAATATAATTATAAGATTTAAAAAGCTTTACAGAACTAGCTTTTATTTTCACTTGATAGTTTCATCATTTTGTTATTCTGCATGCAGTATTTATTTCCTTTTCTAATTTCTGTCACCCAGAAGTGTAACCAATTAAAACAGTAATATTATTTGTTATAAAAATGAAGTTGCTTTCTCTTATCTCAATTGCAGTGAGAGATCCGAAAACCCGACTAGCGAAACTGAAGGTGGACTCGACATTTACCGCTCCATGTAACGCCTCGATTTTGTACCCGGAAGATGGCGGGAACATGCATCAGTTCACAGCGGAAACAGCGTGCGCGGTTCTAGACGTGCTCGGCCCTCCTTATTGCAATCCAGAAGGCAGACATTGCACTTATTTCCTAGACTTCCCTTTCGACAAATTCTCGTCGGGTTAGCATTCTCTATACTGGCTAATAAGCAATAACCATATATATTACATTAATCACTTGCAATTAGAGAGATATATAAAAAAGGTTTATATGTTTCAGCGAACAGTATCGATTTGGAAGATGGCGAGAAGGAAGGTTATGCATGGCTGCAAGAAAGAGATGATAATCCAGAAGATCTAAACGTAGTTGGAGCCTCATACACTGGCCCAAATGTTGAGGATTGAAGACTTTTTTTTTTTTATCCATTTCACTTTTCAGATTTCCAACAGCTCTAGTTTTTTTTTCTTGGTTTCTTAATTTAGATTCTTCTTTGTACATAAGAGAGGAAAAGAGAAACAGAAAAAAAGAAAAAAGAACTATACTCTTTTTGTCCAAGTATTACTATTTCCAATAGTAAGCAAAATAAATTAGACAATCTTTTTAATTAGAAAAATTTAGACAGTGTATTGAACACATGAAATTTAGAGTGATTTGATTATAGTTGAGTTTTAAATGATTTGGATTTAGAGGAACTATTGTGATTTTACCTTAAAACACAACAAATTTCTTAAAATCCATTGCTTAAAACATTTCCAATAACACTGGATTTTGAAGTGGATTTGAAAATCACAAATTTAATAACAGTGGATTTGAAATGAGTTTTTAAATTCATGTTTGGATAACAGAGGATTTGTCACTTTAATACAAATCACTCCAAATTTCATGTTCAATACATCCCCTACAAATATTTTCGATTTCAGTTAATATCAAGGCTAAACAATAACCCAGGTTGCACTTAACTCTACATTTGAAACTTTAACATGTTTTCAATAATACCAATTAGTTCAAGCGTGAAGACTAACACCATATTCAACGAGGGTATACATCAGTGATTGATGCGTCATCGGTAGACGCTGGAACAGACTTGGTCGTTGTAGATTGATCTGCATCAAGCCGGTTTTTTTGGGTTTATTCTGAACCAAAACCCCTGGTTTTCGAGGCACTGGTAAAGTCATAGTGTTACTAGAGAACATCACAGAAATGGTTGACAAGGTCGGACGCTCTATAGGATCTTCTTGAACACATAGAAGACCAATATCGATGCATCTAACCATTTCACTCTTCTGACCAATATCAAAAATAATTGGATCCACAAGGTCTAACGATGTTCCATTACTCCAAAGCCTATAAGCCTAGAATATCAATCATCAATTAGTTCTTGCAACCATTGCTTACTATTAGAGAGGTAATTAAATGTAAAATTTGATTGCTTTAAACTTACATATGTCACCAAGCCGCCGTCTGTCTCGTAGAAACTGCTATTCTTCCTACCGCTTATAATTTCAAGAACTAACACTCCGAAGCTATAGACATCAGATTTCATTGAGAACTGACCGGACATTGCATATTCGGGAGACATGTATCCGCTGAGGTTCACAAGAGATCTTTAGTGTGTCGGAAAAATTATAAATGTTCAACAAACCTCGTATTATGAGAAGTTAAAGTAGAAGACTTACTAGGTACCAACTATTCTGTTTGTGTTCTCCTGGGTTTGATTCATCCCAAAGATTCTTGCCATTCCAAAATCAGCAACTTTCGGATTCATACCCGAATCCAAGAGAATGTTACTTGCTTTGAGGTCACGGTGTATGACTTTAAGCCGTGAATCTTGATGAAGATATAGAATCCCTCGAGCAATCCCTCCAATGATCATGTATCGTCGAGTCCAATCCAGGTGGCCTTGCTTCGCAGGGTCTACGCACATCCGTGAGTAACAATAAATTCTATAGGTTAACAATTCCAAGTTTCAAGAATGGCTAAAGAATCAAAGAATCAAAGAAATAAGTGCAATTGACCAAAGAGGAAGTAATCAAGGCTTTTGTTGGGCACATACTCGTAAACCAATATCCTTTCTTCTCCTTCTAGAGAAAACCCGAGAAGCCTTACCAGATTTCTGTGCTGAAGCTTTGCAACAACTACAACCTCGTTCTTGAACTCTGCGTCACCTTGTCCTGATGATTTTGACAGTCTCTTCCCCGCAACTTCAGTCCCATTCGAAAATGTGCCCTATTCGTTTCAGCATCATTATCCAAATGTGTTGACATAAAAAGTTCAATTAAAAGTACACAACCTTAGGCGCAAATAGTAATTGTACCTTGTAAACCTCACCAAATCCACCCCGACCAATCTTATTATTATTTGAAAACTTAATTGTTGCAGCTTGAATTGTTCTATAATCAAGTTGCAGTGACTCTATTGTTGTTTTGTCATCTCCTAATACAAAATAATAGTCTTAGTTATCAGAGCATTGATATGAATCGAACCCGGTCAAGATTGCTTATCACTTGAATCATTACCCAATCGAAGGTGCTGCGTCATAAATCTTCTTTGTCCTCTTTGAAAGGAAACAATAATGGCTACCACTAACACACCTGAAATCCCACTCTTCCCTGCTTTTCAAAAAAAAAAAAAAAAAACTTAACTCTATCAAAAGGACCAAACTTTCCATTTACATTGCTAATTTTTTTTTTTTTAATTATCGTGGGGATTCCAACGGCTTTCTATCCCGAAAAACTAATTCCACCGGGCCATGATTCACCGCCCATTTCTCTGTGGTGGCCGGAGTCGAACCCAGTGGCGGAACTCACAGCTGTGAGCCCATTACCAACAGGCCACAACCGCCTGGTTTGTATTGCTAATCTTGAAAACCAGGATTTTATAACAGAGTAAGAACAGAGAGAGAGTGTTCTCACGAGGTCGTGGAGGAGTAGACACAGGCGGAAGCAGCGGTGGTGGTGATCTAATGGTTGTTTCGTTGTAGAACAAGTAAAGCTCGAACCTTGCGATACAGCTTGGACGGAGAATTCCTCCCCCAATTCTGAAGATAGCCATTTGGTTGATGGTTTGTTGCAGACAGCTCAAGCAGTCTTGTGTTGTAAGATCAGGAGTGAACTGAACAAGTCCGTACAGATCCTGGAGTGCGCTCCGAGTGGTCTTTCTCGTAGAGAACTTTGTAGAACTATTCGCTGCCTCGGTGGCAGCTGCGGTCATCGTGGACAAGACCAAACTTTCAAACCGTTCCATTCTGTCAGATGACATATTATAAGGGCTAATCAGCCACCGTTCACCTTTGAGTGTAAGGGTCGAGAGAATATTCTGGTCAGAGTATCTAAGTATACACTCATCATAATAGAGCACGGCTTCTTTCTGATTCGGACACCGATCCAAGGTCTCCTTGACGGAAAAGACAACGCAGTTACGGCAAGCTTGGGGTGATATGTCTCCCCGGCAAAGGAAAAGTCCAGTAACCTTGTCGGGGACTTGTCCCACCGTGGAGTTTTGGAATCCGGTGGAATAGGAGGTGTTGCCGGAAGAAAAAGAAGACAAAAGGGTTCTGAGGTTGGCTAAGTAAGTACTGTTCCTTGTATAATTTGATGTACTTGTACAAGCATTGTTGAAGTAGCGAGGATATTGGGCAGAAGCTCTAAAGCTGGTGAGGAAGGAGAAAAGGAAAAGGAAAACTAAAGAAGACATGCTTAGTAGGTTTTCCTTAGTTTATGTTTCAGATGTTAAAGAAGCTCCTATTTATTTATTTATGATTCTGTTCTCAATGAAGGTAGATTAACGTGAAACAGGGGATGAGTCAATCAAAGTCAAGTAAACGTCCATCTATTTCACAATCAAAGTTAATAAAGTACTCAAGGTGACTAGTGTAGTAGGTACGGACTTAGAGTAACGTGAAATAGGGGATGAGTCAATCAAAGTCAAGTAAACGCTCATCGATAGCTTTAGTTAATCTCTAATTCACAATCATAGTCAAGTCAAGAATGGTAACTTAATGTTCGCATTATGGAATTGGTTCCATAGTGCCCATACTTCAATCATTTCTAGGAGAAGTGGTATTCCCAAAGAAAATGTATCCCAACTTTGAAGTTATAAAAAAAAAAAACTATTGTCTCTTTAAGGAAAATTAGGTTCACTAACCATAAAAAAAACTATAACTAAAAACATAACCAATTATCCTAAATTTGATGGATATGATTATGCCACATATCCCCATTTTGGATACTTACCTAATTATTAATTTTTTTTTTATTAACCAAATTAACTCTCTCTTTAATACGTTTGTAACCAAGTCTATTTTTATTTATTTGATAACCAAGACCTAATCCGAGTTTTTACCATAATCTCTTAGGAAGAGTATTGCCATCGAGTATTTTCTAGTGGGTCTAAAGCATGACACCGCCAAGTGGAGGTAAAAGTGTTCTAAGAGATTATAAGAATCACAAGAGAATGATTTTGGATTATTCACTCCAATTCAAATTGGTCTGTATTATAGAGTGAATCAACACGGAAGACATGTATTCTCACTATTTTTAGTATAAAATAATAATAAAACTGTAGCGTTAAAGAAAAAAAGAATTGTTAAACAAATGACACTGACACATTATTGCTGGAATTTTTGAGTCAACAAAGAAAATGTCGTTGACTTGTTGACTTTGGACACTCACCGTATCCAAAAAGCTTAAAGAACCACTGTTTCAACTAAACACAAAAAGCTTTAAATCAGTAAGAAACGGACATACAATATGTGTAAAATACAAAACACAAAAAGTTTGGCTTTTGCTATAATCTTAAGAGGAACAATGAAGCAGAGGAGTTTGTTTCTAATCCTCTGTTTTGTCCTCATAAGCTTTTGTGTTTCTTCAGTTTCATCACAAACATGCATGAGCCGTAGGACTTTCATTCCCAACGGTACTTACGACTCAAATCTCCGTCGCATCCTCTCTTTTCTTTCTTCCAATGTCTCATCTAAAGCTGGCTTTTACTACAATGGCTCGGTTGGGCAAGAACCGAACCGTGTCTACGCAGCAGGCCTGTGCAACCCTGGCTCAACTCCATATGACTGTTCTGTTTGTATCAAGACGGCCTCTGATGCTTTGCTACAGAATTTTCCTGACCAAAAAGACGCGTTTCATTGGCCAAGTGAGGTCACGCTTTGTCATGTCCGCTACTCGGACACTTTTTTCTCTGCATCTCCACTTCTAGACCCGCAAGTTATGCAAACGAACACTGGAAATATCCGATCGAATCTAACAGAGTTCAGGGCAATATGAGAAAGATTAATACTTGGTACGATCGATGCAGCTTCAAAGGCGAAAAACCGTTACAAAGCTGAAGCTGTAGAATTGGCAAATTTGCAAAATATGTATGCATTGATGCAATGCACGCCGGATCTTTCTTCTCCTGATTGTAAAAATTGTCTACGAAGAATCACGGGAGACTACCAGTCGTGCTGTGATGACAAGCAAGGAGTTGATGCTAGTCGGCCTAGCTGCTTTTTCCGTTGGGAATTGTATCCATTCTCTAGGTTTCTTTCGATAGAGTTACGGTGGCCTCTCCTGTGACTGTGCCACAACCTCCAAGCGATAATAACACGACTGACAGTGGTAAGTCTTTTTAACTAATAACAAAATCTATGATTTTAAGAAGAAGTGATAAATTATGACATTGTTTTTTCATCTTCTGTCTATGTGTTATTAGGAGATAGCAAAGGAACCTCAGCTGGAGTTTTAGTGGCGATTACCGTTCCAACCGTCTTGTTACTGCTTGTTCTAGGATTGGTTCTTTTCTGGAAGAGAAAATCATCGCGCAGAACTAAGCTTCAATGTTGGTTTTCTTGTGTGTTTTAGCGCTTGGTAGTTTGAGAGGAAACAAAACGCATAAATACTTACACCCTTATTTTGGAGCTGAAAGTGATATTTCAACTGAAAATTCATCACAATACGTCTTTAAGACAATTGAAGCTGCAACAAACAAGTTTTCGAGTAGTAATAAGCTTGGTGAAGGTGGATTTGGAGAGGTTTACAAGGTAAGGAGATTCTCTGTTTTTAAGTTTTTCAAAGTTACTATTAGGTTATCAAAGTAACCGGCCATATGTAAATGGTGGGTAGGGTAAATTTCCTAATGGAATTGAAGTAGCTGTGAAATGACTGTCGAAAAAATCAGGACAAGGCGCAAGAGAAATCAGGAATGAGGTTGTTCTTGTGTCAAAACTTCAACATAGGAATCTGGTTTGGCTTCTTGGATTCTGTTTGGAAGGAGAGGAAAAAATTCTGATCAACGCGTTTGTCCCCAACAAAAGCCTTGACCATTTCTTATTCGGTATGGTTCCCTTCAATAGTTTGCTTATTTGAAAATCTATCTTCAGCTTTGTTATCTATGGTGACTTTAATCAGATACATAGTGGTAAAAAGGCCAGACCTCACATGGGCCGGAGGCATGTATATATATAAGGTCTTAAGGTTTTGTATATTGTAACACACGAGTTTAATAAGAAACCCTAGACGGGATATTCATGTAAATCATTTTCGTTCTTTGCTTTATCGTTCTTATTCACAACAACTGGTATCAGAGCTCCTAGGTTAAGATGACTAGAGGTTCTCTTAAGTTCGAGATTCCGCGATTCGATGGTAAGGGAAATTTTGGTATGTGGCAAGGACGAGTAAAGGATCTTCTAATACAGTAGAAGATCAGGAAAGCATTGACGGATGTAAAACCAGAGGACGCGAAGATGAGGATTGGGAAGAGATGCAGGAGCAGGCTGTTTTGACAATTCGTCTGTGTCTTTCAGATGATGTGATGCTTCAGGTGAAGGATCTCACAACCTGTAAGGAGATCTGGGAGAAACTAGAGAGTCTGTACATGTCGAAGTCACTGTCAAGCAAGTTGTATTTCAAGCAGCATTTGTACGGGTTGAAGATGTCAGAAGGATTCGATCTGATGCAACATGTACACGCTTTCAATCAAATTGTTGGCAATCTGGCTCGTGTGGGGGGGGGGGGGGGGGGGGGGAGTAAAGATTGATGATGAAGAAGGCCATGATCTTGTTGTGTTCATTGCCTCCTTCATATGAGACTCTGCTAACAGCACTTACGTGCAACAAGGAGACGATTTCTTGTACGACGGTCACTATTTCGCTTCAATCTCATTATGAGCGAAGACAGAAGACGGGTGCAGAAGGTTCAAGCAGATGAATAAACATGATGGAAGTAGCAGAGGCAGGTCAAAGTCGAAGAATCCGACGAAGGTCATCTGTTATGGTTGTGGTGGCAAAGGTCATTACAAGCGTGATTATCCGAATAGGGCAAGAACAAAGGAGGAAAGTCTGCGAATATAGCGCAGCAAAACGATGATTCAGGGGATGATGATTTGCTTGCTGTCATGTCAGGTCATCATGTAGATTCTTGGGTGCTGGATACAGGTGCGTCTTTTCATATGACTCTAAACCGGGAGTGGTTTGATGCGTACAAGGCTGGGAATATGGGATCGGTTCAGTTGGCAGATGACAGGGTTTGTAGCCTCGTTGGTAGTGGAACTATCAAGTTCAAGATGCATGATGGGGTCATCAAGACGCTTACTGATGTGAGACATGTTCCTTCTGTCAAGAAGAATCTTATATCTCTGGGTACTCTTCACAGAAACGGATTCAGATATCATGCAGATGAAGGAGAAGATGTAGTGAAAGTGTGCAAGGGATCAATGGTAATGATGAAAGGAACGATGACAGGAGGGGGCACCTATCGTTTGGTAGGAAGTGTGGTTGTAGGTGGAGCTGAAGCTGCTGTTTCTGAATCAGACAGCACGACCCTATGGCACATGCGTTTGGGACATATTGGTATGCATAGGTTGAATAAGCTTCACAAGAGGGGTCTGCTTGGAGGTATGAAGAACTGTAAGATGGATTTTTGCAAGTTTTGTGTGATGGGAAAACAGTCCAAAGTGTCTTTCAAGACGGGTCTACACACGACAAAGGGTCTTCTAGACTATGTCCATTATGATGTGTGGGAACCAACTCGAACGCAGTCATTGGGAGGATCTAGATATTTCGTTATCTTCATTGATGATTATTCAAAGAAGGTCTGGGTATACTTCATGAAGCATAAATCTGAGGTATTTGAAAAATTCAAGATTTGGAAGGCTGAAGTTGAGAACCAGACGGAGAGGAAGGTAAAGTATCTAAGATCAAATAATGGCACAGAGTATACTGATGGGAAGTTTGTCAAGTTCTGTGAAAAGCATGGTATTCAGAGGCACTATACAGTGAGGAAAACGCCATAGTAAAACTGAGTCAGTGAGAGGATGAACCAAACTATCGCTGAGAAGGCTAGGTGTTTGAGGTTTAATGCAAGGCTTCCAAAGCATTTTTGGGCAGAGGCAGTAAACATGGCGGTTTATCTCATCAATAGATTGCCAATGAGCTCTCTTGAAGGAAAGGTTGCTGAAGAGGTTTGGACTGAGGTAGATGTTGATCTATCAAACTTGAGGATTTTTGGATGTCCAGCCTACATGCTTATACCTAGTGATGAAAGGTCTAAGCTGGATTCAAAATCCAAGAAGAACATCTTTCTAGGTTTTGAAAAAGGTGTTAAGGGCTTCAAGTTATGGGATCCTGAGGCTAAGAAGAGAATTTTCAGTAGAGATGTGGTGTTCGATGAACAGTTCATGGTCGAACAGGCAAGGTCAAAACAGGTGCTACTCACTGTAGAAACTGAAGATGAATCTGAGAAGGCTCAGGAGAAGCCTAGTGAGAATAGGCAAGCATCAGAAAATTCAGAAAAGCCTGCAGAAGATGAGCAGGAAGATCAGCAGGAAGATGAGCAGGAAGATGAGCAGGATGAAGCAGAGGAGAGTGTTGATACAGGCAGACCAAAGAGGGTCATTAAACTGCCGGTACGTTTTGGATTTGAAGACATGGTCGGTTTTGCTCTTTCAGTTGAGTCGGATGTTCCATTGACTTGTAAAGAGGCTATTGCTAGTCTGGATAAGGAGGAATGGACAGGAGCTGTGATGGAAGAGGATGGGAGTCTTAGCAAGAACCGTACTTGGGATTTGGTCCCTTTACCACTACAAGAAAATAGGGCATTTGCGACTACCAAAAGAGTCGCAAATTCGTCACAAATGAGCCATTTACGACTTTGCGACGACCATAAGTCGTCGCTAAATGTGCGTTGCAAATTTGCGATGTTTCCAATCCATCGCAAATTAGCGACAGATTTATGACGTATTTAGGACTCCATAACTCAGTCGCAAATTCGTCGGTAATTTGTGACGGATTTAAGACTTCATAACTCAGTCGCTAATAAGCGACACTTGTGTGACTCAGGCAGGTAGTCACTAATTAGCAACAGATTTGAGACTGTATTATGCGTGGCAAATAAGCGACTAATTAGCGATTTGTAATTTTGCGACTGAGTTATGACTAACTATATTCGTCGCAAATTAACGACTAATTAGCTTCTAATTAGAGACTATATTGTTTTTGTCACATTTTGGGTTAGTCACATTTTGGTCACTAATTTGCCACTTATATGCTACTAATTGTTTATTTGTTTTGTTTTGAATTGTCCAAATCGAATGAATAACCAAAAACTTTGAAATTAAAAGCATACTACATAATCAAGCATTTAAAGTACAAAAGTGTTGAAACCAAAGTACAAAAAGTATTACAACATGCTAGTTTGTTAAGAAGAGAGAGTTCTTGTGACCAACAAGAGGAAGAGAGAGTTCAAGAGTTGACGAAGCAACCTAAGTGTTGGATCTTTGTTCTTCATGAACCCGATCATCTTCACCATCGCCTTGATGAACCCTAATACATAGATCATGGAAAAAATAAGCAGACATCCGTGAACAACACACATGTAGCTTTAGCTTTAGGGGGCAAGATTATATAAATCTTAATAAAGAATATCAACGCAATAAATTTTCTTACAATATGAATCTACCAACATCAGAATATTTTCAGCTACCAAATCCGGTTTCCTTGAAAATATACTAGGTGGATCAAGAACACATACAAAATCAGTGAAGAGTATTGAATTAATGTACCTTCACACGCTTAGTGCTAGCGACTTGTTGCACTTTAGGCACAAACTGATCAAACGAATAGTAAGGTAGCAAATGAGAATGACACTCACTGTAAAGCCGTATTAAATTCCCCAAATCGCTTACCTATAAATGAACATAAAACCCATTTTTATTGGCTTTAGATAAAGATTCTTACTTACCCTACACACAGCAAATGTTTGAGCTAAATAACCTCCAAAGTAACCTCCAACACAAACCTACAGTTAACTAACACTACAAGAAAACAGGGCTATTTGCGACAGAAATTTGCGACGGAATAAAAACCTCGCAAAATTGCGAGGCATTTGCGACCAATTTGCGACGACATTTAGCAATACAACGCAAAATCGTCGCTAATATTGCGTGGGAAAAAACCATAGCAAACCCGTCGCAAATTTGCGACGGTTTTGCGTCTAAACGTACATCTCAACGCAAAACCGTCGCAAATTTTTGAGACGCGTTTGCGTCGAATAAACTTTTGCGACGGTTTTGCGTCTAAACGTACATCTTGACGCAAACTCGATGCAAATTTGCGACGGTTTTGCGACCATATAAGGGTTGCGAGGGATTTGCGATGAAAGTAGGTTGACCACGTTTTAATTGATTCTTACTTGTTTATGAGTGTAATATTTTAGCCGCAAATCAGTCGCAAATTTCTTGGAAAAGATTTGCAAATTAGTCGCAAACTGAAATGAACATTCTATAAAATCCACATTAATTATTCACATTCTATACTTCAACAAATATGGATAACAATCGATCTTTGATTCCGGGTCCGGCTGGTGGGAGACAAGCAGAAGAACGGGCAAGGTAAAAACTTCAAGAATCGATGTTGGAAGAATGCAATTCTTTTGAGAGACATGTACAGATGGTTAACTGTGTTGTCGAGGCAGAAGATCCATCGTTCACCGATGTCCTTTGGAAGACGACAATTGCAAATGTCAACAAATTAACAGGTATAATGAAATTTTATTATTATTAATATATATTAGTAATTACATTTAATTACTAATATAAGAAACATAAATAATTATATGTATAAAATGTTATTATTATTAATATAAGAAACATAAATAATTATATTTCAAAGTTTGTATATTGTTTAATTGACATTTAATTAAGTATATATAGTTTACTTATTCTACGTTGAATATATACAGGTGGACACACACGTGGGTGGACACTGGTAAAAGAGTTGCATAAAATAAAACCACGATGGCGTCACGTAACATATGTGGTAGCAGTGATTCATAAAATAGAACCTAATGGATTGGGGGACGCGATGGTCATACTAAAGGTAAAATGTATATATAAGTTATAACAAAAGATGTTTTTAACAAATTACATATTTAGTAATCGATAAATGTTATTTGTTTTCCCTGAAGGATCCTACCGGGGCTGTACAAGCGAGCATTCATAGGTCTGCCATATCTGATAACAAATATAGGCCACACATAAAGGAGGATTCGGTATTGGTTCTAAAGGAGGTTGTAGTTGTTAAGTTTGATAGGGCGACACCATATCTTAACATTACTCTGAATAACATAAGCAATGTAAGTTTCAATATATATTTTAAAGGTATTGTACTAAGTAGTATCATGCATTACACAAAAATTAAGTTATTTATTTGACAGGTTATATCTAAAGAAAATATGGGTACAACGTTCACATAAGAAGGTAGTAGCAGTCGTGTTAATCGAAACCCGAATGCTAAAACATTTTATGATATGTTAGATGCTGCTAACGAACCTATCTACGAAGGATGTAGAGAAAGGCTTTCAAAATTTCCGTTAGCATCTAGGATGATGACAATTAAAAGCGAAGATAACCTTAGTGAAAATTGCATGGATAAATGGGGTGAATTGTTTAAAGAGTATTTGCCAGAGGGTAATAACTCTGCAGAGAGTTACTATGAGATACAAAGATTGGTAGCAAGTCTTGGATTACCGTCTGAGATGATTGATGTCTGCATTGATAATTGTATGATTTTTTGGAAAGATGATGCTCAGCTGCAGGAATGTCGTTTTTGCTCTCATCCAAGATATAAGAAGACTAGTGGTCGCACCAAAGTCCCATTCAAGCGTATGTGGTACCTTCCAATAAAAGATAGACTGAAGCGATTATATCAATCAGAGCAGACAGCAGGGGCAATGAGGTGGCACGCAGAACACGATTGTGAGGAAGGGGTGGTCGCCCATCCATCAGATGCAAAGGCGTGGAAACACTTTCACACGGTACATCCAGACTTTGCTGTAGAACATAGAAATGTGTATTTGGGTCTTTGCACTGATGGGTTTAGTCCTTTTGGGATGTCTGGTAGGCAATATTCGTTGTGGCCAGTCATAGTGACGCAATATAATCTCCCACCGGAAATGTGTATGCATCGAAAATTTTTATTTCTCAGCATTTTGGTTCCTGGGCCAAAGCATCCAAAAAGATCACTTGATGTCTTCCTACAACCTCTTATCTAGGAACTAAAGCAGTTGTGGCATGTTGGTAAACGCACATTTGATTCGTCGAGCCGTAAGGAAGGCTGTCCTCATATGGACGATAAGCGACTTTCCGGCGTATGGTATGCTATCTGGATGGACAACGCACGAAAAGTTATCATGTCCTTATTGTTTAGATAAGACCAAATCATTTCAATTGTCAGCAGGAGGGAAAGCTTGCTGGTTTGATTGTCATCGTCGTTTTCTTCGAAGGGATCATCCTTATAGAAAGAGTAGGACGTTATTTCGAAATCGAGTTGTTAAAACCTCCCCCTTGGTTTACCTCTCAGGTGAGGAGTTGGAAGAACAAATGGATGGATATGGTGCAGAAGAAACAGTAAAAGTTGGAGGTAATATGCAAAGTACTCCAGCAAATATGCCTGTTGGGTATGGGGTATACCATAACTGGCATAAGAAAAGTATATTTTGGAAATTGCATTACTGGAAGGAGCATCTGCTGAGGCACAACTTTGATGTCATGCATGTGGAGAAAATTTTCTTTGAGAATATTATACACACATTGTTGAATGTTGCAGGGAAAACAAAAGACAATCAGAAATCTCGTCTGGATCTCGCGGCTTTATGCATAAGGCCTGAGTTGCATCTAACAGGAGATGGTAGGGCGCCTATTCCCAGTTACCGACTATCACCTGCCGCGAAGAATGCTTTGATTAACTGGGTTAAGGAGTGGGTGAAGTTCCCAGATGGCTACGTCTCAACTTTTTCAAGGTGTGTTGAGCAAGGGGGGACATTTTCTGGGATGAAGAGCCACGATTGTCATGTGTTCATGCAGCGACTACTTCCTTTTGCCTTTCAAGAGCTTTTATCGCAGGATGTACACGAGGCAATTGCAGGTGTTACGTTTATCTATGGTTATTAATATATACATACATGTATTTTGTAATTGTATTAATTAACTTACTCCAGACCGGATTGGCGTTTTAATTTAGGTATTGGAGCATTTTTCAGAGACATATGTGCCAAAACCTTAATGAAGGGCGAAATCTCGAAGTTGAATTCAGACATTCCACTCTCTATTTGCAACTTAGAGAAGATATTTCCACCTTCCTTTTTTGATGTGATGGAACATTTGGTCGTACACTTACCACATGAGTTAGATTTGGGTGGTCCAGTCCAATTTCGATGGATGTACCCCTTCGAAAGGTTCTTCAAACATTTGAAGATGAAGGCGAAAAATCTCGCAAGAGTAGAGGGATTAATCATTGCTGGAAGTTTGACGGAGGAGACATCAAACTTCTCTACTTACTACTTTAGCCAAACCGTGAAAACTAAGAAAACCCGTCGTAGACGATACGACGATGGTGGGGTTGGCCGAACATATCACTTGGAGGGTGTACCAGATGTTTTCTGTGATGTAGGTCGGATGGGTGGAAAAGTGAAGGAATCAACGTGGTGTGATTTCAAGCATATGCAAGCTGCCCATACGTATATAATGCTAAATTGTAACTACTTGCAGCCATATGAGAGGTATATATATATATATATATATATGTATATATTTATATATATTAATTGAATATATATATACAACTAATTAATTAACGGGTGTACAGAATGTTAGAAGGCCAAATACGAGAAGCATTTCCTGAACTAAATGATGAAGAAGTTCAATTTTACCTAGAACATGATTTTGCTGGCTGGATGCGGGAGAAGGTAAGAACCATATGCGCGCATGAGTTATATTAGTATTCATATGTATATATATACTAATTATTTCAATTTGACAATAGGTGGCGAAGAAATATCGACAAAGTTGGCCTTTATGGGTACATGAGTTTGTTTTGGGGCCCATTGCAAGCATAAAACGAGTAAGATGTATTGTACTCGCGGCTTTATTTTTCACACATTTCAGCTTGGAAAAAATAAAGCCACTGCAAATTATGGTATTCATGTCCCGGGCGATACAAACTTCTATGGTATTTTGAAAGTAACAATTGAGATTGAGTATGCTGGTGTGTTGAACTTGAATAGTGTATTATTTGGTTGTGATTGGTTTGATCCAACCAATGGTCTCGAGGTTAGAACCAGCAAATTTGGAGTTGTTGATGTAAAAGGAAATAGGAGCTACACTGACAAGTTTGAGCCATTTGTCTTAGCATCCCAAGCAGAGCAAGTAGTCTTCATTCCTTACCCTCGTACTCGTGGACGACGGGATCAAGATTGGCTATCCGTTATTAAAGTTAACCCAAGGGCTCGAATTGTCGGGGGGTTAGCAGCTGATGCTGATGATGATCAACCCCCAGTGCAACCTGCAAGAACCGAAGAAGTTTCGATCCCTACAGAGGTAACCACCAATTTGACAAGAATTGACCCACTTCATAGTGGTCTTGATGTGATATTCGAGGATTCAGAAGGAAAGGAAGATGAGTTTGATGAAGACGAAGAGGAAGATGAGGACGACGATGATGACGAAGATGGCAGAGTAGAAGGTTATGTTTCTGATCATGACGAAGAAGATTAATAAAATTAATATTAATTATGTGTATATATTAAGTATGTATTTTCGAGTGTGGTGCAAAAATAATTTTTTTTAAAAAAAGATATATAACAATTTGCTACGTTTTTGCGACGAAGTCGTCGCAATTTCGTCGCAAGTATTCAGATTTGCGACGAAATTGCGACGACTTAGTCGCAAAAACATAGCAAACTCCTATACCCTAAACTCTAACCAATCCATTATTTATATTGGCTCTTTTTCGAATATAAAAACATATCATAGAGGCCCTAATTGATATATAACATTATTTGCATCCATGTGCTAATATTAAGAATTAGTAAAAAACACTAAGGTTTATGGTATAACAATTCGCAATTTCGTCGCAAGTATTCATAGTTGCGACGAAATTGCGACGATTACGTCGTAAAAACGTAGCAAACTCCTATACCCTAAACTCTAACTGATATCTCGAGTTTTAACCCAAAATAAACTGCAAGTGTACAGACAAGAGCAGTAGTATAAGAGGTATCGAATCCACAGAGACCAAGGTTACACTATGAATTTATAGGTTCTAAAATAAATCTAAGATAAATTAAATAGTTGGAAATGGTACGAGCAGGTGCTCAATGCAATAGAGCAGGTGCTTGGAATAAAAATCGGATTAAAAACAGATGATAAAAGCACTAAGCCGAGATGATTCTCCGGTGATTTCGGATACTTAGGTTGAGCATCTATTCAGGGTTTAATTGAACACGGTCTAGAACTCAAACATGAATGTAATATTGCCCCGCTTTCGGCGGTGTATCAATATCTTTGTCTACAACCTAAATACCTAAACTTCCGAGTGGATTTAGTAATGAAGTAAACAAGCCTTAATGCAATGGTTCGATATGTTCACACTCGATGGCAACGATCAATGGCGTTTTGGTTACCACCGAATGCTCATCAATGGTAATTCTAGCAACCTATATCATTTTCGGTGAATAGATTAAACCTAGAGATCATAGACTAAGTGATCAAGTTAGCCTAAGCGTTAAGATTTCCTAGAGATAAAGACATAAGATTACCCTATTTGGCTCAACCATCTAAGATCCTAAATCACCATTGAAATCACCCCAACTTAGTTATGAAACTACTCGGACATGGTCAAATCAAATGCAACAATCAATAGATAAGAATTCATAATGGAAAATGGAGAATGAAAGGGGGTTTAGAATTCTTCTCTAGATGATTATTGGATGATGATTCGGAAATGAACAAGAGACTTCAATGGTGGAAGTGATGATTCGGATGATGAAGAACAAATGAAGAACAAATTACTTTTTATTAAAAACGTGAGAAGGAACTCTAAGTTTTTCTCAATATTTCGTGATACAAGGCTGACTTTTTTGATTCAGAAGTCATTCTTTTAAATACAAAGAAAAGCATTAAAAAACAAAAGATATCTTTTTAAGCAAAAGAAGGAAAGTAAGTAGAAATCCCATTTATGATTAAAATCAATCATCTCCCTAATGAAAAGGGATTGATGTTGACTCATTAACTCCTGGGGATCGTGTGGGCCATCAGATGAACTCGGCGGCCACAGCTTTATTAGGTTTAGGTTCTGGTGTCTTGGTGCGAGCAGGTGCTCGCTCGGACCGAGCAGGTGCTCGGTGGAGTGAAAACTCTTCTTTTTGCTCCAATTCTTCTCCTTTTCTTCATAGAGCTCCAGCAGCCCCAAATTATGCTCCAAAGCATTGTAGGACCTGAAAAGACATCAAAAGGAAACAAAAAGACAAGAAAAACAACACAAAACCATGGGTGAATTAGGCTAAAAACCTAATACATCAACTCCCCCGGACTTGCCTTTTGCTTGTCCGCAAGCAAAAAAGAAAAGTTAAATCCGGAGAAGGGGTTTGAAAGTGGGAGCTCAAATCCAAAAGAAGCATCGAAGGATTCAACAACATGTCCTAACAAGAACTAATGCGATGCACGACAAATCTTACTCAAGAAGCTTTCGCCATACTCATCTCTTATCAAAACATTACTCCAAATCCTTAGACTCAAAAGAAATCATGCAATCAACAAAAATTCAACTCTTTAACATTCATTAATGTGTTTGGTGCGGTCTCACAATTGGAAATTGAATCAATACCATTTGGCTAGGTCGAAGAAGGCTTTTAAGTGAGGTAAAGAGGCGGTTCATATTCCTTTTGGTGGCTAACTCTCAAATGCAAGTGTCACATTTAGCAAAAGCAAGAAAGAAAAGAGACAATTGATGCATACAAGGCTAGGAATCCAAATTTCTACCCATAATCCCACTGTTGCAATCTTTCATCTCTCTTTTCTCACTACCCAATCGTTTAAACACTAGCCATTTTCGGCCAACGTTTCAAACTTCCTCTTTTTTTCTTTAAATCTCCGAATCTTAGGGAATTTCTTTTCTTAACATTAGCTCTTTCTATCCTAGCATTCCAACATATTTTCTTCTTTTGATTTATTCTAAAAGAATGCTAAACCATCGTTTCCCGTTTCAAACACTTAGAGCTATATATTTTTCTTCTTAGTTTCCTTCCCTAGAACTTATTCTTTCTTTTCTTTCTTTTCACACTCAACCACAAACCCAAAGATATTCAATAAAGCATTTAACCAATTCGGTTCCATTCCCCACCTAAGACTAGTCTTAGACACAAGAAACTAGTCTATTGGAAACTTTGCCTTGTCGTCTCTAATGCTTGCAAGATTTTGCCAATGCAACACAAAGAAAAAGGCCTCACTCAAAGAACATATGCAAGGGCTTGAACAAAATGGTCGGGTTTAAAAGGTGTGGTACTATCCTCATCTAAAAGATGAACTTAGATCGAGATAGCCATTCAAATCAAGATAAGAGTGGTAAAAATAAGGCAAACATGATTTGAATGTCAAGTGTTTATCCATAGTTATGATCCAAAGTCCAAAAGTGAGAAAAAATTAATCAAGGTTAAGTTCAAGTTGATAGAGTTGAATCTAGATCATGCAAGTTTCAAATGAGTTGGGATTTTCAAAGAAATAAGATTCAAGTATGGATGAGCCTCTACTTCATGATTGCTAATGCATCGAAAAAGTTCTAATGAGGGCATATCATGGAATCCTAAGATGAGTCTTTACAAGGAAATTTCATCATTGCTCCCTATGCAAATGCAATCCTAAGATGCTCTAAACTCAATCCTAGCATGAAAAAGATAATAAAAATGGTAATGCCATGAGAAACTATATGCATTTTTTTTTTTTTTTTTTTTTATGAAGAACAAAAGACTCAAAGCAAAACAAACCAATTAAACGTTAATCCACTCCCCCGGACTTAACTTTCACCGTCTCGGTGAAAGAAAAGTGCCAAAAGAGTAGATTAAAACAAGTTCAAATAAAAATCAAAATAAAACGAAAATGGTATAAACAATGAAAATAGAAGGGTGAAAGTGGATATCACCTGGAAGTAGCGTTGTCTCCATCGTCATCTGTCCTCCTCCTTCGTCGTGGAGGCTGGTCCGAGTCTGAATGTGAGCGAGTAGGTGCTCGCTCTGAACGAGCAGGTGCTCGCTGGTTTTCAGTTTCTGGAACTTGGCAGCAGCCTCTGGACAGTGCCTGCATGAGCCTTTGAAGGAGGCTGTTGTTCTTCCTAGTGGATTGGATCATCCACCTCCTGTACTCAACATCGTTAGCATCATCATTAATTGGAGGAAGATCAAACTCACCTTGTGATGGTGTGTCATGGTAAGGAAGAGCAAGGCGAGGAACCGAAGGGCCAGCATCCTCGGAGTCAATTGGAGGTTGCCTCGATGTGCTTCGACGTGATGTGCTCAGGCGGGAAGCGGAGGAGTGTCGGCTCGGGTTTGGTACCAAGTAGTGCGAAGGAGGGTTAAACGCAAGATCATCAAGGGAAGAGAGTTGCGTGAGTTCCAAGTTGGGCAGCTCCACATAGCTCGCCTCACCGTTTCCATTGAAGAATTGGTAAGTTGACGGTTTGATGATGATTTTGGAAAGGAGCAGGTGCTCCATATCAATGCGCCTCATCTCCGGGACGTAGGAAGAGTTTGAAAGATCCACCCTTAAACGGCAGAATAGCGGGGTGAGCAAGCTTCCAATACGTTCCGTCCTTGGTCCTCTGTTTGTTGCGGTTGTGTTGTCTTTGATCGCACAAATCATCTCCGCGAAGCGTATACCCAAGTTGGACCGGTATTTCTCAAATTAGCTCGAATCTCCGTCACCTACAATAGGACCACACCCCAACAATAACAACAATAATTCATCGGTGTGAACTTTGTTACCTACGGCTCTTCCAAAGAGCATGTTGCTCAATATCCTTGTCACGATACGGAGTGCGGGGTGGCGAAGGCGGTTTTGGCTCGCCGAGTTTGAGGAGTAGTCACCCGAAGCGATTAGACCCCAAAAGGTCTTGGCTTCTTGGAACCTCTTCGGACTTGATAGCTTCGTGTCCGTCTCATAGAACCCATACGCTATGCAAAAATCGAGCATGGAGATAGCGTACCTCTTTCCTCCAGCAAAGAAAGAGAATGTGGCCTCCTCGAATGAAGGCTTGTCGGGGTTTACGTATGAGAGAGTGGCGGTTGCTAGGCATTGCCTAGTGAGATCGGGATAGAGCACGTCTTCCTCTAGAGCAAAGGCCATGCAACGAGCATTGTAGAGTATGCTCCTCACTTGTTGTTGAAGACCAAGTTCGACCAATGTTCTATCGCACATGAACCGAGTAGGTTCGAGATGAACTTAGAGGAGTTGGTTGTAGTAGAAGGCGTCGATTTCGTCTTGGTCAATTTCAAACGGTTCGCCTTCCGGTCTAGGCCATGGAAAGGTGAGTGGAGAAGCGGTTGCAGAGGTAGAGGCCTTACCCTTGCCTTTTTCCTTGTTGGAGAACTTTGTTTTTGGAGCCATGGCGAATGAGGAGAGGCGGAGAGAGGTGGTATTACGGAGGTGATGCTGTGGTGAATTTTCCGAGTGAGCAGGTGCTCGGTCGTGAGATTTCTTGAGCGGCGGCGAGGGAGTTGGAGAGATTGAGAGAGAGGTGAGTAATTTGGGAGTTGGAAGCTTGAGGGATTTTCGGTGAGAGGAAGATGAAGGATGTGAGTGGTCTTGAAGAATGGGAGAGATGGTGATTTAATGGAGAGGAGTTATGGTGATTGTGGCGGTTTCAAGGGAGTGGGGGTATGGTGAGATGGTCGGCAGTTTTGGGGAAGAGGGAGGCAAAAATGTTTGTCTTTATCTACATAAAGAGAGAAGATGTTAGTAGGGTATTGGGAAAAAGAAAGAGAAATAAATGGAAAAATTAAAAGAAATGGAAATAAAATTAAAAAGGAAATAAAAATTAAATGGAAAACTCCCTCTTCCTCTTTTTTTTTTTTTTTTTTTTTTTCTTTGCAGGGCTGGACGAGCAGGTGCTCGGCTAAATTTTTTTTCTTTTTCGTAGAACATAAGTACTGAAAACACAAGTAAAATGTCAGTAATAAAAGGAATTGAAAATCGAATTATGTACAAGAAATCGTACCGGTGGGTTGCCTCCCACCAAATGCTTGGTTTAAGTCGTTAGCTCGACTTTGGAACCTTTTAGGCTCGAGGAGGGTCACTAAAAGTGACGGAATCAACTTCTCCTATGTATGTATCCGCAAGGTATGGCTTGAGACGTTGACCATTAACAACAAAATCACCTCCTTTAGTGTTCCACAATACTACGGCTCCATGTGGTTTCACTTATTTTATAGTGAACGGACCGGACCATCTCGACTTTAGCTTCCCTGGAAACAACTTAAAACGAGAGTTAAACAATAAGACTTGATCGTTAGGAGCAAAGTTTCAAGGGATAATCTTCTTGTCGTGGTAAGCTTTGGTCCGTTCCTTGTAGATTCGGGAATTGTCATAGGCGAGATGCCTAATCTCTTCTAACTCATGCAGCTGCATGGATCTCCTCTCGGACGCACTAAGGATGTCATAGTTAAGCCGCTTGACAGCCCATGCCGCTTTGTATTCCAACTCTACCGGTAAATGACATGCCTTCCCATACACCAAATGAAAAGGCGTTGTCCCCAACGGAGTCTTATATGCTGTCCTATATGCCCACAAAGCGTCATCTAGCTTATTTGCCCAATCCTTACGCGTCGTACCGACCGTTTTCTGCAGGATACTCTTTATTTCTCTGTTGGAGACCACAACTTGTCCACTAGTTTGAGGGTGATAAGGAGAAGCAACCTTATGTGTGACTCCATTCTTTCTTAACAAGTTCTCAAAAACCCTGTTAATGAAATGTGAACCTCCATCACTTATCACAACCCTTGGAATTCCGAATCTAGGGAAAATCACCGTCTTGAGCATCTTGGTGACTACCGCAGCATCACAAGTCGGGCTAGCCTGTGCTTCGACCCACTTGGAAACATAGTCAACGGCTACAAGTATGTACTTGTTCGTATAGGAGGAAGGGAACGGTCCCATGAAGTCTATACCCCAGACATCAAAAACCTCTACTTCCAAGATGAAATTTTGAGGCATCTCATTGCGCTTACTGATGTTCCCTTGCCTTTGACATGCGTTACATCGAGCAACAAACCTATTCGCATCCTTGAACATCGTTGGCCACCAAAGACCGGCTTGAAGCACCTTCGTAACCGTCTTGAATGTGGCAAAGTGTCCGGCATACGATGAACCGTGACAATGGTGCAAAATCCCATGGATCTCTTCCTCCGATACACATCTTCTATACAGCCCATTCGAACATTGCTTGTACAAGTACGGCTCATCCCAATAGTATCGCCTAACATCTCGAAAGAACTTCTTCCTTTGGCTTCCCGTTAGGTTTTCCGGAATCTTGTCAGCAGCCAAGTAGTTAGCAAACTCTCCAAACCAAGGGAAACTCGAAGATTGGACTGTCTGAATTGATCCACAAAAACTCTCCCGAGCAGGTGCTCGGTCGGGCCGAGCAGGTGCTCGCTCAACTTCTGGAAATTTTTCGCAGATCGGGTAAATGCGCTCATCTGGCAGACTATCCTCCATGGGTGTCTCATCTTCAACTTGCAGCCTGCTCAAATGATCAGCAACCCCATTCTCGGACCCTTTCTTGTCCTTGATCTCTAAATCAAATTCTTGAAGCAAAAGGATCCATCTCAATAGCCTAGGCTTGGCATCCTTCTTGGTCAGCAGGTATTTTAACGCAGCATGATCGGTGTGAACAATTACCTTAGAACCGACGAGGTATGATCTAAACTTCTCAAATGCGAAAACAATCACCAATAACTCCTTCTCGGTAGTAGCATACCGACATTGAGCATCATCCATCGTCCGGCTAGCATAATATATCACATGGAGCTTCTTATCCTTCTTTTGACCAAGCACAGCTCCTACAGCAAAATCACTCGCATCCGTCATGATCTCAAACGGTAAGTCCCAATCCGGTGGTTGAACTATCGGTGCACTAACCAAGGCACCCTTGATAGTGTGAAATGCAACCAAACACTCTCTATCAAAGTCGAACTTGACCTCCTTACACAACAATCTAGTGAGAGGCCTGGCAATGTTGGAGAAATCCTTGATGAAGCGACGGTAGAACCCGGCGTGGCCTAGAAAGCTTCAGATTCCCTTGACCGTAGTAGGTGGTTGTAAACCCATCATGACTTCTATCTTAGCCTTGTCAACTTCTATTCATTTCTCTGAAATTCGGTGCCCAAGTACTATCCCATCTCGGACCATAAAATGGCACTTCTCCCAATTGAGAACTAGATGTTTCTCCTCGCATCTCTGTAATACCCTGCACAAATTGGACAAACAAACAGCAAAAGAACTCCCATATACAGAGAAGTCATCCATAAATACTTCCATAATATCTTCAATTAAATCGGTAAAAATGGACATCATACAACGTTGGAATGTAGTTGGGGCATTGCACAAACCAAATGGCATCCGACGGTATGCGAATGTGCCATACGGACATGTGAACGTCGTCTTTTCCTGATCGTCGGGATGGATAGGTATCTGAAAAAATCCTGAGTAACCATCTAGAAAACAGTAGTAAGGGTGATTAGCAAGACGTTTAAGCATTTGATCAATAAATGGCAAAGGAAAATGATCTTTGCGAGTAGCAGCATTCAATTTCCTATAGTCTATGCACATTCTATGACCGGTTACCGTTATAGTTGGAATCAATTCATTTTTCTCATTCCTAATTACTGTAATACCTCCTTTCTTGGGCACAACATGCACAGGGCTTACCCACTTACTGTCAGATATAGCATAAATTACACCAGCATGTAGAAGTTTCATTATCTCTTTCTTGACGACATCCTTGAGACTCGGATTTTACCGTCTCTGATGTTCGACAGAAGTCATTGATTCATCCTCTAGATTTATTCTGTGCATGCACAAGTCAGGAGATATTCCAGTGATATCATCAAGTGAATATCCTAGAGCCTTTCTATACTTCCTCAATTCACATAGCAACAAGGTAATCTCTACATTATTCAATTCCGCATTCACTATAACAGGATATGTAGAGTTAGGACCGAGAAATGCATACCTGAGCCCTGCTGGGAGGGTTTTCAACTCTACCTTTGGAGCTTTCAGCTCGCTCCAAGATCCGGTGATGTTCTGATTTTCGGTCCGAGCAGGTGCTCGCTGGGAGTCTGACAGAACATCGATCTCTGTGTCCTCGGTCAGACTCAGGAATTCATCTTCTTTTTCTATTCTGACGTTGGAATCCAGACACTTGGTAAACCCTTGGGTGTCTTCACTCAGAAAACCGTGTTCACCTTCGGCTTTTGTCAACGTAACTTCAAGTGAGTCCTTAGCTAGGATCTCCTCAACTACATCTTCCGACATCTCGGGATCATCATGGATTACGAATGTTTGCCCATCAATCATCGGCTTCTTGAGCATCTTACTCATCTCAAAACGCACCACCATATCTCCGAGACGGAGGTCTACTATACCTTGTTCAACATCGATGATTGCACTTGCCGTGTTTAGGAATGCTCTCTCCAAAATCAGTGGGTCCTTTGGTTCTTCATCGAGCTCTAGAACCACGAAATCGGCTGGGATTAGAGTGTCCCCTATGCGGACGTGTAGATCCTCGATTATACCTACAGGAAGTTTTGTGGATCTATCTGCAAAAATCAAGGAGATCTTAGTTGGTTTGAAATCGGTAAAACCTAAACGTTTAGCAACAGAATAAGGCATTAAATTAACACTTGAACCCAAGTCTACCAATGAGCATGCAAACGTGCACGACCCAATCTTTACTGATATAACAAACCTTCCGGGATCGCCTCTCTTAGTCAATACTTTACTCTGAAGTATGGCGCTACATTCTTTGGAAACCATCATCACATTCTCCTCTTGCACAACTTTTCCAGAAATCAGCTCCTTCATGTACCGTTTGAGAGAAGGTACCATTTGAACCGCATCAACCAAAGGAAGCTTTACTTCCAAACCCTTAATCATTTCCTTACACTTAGCATCCTCCAAATCCTTCTTAGATTTCTTGGGAGGCACTGGGTAAGGCACCCTAGGCACATAGACTCGCTCCGGTGGAGTTTCTGGGATTTTCGCGGGAGCATTCTGAGCGAGCAGGTGCTCGGTCGAGGGAGCAGGTGCTCGCTGGGGTGTTTTCTCCAGATTGATCAGAACAACAGCTGGTGGTGTTCCTGAGTTAGAACCAATCTCCTTGTGCACCACATCTTCTGCCGAATCATCTTCTTGGGCCGGTTGCTCAACAACTTTCTCCTTGGCCCTTACTTGAGAGGTTGTGGCCGTAGGTGGTGCCAACATTTTTCCGCTTCTTAACTCAACAGCATTACATGGCGAATACTCCTTCCTAGGGTTCGCTTCTCCACGGCCCGGAAGAGCTCCAACCGGTCTTTGAATAGCCTCGGCCGTTTGAGCCACTTGTGTATCCAACTTCTTCACATGTGCGGTCACGGCATCATACTTTGCATTAAGATCCTTGTACATGTTATCCACCTTGTTGCCCAGCTCGGATGCCGTCTGCTGTTGGTTGGCCATGAGTTGATGGATGAGACCCTTCAAATCATCTTGTTGAGATATAGGTGCGGAAGTGGTTTGTTGTTGGTTCGTTGCTTGGAACCGATTCTGACTTTGGTTGGGAACGAATTGCTTTCCTTGAGCGTTGGTGGTGTAGAACTTCTGATTTGTACCCACTTGTTGCGGATAGACTTGGTTTTGGGGGTTCTCCACATTGGTGTTGCGGTAAGAGAGGTTGGGATGGCTTCGGTAGTTGGGGTTGAACCCACGGTTTTGGTACCCTTGGCCGTTCACATAGTTAACTTCCTCTACTCCATCATTCTAATCATCCACAAACTCTTGAGAGATAGAGGCAGCCCCGTCTTCTTCCATAAACTTAACCGGCCTTTGAGTCTCTCGTAGAAGCAAGTTCACTTTAGCGGTCAAGTCATCTATCTTCTGGGAGTCAACACTATTGACTTTCTTGGTCCTATCGTACTCGGGAGCCTTGTTGTTGGAGCTTGAGGCAAGGTTCTTGATTAGCTCAAATGCACCTTCCTTCGTCTTGGTCATAAAGTCCCCATTACTTGCGGCGTTCAATGCGTTACGATAATCCCAATCGACTCCATCGTAGAATATGTTCAGGATTTGCTCATCCTTGAAACCGTGATGAGGACACTCCCTCTTATACTCCTTGAGTCTTTCCCAAGCTTCACCAAAAGCTTCTCCGGAGTGTTGTTGAAAGGATGCAATCTTGTTCCTCAAAGCGGCCGTTTTGGACTTCGTATAGAAATGATCCAAGAACGCGGATCTAACCTCATCCCAAGTCCTCAATGAACCAGCCGGCAGCGACTTCAACCATCTTTGTGCCTTGTCCGCGAGAGAGAACGGGAACAACTTACACTTCAGAAACTCGGTTGGAACACCATTAGAACCCGTAGTACTACAGATCTCCTCGAAGTTTTCAATGTGGTCCATAGGTATTTCAGCGGGTAATCCATGAAACAGATGCTGCTTCACCAATGAGATCAACTGAGCTTTGACCTCATAATCTTGTCTCTGAATGGTAGGGATGACGATGGCCGAACGGTTTTGATAAAACGCATGGGGATTATCCGAATCCCCTATGGTTGGCTGACCCCGCGGCTGTTGCCTTTGCAACTGGGTGATTTGATCTCTCAAAATCTGTAACTGAGCATTCGTAGCTTCCTGATCTGCCATGTTTTCTGTGCGAGCAGGTGCTCGTTCGGTGCGAGCAGGTGCTCGACGGCGATTCTGACGTTCGAGATGAGCGAGTTCTTCGTTCGTAAAATTAACTAGATCTTCGTTAAGGTTTCTCCTCGTTCTTCTACTGGTCATACACCTGAAACATAACAAAATAAACAAAAAACACAAAATTTAGCAAAATTCTTAGACTATATATAAAACAAAAATTCAAAGGTAACGCTATTGGTCCCCGGCAACGGCGCCAAAAACTTGATGTCTCGAGTTTTAACCCAAAATAAACTGCAAGTGTACAGACAAGAGCAGTAGTATAAGAGGTATCGAATCCACAAAGACCAAGGTTACACTATGAATTTATAGGTTCTAAAATAAAGCTAAGATAAATTAAATAGTTGGAAATGGTACGAGCAGGTGCTCAATGCAATAGAGCAGGTGCTTGGAATAAAGATCGGATTAAAAACAGATGATAAAAGCACTAAGCTGAGATGATTCTCCGGTGATTTCGGATACTTAGGTTGAGCATCTATTCAGGGTTTAATTGAACACGGTCTAGAACTCAAACATGAATGTAATATTGCCCCGCTTTCGGCGGTGTATCAATATCTTTGTCTACAACCTAAATACCTAAACTTCCGAGTGGATTTAGTAATGAAGTAAACAAGCCTTAATGCAATGGTTCGATATGTTCACACTCGATGGCAACGATCAATGGCGTTTTGGTTACCACCGAATGCTCATCAATGGTAATTCTAGCAACCTATATCATTTTCGGTGAATAGATTAAACCTAGAGATCATAGACTAAGTGATCAAGTTAGCCTAAGCGTTAAGATTTCCTAGAGATGAAGACATAAGATTACCCTATTTGGCTCAACCATCTAAGATCCTAAATCACCATTGAAATCACCCCAACTTAGTTATGAAACTACTCGGACATGGTCAAATCAAATGCAACAATCAATAGATAAGAATTCATAATGGAAAATGGAGAATGAAAGGGGGTTTAGAATTCTTCTCTAGATGATTATTGGATGATGATTCGGAAATGAACAAGAGACTTCAATGGTGGAAGTGATGATTCGGATGATGAAGAACAAATGAAGAACAAATTACTTTTTATTAAAAACGTGAGAAGGAACTCTAAGTTTTTCTCAATATTTCGTGATACAAGGCTGACTTTTTTGATTCAGAAGTCATTCTTTTAAATACAAGGAAAAGCATTAAAAAACAAAAGATATCTTTTTAAGCAAAAGAAGGAAAGTAAGTAGAAATCCCATTTATGATTAAAATCAATCATCTCCCTAATGAAAAGGGATTGATGTTGACTCATTAACTCCTGTGGATCGTGTGGGCCATCAGATGAACTCGGCGGCCACAGCTTTATTAGGTTTAGGTTCTGGTGTCTTGGTGCGAGTAGGTGCTCGCTCGGACCGAGCAGGTGCTCGGTGGAGTGAAAACTCTTCTTTTTGCTCCAATTCTTCTCCTTTTCTTCATAGAGCTCCAGCAGCCCCAAATTATGCTCCAAAGCATTGTAGGACCTGAAAAGACATCAAAAGGAAACAAAAAGACAAGAAAAACAACACAAAACCATGGGTGAATTAGGCTAAAAACCTAATACATCACTAACCAATCCATTATTTATATTGGCTCTTTTCGAATATAAATGTATGAGTCGTCTAATAAATAACAATCCCTGTATAATTGTTGAAATAAAAAACTTATTAAAACTTGATCGAGAAACACATATAACGAAGTATCACATACATGCACTTATACTAAGAATATGATCAATCTATCATTTTTGCCGGTTTTACGAAAAACATCAATTAGTTGACTACCTTTGCTTCATACATGGACTAAGAACCTAAACAAGTGTATATTTAACTTTATTGAATCGTAATTTTGGTCTAAAACATCCAAACCCCTAAGTATACCCTAAACCTCATTTGCGTGGGATTTGCGACGAAAACGTCGCAAATCTTAATTTGCGAGGTATTTGCGACGACTTCGTCGCAAATCTGTTGCTAAATTTGCTACATTTTTGCGACCATAGTTACGGTCAACTCTATTAATTGGTCGTACATTCTCCTTGAGATTTACAGTTTGCGAGGCATTTGCGACGATTTGTTTTAATGTTTGCGAGACATTTGCGATGATTTATGGGCGGGAAACGAAAAGTGTAGCGGCAAACATGCAGTGGGTGAAATATGCGGCCCAATTTGCGACCGAATTGCGACGGAATTGCGAGGAAAAGTTTTCCCTATATAAGCAATTCCAATCCCTCGCTTATTCCTCACAACTTTCTTCTCTCTCTACAAAAAATGTTTCTCTCTCTACAAAAAAGTTCCGTCAACCTTCCAAGTCATTCCCATTCGATCCCTCGACCTTCCAAATCTTTCCCGACCTTATAAGGTAATTCTCTAAATTTTCTTTTATGATTTTTAAAATTTTCTTTCGTGTATAATTTATTAGTTATTATAATAGTTAAAATTGTTAATTTACTAATTTTGTTAAATTATGTAATGTTATCATTAAAATTGTTAAAATCAATATTAGTTTACATATTTTTTAAATATGCTATTACTAATTTCAAAAATTATAAAATTTATTTAGATGGCGGAGAACGAGTATACCTATAGCGAGTACGTACAGACCTCTGCTGGTCGTGGTAGAGGTCATTCACGACCAGGAAAGCGTACACATCCCACGCACGCCTCTGCTTCCCACTCTGGTTCCCCCTCTGGTTCCAGAATTCCTGAGTCACAGCCGACGCCACCTCCCGAGGCAAACCCTGGACGAGTTCTTTCATGGGATGACATGACCTTGGGGCAACTTCTGGTGAGTCCCGGACGGTAGGTTCTTCCCCATTTAGAACCTGAGCCTACCGGCAATGCTGTGTGGTAAGTAAACGTTTTTACATAGTTTTAATTTAATTTTGTTTAATAATTATTAATATATTTACACATAATATGCTTTTTAAATATTTTTTTAGCTTTTGCAAAAATTCTGTCGGAAAAGATGTTAGAAAGATCATAGAACGGGATTTCAAGATGTGCCACACGAGTTGGAAGTATGTTACCCCGGAGATCAAGGATCGGTGGTACAAAACATTCGCGGTAAATTTTGTTTATATATTTTTTTAATTTTTATTTATTTATTCAATTTTGTAATTTTCTAACTTATGTTTTAATTTATGATAATTTGCAGCAAAAATACTATTGGGATCCCGCGATTAATGGGTTTGTTCGTGAGGAATTTGAGGAGAAAGCGAAGAACCGTCTCAACGACCAAATAGGACGGTGGAAGAAGAAGTGGCAAAAGAATCCGGATCCGAAGGTATGTATGCCATCTTTCTTCGATCCCAATATTTGGGCTGGCCTTGTCGCCTTCTGGCAGTTGGAGACATCTCAGGAGATGGATGCTCGGTGCTTGGCTGCTCGATTAACGAAGGTTGGTGGTACTAACCAGCCTTCAAAACACTGTTCGGGACAGATTTCTTATGCTCAGCATGCTGTTGACATTGTAAGTTATTAAATTTTTTCTTTCAATTTTTACGGTCACAAAAATCTCAACTTGTAATATGTTTTTATTTTCAGGCCGTAGCAAAAGGAATTCCCGCAACGATGCCAACGGTTTGGGAGAAGACCCACCGCAGGCCAGACGGGACATGGGTTGATGAACGTGTCCACAAGCTCCACGACGATGTCATTGACCGAGTCGAAGAACTCTCAACCCAGCTTACTCCCGATGGTCAACCTACTCAGATGACACCGATGGCGATCAACTAGGTCGCATTACAGGTAAAAACTTAGCATTTTTAAAAATAAAATTATATTAATATTATTTATGTAAAAGTATAAACTTTTAATTTTATTTTGTAGATGGCTCCTCGAACCCGTAAGGGAAATATGGCATTTACCGGATCTATCCGGACGGATGATCACGGAGTGCCATATTGTCCTGTTTCGAGATTTGCGACGGATCCGCAATTAGCCAAGGAGCTCCAGGAAACAAAACAACAGCTCGGCGAAACGGAAAAAAAGTTCGAGAGGCAAATGACCGTCTATGATAATATGTTCGCGGAGTTAGCGAAGACGAACCCCATCCTTGGCGAGATTATGCGACGGGGACCAGACAACGAAGGAGGCACATCGACGACCAGGGATCCGCTCGATGATATTAATTTCGATTAGATTTATGTATTTTCGGTTTTATTAGATTTGTTTTCGGATTTAGATTTACGTATTTTCGATTTTAAAATACATTATTTTATGTTTAATTTTTAATTTAAAATATTTTCGAATTTTTTTTTTTAAAATTATAAATTTTTTTTTTTTTAATAAATCACATCGAAAACAGATGCAAATGCGTCGCAAATAATAGACGCAAATGCGTCGCAAAACTATTCGTCGCAAACATCTCGCAAACACATAGTCGCAAAACCGTCGCAAATTTTAGCCCCAAATCAGTCGCAAAATGCTTCCGACGCAAATCAGTCGCAAAATGCTTCCGACGCAAAACAGTCGCAAAACGCCGACGCAATCTCGTCGCAAAAACGTCGCTAAACTAGCGACGGATTTGCGATGAAAATTATATTTGCGGCGATTTTGCGACGATTTTTGGTTTGCGACGAGTTAGTTGCGACAAACCAAAAATCGTCGCAAAACCGTCGCAATTGTCCATGGCCCTCGCAAATGCACATGTTTTCTTGTAGTGTAACAAGGTTATAAACTGACTAAAAAACTCCAAATAAAAACTATTTTTAAGATGTCAATTATGAAATCCGAATGAGAGATGAAAGAAAGAAAGCTACTCCAACAAACCAACCAAACGAGATCTTCAAACTAATACGAGAAACTTCTCTAAATAGATAAACATTGATTAAGATATCGAACTTACTTTGGAGTTTCTTATCCATGTACCTGCATCAAACGAAACAAATATAAAACAACAGATTAGAAAATTCACCAACGGCAAAGATATGTAAACATAACTCCAATCTCAAAACATCGAGAAAACAAAGAGCTTACTTCTTCAGATCTGAAGGTGTCCTGACCGACGAGGTCGCAGAAGCTACAACAATAAGACAAGGTTAGGGTTTGTATATCTAATAGGAAAAGACAAGTCAAGAGAGTTGTTGTGAGCCAAATTTATGGATCTTTATTTTCCAAATCGAGAAGGTTAAGGTTTGTTTCAGAAAACGATATAAGCAAGTTTGTTGCTTTCTTTAGCCAGAGATTGATGTGATTGTATTGTAATTCCTTATTTGGGTAAAAATGTTACAGAATTTCTCCTCCTATACTCTCAAAGAAACCTATCAAATATGCATCAACATAGAAATCAGCTAAAAAGCCCTCATTTCGTCCGTAAAATCACAAATCACAATCAAATTTTGATTTTTTTTAAACTCAAACACCAAAGAGAAACAAACCCAAATCAAAAACCCATAAACATAGAAGAAGAAAGAACTAACCTACAAAGCCAATTGATAAAAGCATCCCACAAACCCATAGTTTATGATGATTCAAGTTTCCGACAAAGACATAGATTCGTAGAAACAGATCCGTCTGCTAGAAATTCTCCTCCACAGATCTCTATTGGGCAATCGAGAAGGTTGAGTTAAGCATTTACCTGAACTAGGAGATGGGAGTCGCAAAGCCGCCGTGAAGAAAGACCTCGCAAGTGACACCACACGGTGGCTGAGATGTCGAGATCGACCCTAGAAATCAAAAAAGGGTCAAGAGGGTTCCATCGGTGAAATCAAATGGGAATATTTTGGTCAGAGGTATAAACCGAGGAGAAGAAGAAAGAAGATGGAGCCAAAGATAGAAGAGGAGATCGAAGAGATCGAAGAGAATAGGAGACGTATAGGAAGATAAAGAAGAGAGAAGAGGAGACCAAGAGATAAGATGAGTTTTTTTTTAGTTCTTTGTGAATTCAGAAAAATAAAATAACATCTTCTGTTTTAACTTTTACACTTAGGTGTAAAATGAAAAATTTTGGCAAATTTCGTTTCCCGCTTAGTCATTTTTAGGCTTGGCAAATTTGTGACTAAGGTCTCTGTCGCTAATTAGTCTCAAATTTGTGACTAATTTGTGATGATTTTAAGTTAGTCACAAATCAAATCCCTAAACCCTAAACATTTAGACCCAAAATTTATTCTTCTACCTTTTCCCTAAACCATATACCCAAAATAAACTGATATAACCATTATACCACCACTAATAAAGCTAATTTACAAAAACATCAACTTTACATAAACTTACTTTAAAACTTCTAAGTGTTTATAAGCTAAAGTACATTAATGTTGTTCTCACATAAATATTTTTTTGTAAATTGATTTACTCACTACAACCACATCTTGCCTACTTTTTCATTGACTTTAGTATAAGCTAAATACAACTATGAATCATAGAAACATACATTTTGGGTTTTAATGTGTAGTAATGTAAAATAGAGTGGCAAAGTAGTCACTAATCAGTCGCATATTTACTTCTGCGTTGCAAATATATCACAAAGTAGTGGTATATTTGTGACTATTTTGTGATGTTAGTATAAGGTTTTAGATAAACCCTATATAGTCACTAAAGAGTCACAAATTCGTCACTACCAATTTTTTAAAACTTGTTAATCTGAGATCCTAAACCCTATATAGTCACTAAAGAGTCACAAATTTGTCACTACCAATTTTTTTAAAACTTGTTAACCTGAAACCCTAAACCCTAAACCCTATATGGTCACTAAAGAGTCACAAATTCGTCACTAAATTTTTTTTTAAAAATTGTTGTTACCTACATTCGCACTCAAGACCTTATTATGGCAAATGCGTCGTAAATTAGTCACTATGTTGTGACATCGCTTTAGTGTTTTAAATATCAAACTCTAAACCCTATTTCGTCACAAATCGGTCACAAGCCAGTCGTAAATTAGTGACTACGTTGTGACATCTTGGTAGACACTATATTGTGACTCTAAATATCGTTACGAAAGCGTCGCAAATGTGCCACGACCTATAACGTCACAAATCAGTCTTAAATTTGTGACTACTTTGCGACTACCTGGGAACCTTCGAAAAGAAGTCGTAAATCGGTCGCTAATGTGTGACACCTTTGCGACTAGGTTTATCAGTCACAAATATGCGACTGATTTGCGACTGATATTATCATAGTCGCAAATTCGTCACAAATTTGTCTTAAGTTAGTCGCAAATATTAGTGACTGATTTCGCAGTCACAAACTGTAGTCACTTCTGGACTGTTTTCTTGTATTGTACCAAAGGGAAAGAAGGCGATTGGATGCAGATGGGTTTTCACCAGGAAACCAGGGATGTCTGAGAAGGAGTTTCTGAAGTTCAAGGCAAGGTTAGTTGCAAAAGGGTACTCACAAAGAAAGGGAGTAGGTTATGATGAGATTTTCTCTCTTGTTGTTAGGGACACTTCAATCCGAATTGTGCTTGGTTTGGTAGCTAGGGTAGCTAGCTAGGATCTTCATCTTGAACAGATGGACGTCAAGACAGCTTTCCTTCATGGAGATTTGGAGGAAGAGATCTACATGGAACAGCCAAAGGGACTTGTGAAACCATGTGAGGAGAAGCTTGTATGCAGATTGAGGAAGTCTTTGTATGGGTTGAAGCAGGCTCCAAGACAATGGTACAAGCGGTTTGACACATTCATGTTAAAGATTGGTTATCAAAGATGTGAGTATGGTTGCTGCGTATATGTGAATTGCAGTGATGGTCGTCCTCCTATACTTTTGTTGCTTTATGTTGATGATATGCTCATTGCTGGGAGCGATATGGGTGATATTGCTGAGTTGAAGAGGTTACTGAGCAGAGAGTTTGAGATGAAGGATCTTGGTGCTGCAAAGAAGATTCTTGGGATGGAGATTCGCAGAGAGAGGAGCTCTAGGAGATTATGGCTGTCTCAGAAGGGCTACATACAAGGGACTCTAGAAAGGTTTGACATGGGAGGTGTTAAACCGGTTTCTACACCTTTGGCGAATCACTTCAATCTTCCAGTTACTCAGTCTCCTAAGTCTGATGAAGAGATCAGAGATATGGAACATGTTCCTTATGCTAGTGCAGTTGGTTGTCTTATGTATGCTATGGTTTGTACAAGACCAGATATGGCTCAAGCTGTTAGTCAAGTCAGCAAGTACATGTCTAAACCTGGGAGAGAACATTGGGAAGCTGTGAAATGGGTTCTCAGGTATTTGAAGGGTTCAGCTAATTATGGGATTATGTTTGGAGGTCAGGATAATGTTTCAGCTATGGGGTATTGTGATTCAAATTATGCAGGAGATTTGGATAACCGAAGGTCCACCACATGTTTTATGTTTACACTAGCTGGAGAACCTAGAGGAATGAAGCCACTAGATGCATCCATATCGCTCTCTTATGTGTTCAAGAAAATCCAGAAGACCGTCCAATGCTATCAACCATTATCATGATGCTCACCAGTAACACTATAACTCTACCAGTGCCTCGCTTACCAGAGTTTTTCCCACGAAGCAAGCACGAACTGGATCCAGTTTCCAAAGAGTTAGATTGGGAGCAGTCTACGAGCAACAAGGCTGTCTCAAACTTTGTTGAAGCCTAGCTCAAATATCAAAATTAGGCCTTTAATACACTACAAGAAATATGGGTATTAATAGCACTTGAAGATAGCGTTTTTTCCCTATCTGCTATGTTTGACAAGTGCGCGACTTTTGCATAGCGTTTGTGAACTAAGAAACGCCATGTTATGATGAGCGAGTAAAACCAATTGTTGTGGCGCTGAATTTTTTGGTTCTCATTATGTGTAATAGCACATAGAACTTGTTAACCGCTATGGTAAGGTTAACCGCGAATAAAACTTTTCATTGCCCGCCTAAGTCTTAAAAAAAATAAAACCCATGTATATTTTTTAGTAAAAAACCGATGGAACCAAAAATGAATAGGGTAAAAAAAAAGAAAAAAAATCTCCATTTGCTTTCTCCATTCGTCTCTCGCTTCCTCTCCCAAATCCTTTGTCACGAATTACCAAAATCACTCTCTCTTTCGATATATCATGATCTGATTCTAAATCTCTCATGATCTAAGTCTCTTTCTCTCCAAAAGACATCTCGATCTGGCTCTCACTTTATTTCTCCCTGTCTCTGTTTCGAACCCGCACTCTCTGTTTCGATCTCTCTCACTGTCAGTCTCTATCTCTCACACTCTCTGTCTGAATCTTTGTCGACTCAGTCTCAATCACTGAATTTTGTCTCGATCTGAAGGAGAATATCTCGTTTCGTCGTCATCTTCATCGTTCTATAAGATTTGGGAAGTGTAGGTGACGAAATTGTCTTTGAGTTTTTGTTTTTATTTGTATAGAACCAAGGTTTAAATTTGCAGAAAGAATAAGAGTATTAATCAATCGATTATTTTGATTTTTTTGCAGGAAGAAATCTCTGAAACTTTCATAAGGTACTTCAGTTTCTTCTTAGAATTTTTGATGTTTCAGTTTCAGTTTCCGATTATTTGATTTGTGGTGTTTTATTTTGTCAATTTTCGCTTTTGCAGATTATTATTTCTACGGATTTGCTCATTAAGCAATTATTGGTAACTGAGTTGTGGTGATTATTCAAGGCTTGAATCTTCAATTTGCATCATTGGTTTCAATTTTTTCGGATCTCCTGTTTTCTCAAATCGACGCGAAAGCTTTCCCTTCCCAAAGGCAAATCAAAAACCAATCAGCAAAAGCTCTCCAAAACCCTTTCTCTGATAGATTCGTATTAGTTTTTATTTTGGATCTACTGGTATTATATTACTAAAATGCTTTTGGATCATTACTAAACTTGTTTGACGAAATTACGTTTTCTAGGTGAAAACACTGAGTTGGATATTGTACCAGATTGTTTCTGATGCAGCCATTTTCTATGATTTTGAGAGGTAAGTTATACTTCTACTTAATGAGACTTTACTTGTATGTCATAAATCTGGACCGAGTTTCAAAGAAAACAATTAACTTAAGACTTTGTAACAGAGAAGACAGCCTGAGACTAATAGTAGAGGGGTGATTGAAGAGGGATTAGTTCCTCCTTTCCTTTCTCCCTTTGTTCGTTCTGTTGACTGTGATTGATGTATGGGATCTTGGTTTGATTGTCTGATTCTCATAGTCATAGATCTGTCTTCTTAATCTGGATCAATAATAATGTGACTGTGTTTGGGTTTAGGGTTGATGAGATTGTGTCTGAAATTGGGCTTTGCTTGTGTCTCAGATGGAAAGAGGTGAAGCAAGTGAAGAAAATGCAGCGAAGACTAAGAAAGTGTTTGTCGCCGGAGCCTTTGGAAAACCCGGCAAGAGGATTGTGGAACAGTTGTTGTCCTTTGATTTTGCCGCCAAAGCCGGTGTTCGTGATGTAGACTAAGTAATAGCATCTTTGAAAACGAGCCATCTCTTCAGTTCGTATGTTCGTGGTCTAAAATCCGACGGCTGTTAATTCTTAATGAAAGTTCATAACTTCTCTGTGATGTTTGTCCTATAGATTAGAGCAAACAAAAGGCCATGAGAAGCTATTCGTTTTTTTATAATATATTTTGTTTCTGTTTCAATTAATGTTTCAACGTTTTGTATCACAATTTGAAATTTTATTAATGTAAATGAAATAATTTGAATTTTTTAACTTAAATAGATTTAGGGTTTAGGGTATCATAATTGTATAAATAAATGAGTCTAGGCTTAAGGTTTATGTTCGACAAACTATATAAAAAATACAAAAGTTGTTGTTTCACAAATTATAAACGAAATTAAACATAAAAACAATAACAAAAAAATGTAATGAGTTTTTCATTTAGAGTTTAGGGTATAGGGTTTGAAATATAACTTTTAGTTTTATTTACAATATAAATATATAAAAATTATGAATTGATGAGTTTTTGATTTAGGCATAGGATTTGGGGTTTAGGGTATAAAGGGTTAGAGTATTGGGTTTGAAATAATTTTTAATGTTATTTACAATATAAATATACAAAAATTGTGGACTAATGAGTTTTTTGATTTATGATGTAGAACTTTAAAAAAAATTTAAATGTAACCATTTTCCAAATCTTAAACTGTAAACCCTAAACATCAAACACAAACCGTAAACTTCTAACCCTTGATGATAAACACTATCATTAACATTAACATCAAATAGTTTACCAAAGATTCCAAGATTTCAATTATAATCATTTTGTAAATCTTTCTTTAAACCTAAACATAATATATAATCAATATATAAATGAGTCTTTGATTTAGGGTTTAGGGTTTCATATATAGTTCTTAGATTTTAAATTTTCAAGTATCTATGGTAAATACAATAAATTATTTTCTTATACTAAAAACATAAACTATATGAAAAAGTTATATGTCTTTGGTTAAATATTTATGGATTGACTTAGTTATGTCTTTTGATTAAGGTTTCATCAAATATATTTTCCAATGAGACTTATGAAATTTTCCTATAAACTGAAACACAATACACAGTTTAATCTAAACCTTCCATTCCTCCATATCATCGATCTTACATCTAAATCCAACGGTAGAGGATTGGTTTGATCCTCCACGTCATCGATCTCAACCTCCAGACAATATTACCTCTACCAAAACAATTACTCTTTCTCTATCAATCGACAAACTCTCTCTCTCTCAGAGAAGTTCTAACATTTTTTCTGTGAATCCAGATTTCTGACTCGTCGACCACTCGGCTCCTTTTTCATCATCTTTACAGCTTGAACCAATCAATCATTATATCAACGAAGCGAGTGTTTGGAAGTATGTTGCGTAAGCAGCTTATGGATCTGGAGCCTGGAACCCTAGATTCACTCAGATGTGGATCGTTTGGGCAGATTTTCTGAGGGATTAGGTTTTGGAGCCCAAAGCCTACTCCTTTCTGATGATTACTCTTCCTCCAAGCCTTCTGATAAACCTCAGGTAATTTTGGACCACATTTTCAGACAATTTGAGATAGCCACCAAGACGTATCACTAATTATGAAGACCTTCGTTGAATCACCAATATGCTTTAGCCTTAGTCTGAATTATGTGTTATGAATCTTGTTACTAGATTAGTACTTTTCTTTAGGTGATTGGTTTTTGCATAAAAGAATCCATTTTACTATCTTGTTGGAGTGATTAGTAGTAAAGGAGGTAGAGATTTTTGTTTGATTCTACTTTCATCGGTGACCAGACACGTCCTACGGTTTTAGGAGTTGAGTTGTGTGTGGTGTTGCAAGAGACGTAGTTCTAAAGTTCATCGTGTTCTGGTTGCTTGTGGCAGGTGGAGGGACCAAAAACTCCAGAAGAAATGGTTGCTATACTGCAGAGAGTGGTAGAAGATAGTTCACCTGTTCTGGTAACTGCTAGGGTTGAGGCAGAAGAAAGAAGAAATTATCTGTGTCTGAGAGAGGAACAAGATGCTGCTTACAGGGCTGCTCTTGAAGCCGATCAAGTATGTCTCCTTTTTTCTTTAGGCTGAATTTACAGGATCTCGTATGATTAGTCTGTTGTATAAATCTGTGGTATCTTTTCTGTTGATAAGGCAAGGGAGCGACATAGACGTGAAGAGGAAGAGTGTTTAGAGAGGGAAGCTGCTGAGGCAGAGAGGAAACGCAAAGAGGAAGAAGAAGCTCGGGAGAGAGCAGAGCGTGAAGCTGCAGAGAGAGAAGTTGCTAGAGTGAGAATGAGACAAGAGAAAGCACTTGCTCTTGGAGATGAACCGGAGAAAGGCCCTAATGTTACACAACTAAGTTCTTCTTCTTCCTTGGCCATTCATTACTTATTTTTTTGCACATAAGGCTTAGTGTCTCTTTAAAGATTAGGTTCTATGGTCGGATTCTCATTGATCCATGAACCACGATACAGAAGTTGTACGACTACGTTGATTCACTTGGAGTATTGGAAACAGAAGAGTACAACTTAATCACAAACTTCCCAAGGACAGTGTACGGAAGAGATAAAGAGACTCATTCGTATTGGGTTTGGTTTGTTTCTCCATGGTATGAGACTCATTCGTATTGGTTTTTTTTTTAACAGGAAATGTGGGTTTTCGTCAAGGCCGAGATTACAGAGATTTTAAGATCGGAAAAGACAAGCAAGCTTGTCAAGCGAAAGTTGGGAGCTCACAATAGAAAGTTAAGAAAGTTGGTTTGGTTGGTGGTGTGTCCGAGAAGAAGAAGTGAAAAACTAATTTGGGTTCAAGTTATTTTTGTACAATGTCTATGCTTATCTTTTAGATGCATACTTATACTTTGTAACATATAAACATGAAAATGTTGATGATTTTTGGTTTTGATTGTTGATGATTTTTTGTTTTGTAAACATAGAAATGTTTAATGGTATTTATATTATGAAATAATTCTTTAAATTATTATTATTAAAAATAATATTACAAAAATAAATTACAATTTAATAAAAAAATAATTATTTAAATATATTTTTGGGCCATTATAAAATAGTTTAATAACACACAAAATTTGCTATCTTTATAAAACAAACTGGTATAGTTACAACTCAATCATAACAATTATTACACGCTATTATAAGTATTAATAATAGCAGCGTTATAAACGTTATCGTAGTTTAATTAACTATAGCATTCGGAAAGTCCGCTATCTAAAGTGTCTGACCTACGATGACGGGCGATGTCAGAGCGTTTAAGGAAACGCTATGGAAGATGAATCATAGCGTTTATCGGCCGCTATTAATACCCACATTTCTTGTAGTGATATTACTATTTCTTCAACGTTAATTACAAAATATAAAAATAAAATACCTATAACTTATGGGAAATTAAGATCAATAATCATAAAAAAAAACTATGACTAAATTTTGATGAATATGATTATGCCACATACCCCCATTTTGGTTACTTAAATAATTATTAAAAAACATTGGTTATTAACCAAATTAGCCTTATAACTTATCGTAATGAATAGTCTATAATTATAAATACTATTATTTATTGTTATTTTTACAACAGATAAAATTTGACACATTCAAAATTATGTCATTATACAATTATAATTAACAATTTATATTTAAACAAAACCATTCTTTTTATCGATCAAACAAAAAAATTCACGTCAAATCTTCTTTAATTTGAGTTTGTAACTTGAAAAGTAATGTAACCTAGATATATAATAATAAAAAAATTATTAGTAGATTAGAAATTATAAATATGAAGTTGCCTTAAGATGTTGTCACCAAAGACACGAGATTGGGAAACGCAAATAATTTTTATTTGTTGTTTTGTGTGATAAGAAAAATATGTATGCAAAACCTCTTTTTGAGAGATTTGGTGAAGATAAGTAGTTTGATTATATATGTCAACTCTAATTAATAAAAGTATCAAAATGTAATCAAGTAAAACTTTCGCTTAATTAATACTCTAACATCACTTTTCTTTACTATTAGGAGAGTTCTGGAAGAATCTAATCAGTGGAGACAGCTCAATAAGGAAGCACAAGTACAAATTTCTTCAAGTATATGATGCACAAATCAGTTTGGAAACGATGGCAACCTCCAATTACTGGAACTGTCAAGTGTAACATCAATACCTTTTGAAGAAGTTAGAACCTCCATAGCGGTGCTGCTTGGATTGCAAGAGACAACTCGGGTTCGATTCTGTACCATGCCCGTGATGTGTTTCCGTGTTCGACAAACATAATTGTGGCAGAACTACGATGCTTAGTATGTGGTATGCAAAAACTAAAAGATGTACATGTCATGGAAGTATCATTTGCTCTTGATTGTCATGTGGTGTTTGAAGCGGTTGCTAAACCGGGGGAATGGCCAAGGTACTATAATCTCATTCAACAAATTGAGGCTCTTCGAATGATGTTTACTAGATGTAGAATAGTTTCGACGAAGAGACAGCAGATACAAATGCATTAGCTCGAGAGATATTTAAAGCATGACAAGGGATGGTAGATTTCAATCATACTTTGCGTTTGGAGGTCCTTCTTGGTTATATGTGTGATTGCTAGAAAGTCCTCGTAATAACATCTATCACTCTTTTACATTAGGATTTTGATGTTACGTTGCCATAGCCATGTTGGCTGATAAAAGCATTTAACTCGGTCGTTGTTTTTGTTTTTGGTTCCGACATTTTTATAATAAAGTTTGAGACGTTAAAAAAATCCGTTTTTCAATCTGTATACGGCACTTGGTGGTCCGGCTTGGTTCCATGAGAAGGTTTTTCGTGACTCGATGGTTTAATTCTTTTAGCCTTGTCTTGGGATAGACGGTTTTTCCTTTTGTTATGCTTTGTTTTATTCTTGATTCTTTGTTGTTCTCTTTGATACTCTGTTCTGACCAGTGCAATAATGTCATACCGACGATTAACAAAAAAAAAAACATCCTCAATACCCTATCAACTATAAAACAACAAAATAAATTTCATATACTTATGCTCCACATTGTATTGAACAAATCCTCTTTGAGGATCATACTCCTTTCTTCACCTAATGAAAGTGATGATGATGATGTTAAAAAAAAAAAAAACAACTAAATAAATTTCCAAAACCGTTACGAAAACTAAGATATAAAAAAAATTCTAAACGTCGCACTTTTTTTTCGGCTGAGAATGTTGACAAGTACTTTGAAATATTCCATAACATGCTCTAGCAATTTAAACTTTTAATTTAGTGATATACATATTCAACTACTAGCAGTACATGGACATGTACTGTTATTCCTTCAATTTTGTTTTCTTGTCAACGAAGTTCGTAGACCATTTCCTTAAGTTTTATACGGAGAAACAAAAAAGAACTTTGGAAAAAAAAGAAAAAAACTCGTGTGATTCTTTCAAATTAATTATATTTTCTGTGAATTTTCATCTTCCGCTTTGTTTGAAATATTTATAGCATATGGTTTATATTTCAGCCTTTGTACAATGGAAAAAGAATATAATTCCTTCAACTTAGTATATTTTCGAAATCGTTTAACAAAACAAAAAAAAAACTTAAAATAATTTCTACCAATGTGAATTCAAATATATTGGATAATGCATAGAGATGGGAGCCTAAACCAAACAATAAAAAATACATAATAAAAAAATAATCAGTCATTCAATGAGCAATCTTAAACCATTGACCTAAATTTCAATAGAGAATCTCCAAGTTGTCTTCAAACTTATAAAATCTTTCTTTAGTTGTTTAATTTCAATGTCTAAATCGAAACCATTGACCTTAAGGTCAGTAGTATCTTATTATAAAATCTATTCGCAAGTTGATGACCCAAAAATAATATAGAAGTTCATTACATAATTGTAAACCCTATAAAGACCAGGATACTATAGATATACGAACTCTTTGCCACTATAAAAAGGTTTTAGAGTAACAAAAAATATTTCTCTAGCTGCACGTATTTATAATTTAACATACAATTTTAACAAAAATTTATGATATAATATACATACTTAAAACTAACTGTACAAGATTTTTACCGGTAAAAAAAGGATAATACTCTTATGTTTCAATAAAAGTATTAAACTACAATTTTCACACATAAAAAAAACTATTAAAAATTCTACTTTACTCAGAATGAAGAAATTATCTTGAAAGTTGAAACAAAGGAAACATTTTATATTTAATGGACATTGTAACACCCGCATTTTTTATTTTTTTTAGATACTAATTCTCAAGATCATCAAGTACAACACATTAACCAGCGGAAGACAATAAACCATTAAACCAATAACCGAATAACTCAATTCAGTTCCAGCATTCTTACTACAATTCTATTCCATTCTAACAACCTAATCAACAGTCTTAACAAATCAGAAACCATAACATAAAATATCCTAATCATCCTCTTCCTCTGCCATGATTCCGCGATAAAACTTTCTTATACCTGCAACACAATTGGGAAAAACTAGTTGCATGAGTATTATCACAAATACTCAGTGAGGCGGTCATCCCGTCTACTGGATACATAGTAAGGGAAACATAGATTATCAATTACTACGCGATCAATCAACAATCAATAATATTTCACCCATCAACATTCAACCAGTGTTATTCAATTTATCAATATACAAATCCAGCAAGGCAATAATCAATTAACGATAAACAACTTATCAAACAAGAACAACAACAAAAAATCAGCATTCCAGAAACTGGTGTCGATCGACACTCCACCTAGAGGTAGTGTCGATCGACACCACAATTCAATACTCAGAATTTCAACTTGGTGTCGATCGACACTACCTCTAGGTGTCGATCGACACCACATTCTCATAACACAAAAATCACGTTTTCAAAAGTGGGTGTCGATCGACACTACCTCTAGGTGTCGATCGACACCTCTCGCAGAAACCTAAACCGAGTCAAATCCTCTCGAGCCTCGATTCTGTTTCGTCGTACGAGATTACTCACGGCTCAAACCACACAGAACACAAGAACAATCACATAAACAATCCAAACATCTCAATCAACAACCGATATCCCAACAATCTAATTCCCATATCCACGATCACGCACTCACCTCGATTACGGATCAAAAACGGAGAAACAACGATGAACGAGCGAATAACAACGACGAAACTTATTCGAACGAGGACTCTCTCCTCTGGAAATCAACGAGACTCGCTGATCAACGCCTCATGCACACAAACGAGCCTTTACAGAGAAGAAAACACGAAGAACGGCTCTAACACGAATCGAAGCACTCGATTCTCCCGAAAACCTCTCAAAAGTCTCACTTTCCTCTCTTTTCCTCTGACCCCTCGAGGCCACGAACTGCAGGAACCTTTTATAAGCGATCCCTAGGGTTTCGCACCCTTAACCGAGCCAAACCAGACGAATTAAAATAAACCGGCCGAACCGACGAACATTGGTGTCGATCGACACCATCACCAAAAATCCATCATTTGGTTTTGGGTCGTTACAGACATGTCCATGTAAAATTTCAAAAATAATACCAATGGTATTTTTGTTACTAAAACATACACTTTTATTAAATTAGGAATGAACAATTTGTCTTTTTCTATCAATCTCTGATATATAAATTATAGTATAAAGTTTGGGTTGCGAGTCGCATAGACATGTTAGTTGACGCTTTCATTCACTCTGTCTAAAAACAAATAAAAACTTTTCTTCTTTTCCTGCAAATTGTTAAACAGTTGATTTACTTATTTATATCCTATATATATTAATTGAAGAGACACTAAAAGTTCAAAATTCTAGGTGTCACTCAAAGAGACTTTTAGGAGATATTAAAACTTCAAAATTCTAGGTGTCATCCAAGGAGAGTTTTAGAGGATAATTATTATCCTATTAAAAATAAATAATAAAAAAAACATTTCTAAACTTATAAACTTCCCTAAAATTTCGTCTAGATATTCCTACAACATTCTAAAATATATAATTTCTAAACTATAAACATTTACAACAAAAATGTCTATAGAAGGTAGTGAATATTGTGTTTAATTAATTAAACAAAATATTTAACTTTCCTGTTATTTCTAAAAACACGAGAATTATTTTTTTTATTTGTCGATTATATGTTGTAGGATTTAAAGTTATTTTATAAAATTATTTTCTCAATTTATATGTTGGTCGTATGTATTTTATGCTAATCAAAATATATAAATTAAGTGGAAGCCCCCTTGGTCCAGTGGTTTGACTAAGAACAATTTTTGGGTTCACTCCTAGGGGTGAACCTAACTCATTCACCCTCTTTTTATTAATCAATCAAAATTGAGTATTAGGAACCACCAATTTAATTAAATTATTTATTACATCAAATAAATTAAATAATTAATCTTATATTATCTAATTAAACAAATAAATATAATCAATATTAGAATAATTCCCTAAACCCTAAATCCAAAACCTACCCCTAAAACTATACCCTAATTTGGGATTAGTTAACCCAAACTCAAAATTTTAAACTATAAAAATTGATTTTTAATGGATTTGTATTTTAAATTTTTATATTTGGGTTAACTATTCCCAAATTAGAGTATAGTTTTGGGGTTTAGGGTTTGAGTTTGGGGTTTAAGATTTATTTTAGGTTAACTATTCCCAAATTAGGGTATAGTTTTGGGGTTTATGGTTTGAATAAGATTAGGGTTAATAATTTTAAAATTCAGATTTTTATTAATTTGTTAAGTCATTTAAGTTTTTAATAAAATTTGGGGTTGTTTTACGTGAGAGAAAAAAATGTGGAGCCCACCATAGATTAAGTTTTGATTTTTTAATGTTTTAATCTAATTTGTTTAATTAAATGACACATGTTAAGTTTTAATTGGACAATTAGGAAGGGGTGAATGTCTGAATGAGTTAGGTTCACCCCTAGGGGTAAACCCAAGAATTGTCCTTTGACTTAAAGGTTCATTAATGCTTCTACACCTAATACGTCTGGAGTTCGAGTCCCGGGGAATGCAAATTAATGGAGGCAATATTTACAGGAGATTTTCAGCGTGGAGCAAAGAGAGTCGTTCGGAGTAGTCTTGCATGTTTAGGCTAAATTGTCCGTTGTGTAATCGTCCGTGTAATAGTTCTCATAATTTGTAGTAATTCATATATCTAAACGATTAAATATATAAACATTAATAAACTAAAATTTATAATCTTGTGTTTGACGCGGATCCAAATCTAGTTTTAATTGAACAGTGCTGCCATACAGAGGCATGACAACATTGGCGGATGCCGTAAGCGAAAAAATAACAATTTCAATTTTTTTTTTAAATTGTTTACAGTAACCTCTATTGTCATATAGCAAAAACAAATAAAGAACTAAATTATAAATTTATCATCTTTAAAATAATAATAAAATCATTAACCAAGCTTTCAAAATCAACCTTTCTAACTAATTATAATTTGAATGGATAACTTATCCAAATCAGATTTTATTGGAAAAAGAGTAACTCACCTCATCGACGATGATTCACCGAAAAAAACGCGAATTGAAAAATTATGTCACTATAAAACTTTTTATTTTAGCATTTTTTATCTAATATGACAAAGGGATAAAACAAATCTCTTTGTTTACCTAAATACTTTAACAGTAAATCATTGTTTTTTTTTCCTTTACATTAAAGAAGTCCATGTTTCTATCGCGGATCTATATTTAGTTTACCACAAAACTATTAACATCTAATCAATATTGTAATTAAATAAAATGAAGAATCAAAAAGACCCTTAAACTTTTTCAAACAAAAAATTGATGCCCTTAAATTGTTTCAAAAAAATTTGATGTCCTAAACCAATGTTTAGAATTTTCCTCTATGGCACGGCTCTGCTGCCATATGGCCCATATCAACATAACCTTATTACACTAGAACTAAAGTAAACAAACTTATCGCAAATTATAAGAAAAATAATTAATACAGTTGACCAAAGACTTAGAATTAGGTTGATAATCTTTCTTTGTCTTATTATGGACGATTAAGCCATCAATAATTTTCCATCAAAATACTTAACCTTCATCACAACTGACTTTTTGTACTTTCCAATTTCCAAGGTTTTAAGTTTTAAGTAACGTATTAGTTACATCTATAAGAAATTTGAAATTTCATTTTTCTTTCAAAGGGAACTTACCGACAAGGTCCCTGGTAACTGAAATGGCAAGAACATAACAACATTATTAGGAGATGCTTTTGAAGTTGTTATGTAATTAATAACCGCTAATTAGTTTTACTTAGTTTATGGTGTTAATCATGTCATGTGGGACGTGATAATGTAATAACATCTCATTGCTAATTGATTAGTGAGCTGTTTAATTAATCGATTAAACAATACCCACATTGCGACCACGATTGTTTACTTAACCATATAATTAATGAACTTACACATTCATAGTAGTTAAACAGAAAGTCTTTTGTTTATAATAAACAAAATTGACAACAACAAAAAAAAAACAGATGGATGATGTCAGTTGAGTTGATCAAAATGTTTACTAAATTTTTTTGTTTATAGAAAAATATAAATTACTGTGAAAGCTCAGATCCCCAAAAGAAAAAAAAATGAAAACTTGGATCGAGATCAAATTAAGTATATTCGAGATTCAACTTGGCCTATTACTAATATAATCATATTTACACATAAAACTGTTAAATATTGTGCGATCAAAATAAAAACATATACTTCTTAATGTACGGTACCGCTAAGAATTATAGTATTATTGATTTGAAAGTACTAGAAAATGGTCTGGTTCGAAGAAATGGAGACAGGGAAAAACAACAATTATTTGCTAGCTAGAAAATGGTTAGCTAATTCATCACCAAAAAAAAAAAAAAAATGGTTAGCTAATTAATGTATATCTAAAATGTCTTATCTTCGTAATTTTACTGATCCTTGTACTGTTGTACATTCTAACGAAAAAAATCGTTACATTGTAACAAACAAAAAAAGACAACTTAATTATCTATAAATTGTTTTACAAGAAAAAATGCATGTTTTCATTTTCAACGCCATGCAGCGCTACGTACGTCACTGACGCAATTTGACAACTATGTGAAGCATTTGACATTCGAGCGTGGTTATAAACTGAATTAAGGTGCAACACGAATATGATAATAACATTGGAAGATAAAATAAAACACGATTAATTTTGTCATCAACAAAGTCAATAGTTGACAAAATTATAGAATTACCGTGTGTAACCTGTGTATTGACCGGTATACGCATCCTTTGCCCTACTCTATATGAAATTGGTTTACATATAAAACAATAATCAAATTGCCTAGTATTGTTTTTTCTGTTCTCATGGTACATTACATGATTTGACCTTAAGATTTATTTCTAAATCAATTGATTAATGTTCAATTGTATTTGAATCTAAATCGTCTAAATTACTCGTTTTCAAACTTGTTTTCTATTTACCTGGAAATTTGTTTTATTATTGGCCAATTAATCTTGTTTCTTTTAGTTCAGGTTGCAAATACTAAGAAAGAGAACAAAACTTAAATTAAAAAATATACATAAGAAATTAAAACGTCAAAATCGTCATGTGGAAAAAAAAAATGTCTTGCCGTAATTTAGAAACAATAATGAAATGACATATTTTTTTATCTCTAACGTGGTAGAAGATAAGATGTATCGTTATTATGATTAAGTCGATTATCAATCAGAAATATGATGTTTGTATACTTTAGATAGATAAACTGAATGTATTAATGAAAAAATGTCTATGAATTGTATTGGTGTAATGAAAAAATGTCTATGAATGTGAATTTATACATATTCGGAATATAAAACATGTTGTATTGATGAGTGAGGGCTAATAAATTTATCAAATAAAGAAATAATATAAGATTTAAAGAGTTGACGAATGCTCATGTGATGTGAGGCCGAAGAAGTCTTCTCCCATGAAACTTCAAGGATATCTCCCTTCACATTACACAATCTCTATTTGACGCCGTATATATAGGCTCTTTCTTATTAAAATTCACTTCATTTATTGCATTTGGACATTTAATACTACTCTAATTAACTAACCAAGATTCATATAGCTAGACGTTATCTACACTTGGGTCAGTTTAAAAAATTTTTAAAAAAAATTATTTGAGAAGCATCATAATTTCATTTCTAAAACTATTTATGAAACTTATCAATTTCCAACATATACAGTGGAATCTAATATTTTGATTTGATTTCGAATATCTATAATCTATATAATATCGAAACAAAGATGTCTCAATTACAAAGAAAAAAAAAACTATTAAATTTGATAAAAAGAAAAGTCATTGCACTAGTTGTAATATAATGTCCCTAGTAAGGAGAAGTAGTATTATTATCAACAAACCGTCAGTTTTTTTTCTGCACTAGTTAGTTTAAAATTGATAACACATATATATATGATTGGAGGAAAAGGTACCCAAATTCAATCAAATAAAATAAAAAAATTGAACATGTTGAAGTGTTGACGCTTTGGGTCCCCTAGAAGAAACTACACACAAATGGCTATAAGTAAGGGGTTTGATTAAATGTCTTTGTAGAAGAAGAAAAACAGACAACAAAAAGAAAACTCAAACAAGAAGAAGAAGACAAAGATCTTCTTACAATGGAGGTTCTTTTGAAATCACCCACTACAAATTCTCCTCTTAAAGATAAAGTTCTTGGATCTGCTCCAATCCATGAAGCTAATTATAAGGTAATAACCAAGTCATATCTGCATATACAAAGTTATATTATATGTGTATGTGGAAGGAGTTTAGATTACAAAACCTAAAATATTACCGTTCTTATTCTTTATGGATTTGTTGTATGCTTCTTTGGAATTCTTGTACACTGAGATGGATGAGCACTCTATACTTGCTTTTCTTATCGTAATTTATAGAAATAGCAACTCATATTTGTACCGTTCATTTTTTTAAAAATGGAAATATAAATATAAATATAAATCATTTTTGATATTGGATTGAATAATTCGTTAGGATTAAGAGTGGATCGTTATGATTTATTACAAGAAAGAAATTATTAATCATTTTATTATTATTTAATGATCTTAATTAGAGTGATGGTGATCATCAAGAACTTGAATCTGCCAAGGCCGAGATGAGCGAGGTAAAGGAAGAAAACGAGAAGCTTAAAGGAATGCTCGAACGAATAGAAAGTGATTACAAATCTCTCAAACTGAGATTCTTCGACATAGTTCAACAAGAACCTTCAAACAACCCAACTCAAAGTCAAAATATGATTGATCATCCCAAATCAACAACGGATCTGAGTTCTTTGAACCAAGAACGCGAGCTTGTGTCGCTTTCACTCGGGAGAAGAAGTTCTTCCCCCAGTAGTGATAACATCCCAACAAAAGAAGAGAAAACGGAAGCGATCAACACAGAAGTCAACACCGACGAAGAATTGACTAAGGCCGGCTTGACCTTAGGGTTCAATAATGGCAACGACGGTGAACCGAATAAGAGTTTGTCTATGGAGAATCCGGCCAATTCTAGCGTGGAAAATAGCTCGGAAGAAGCTCCGGAAGAAACTTGGTCGCCAAGTAAGGTTACCGGGAAGAGAAGCTCTCCGGCACCTGCTTCGGGTGACGATGTTGATGGTGAGGCTGGCCAACAAAATCCTGTCAAGAGAGCTAGAGTTTGTGTTAGAGCAAGATGTGACACACCAACGGTACATCCTTTAATTTATATAAACATTTAATGCTGATCTATTTATATGGTTATAATTAAAATTTTGATTAATTTATAACTGACTAATGACTTGGACTTGTTTATTATATATATTTGTATAGATGAATGATGGTTGTCAATGGAGAAAATATGGACAAAAGATTGCAAAAGGAAATCCATGTCCACGAGCATATTATCGCTGCACGGTTGCACCTGGATGTCCCGTTAGAAAACAGGTAACATATCTACCAAATTTTTAAATGAGATGTTTTATTAATTTCAGTTACGAAATTGAAATCAAGTATCAAATATCGATTGTTTTGATAAGTTTTAAATACGAATGTCCATTGTCCATGAAGTGTAGTCCACTTTTGACAACAAACTAATTTGAGCTCGTCCAACTAAACCACTTTATATTTGGACTAGGTTTATATACTATACATACTTTTACTTTGAAAGATATTTAAAAGTTAAGTTTTGGTTTGGATTTTTTTTTTTTTTTTGACTGGTTTGGGTTGAACTTGGTGTTAGTTTGTGTTGTGGATGTTTTGTTGATTTATTGAATAAACTTTATTCAAATGTATTATGGAACGATCTCACTATGTCTACATAGAAACATAACCACATATTCTAATTATTTATCCTTAATTATGAATGTTTATAGGTACAAAGATGTGCAGAAGACATGTCCATACTAATCACAACCTATGAAGGAACACACAACCATTCTCTTCCTCTATCAGCCACCACCATGGCCTCCACCACCTCAGCAGCCGCCTCCATGCTCCTCTCCGGTTCCTCCTCGTCCTCCTCATCAGCCGCCGAAATGATTGGAAACAACCTTTACGACAATTCAAGATTCACCAACAACAACAAATGCTTCTATTCACCTACCCTTCACTCCCCATTACATCCCACCGTCACTCTAGACCTAACCACACCACAACACCCTTCTTCTTCTTCATTGCCTTTTTTAAATTTCAACAAATTCCCAAACTCTTTCCAAAGATTCCCATCCACAAGCCTGAATTTCTCTTCTAATTCATCATCATCAAACTCGTCTACTCTCAATCTTCCCGCGATTTGGGGTAATGGGTATTCTTCTTATACTCCATATCCTTACAACAATGTCCAGTTCGGGACGTCCAACCTCGGAAAAACAGTCCAAAATAGCCAGTCTTTAACTGAAACCCTAACGAAAGCACTTACTTCCGACCCAAGTTTCCACTCGGTGATTGCTGCTGCGATCTCATCTATGGTTGGATCCAGTGGGGAGCAACCCAACCTCAATCAACGGCTTCCGAGTAGCAAAAGTGTTCAACAAACCGCCGCGGCTAATAATAACAAAGGATGTGGAGGCTATTTTAGCAGCTTGTTGATGTCTAACATAATGGCGAGTAATCAAACGAATGCGTCTTTGGATCAACCATCTTCGCAACTTCCTCCGTTCTCTATGTTCAAGAATTCTACGTCATCATCTTCTACGACTAGTTTTGTGAACAAGGAGGATAAAAGCTAGTAATTGTTACTTTGGGGTTATTTTTTATTAGGTGTCATAGTATTGTATCAGAAGATGTTCATTCTTGTTCGTCCATTTCTCATAAGTGTCTTTTTGGGTTAGGAAAGACTGTGCAACCGAATTCAAATAGACCAAATTAAATGTACAATTCTAATGTTTTCTTGTGTAGCAAATGTTTTTTTTTTTTTTTCGTCAACATTTCATTTGTTTGAACAAATGCTACAATGTCCATCTTACAGTATAAGGTTGGGCATGACTACGAGCTTGCTTTGCTAACCCATCGGCATCCTCATTTGCAGACCTAGATACGAATTTGAATTTAAAATTACAAAGATATGCAATGTGAATAATATCTTCCAAGTAATGCTTAAAAGGATGATACCGCATCTTTTCATCTTTAAAGTTCACAACTCTTTGCTCCAAAGTTGAATATAGCTCTTTATTGTCACCGGCAAGAGTAAGATTCATGTATCCAAGACGATGCAGCTCCATTGTACCCATACGCAAATCTTCTGCTTCAGCATGTGATGGGGACTGAGTCGGCAAGAGTGACCCAGAATCTGTGAGCTCCTTCATCAACATCTGATCATACGCAACCCAACCGATACCAATAGGAGAGTGAGGAGATATCCAAGAAGCATCAACAAGACAAAGTTTATGATGAGATGTGGAGAGAAGAAGTTGAGACAAATTATGAGGTGTTCTCTCCTTGGTGTTTTCTGTGTTATGCAGCCTCCCACTCCCTTCCTCTTGATGATTCAGAGTTAGAGATTCCTTCCACTGATTAAAATCTTGAACGGCCTTATTAATGACGAAAGGAATAGACCATCTTTTATTACCAAAGAGGAGATCATTTCTCTGCTTCCAAATCCTCCATCCCAAAAAGTGAAACATGGATACATGCTCCGGTGAGTCCTTAATCACTTCCATGAATACAACGTAGTTACTGTGGAGATCATTGGAGGCCAGTGAAGATATTGAGGGTGTAGGCAGAGCAATTTAGAACACCAGTTTTCAACCTTATGAACCATTCTTTGAGCCAAATAAGAAAAAGAATCCATCTTACTTCTGCCTATCATCTCAGGGAGACCAAGATATTTACCAAAACCACCAACCTTCCGAATATGAGAACACTTTATGATTTGATTTTAAAGGTTTGAATCAATACCTTTAGAAAACATTATGGCTGACTTTGAATAATTCACCGCTTGGGTGTCCCATTGACTAAGACCGAATAAGTGACAGTTGATATACACTTCATAACCCATTTGTCTCATTAGCAAAGCTAAAAAAGACCATTCCACTCTATCAAATGCCTTATTAATGTCAAGCTTTAAAGCCATATAAGGGTTCTTAAGTTTCCTTGTTTTCAAGGAATGGATCATTTCCTGAGCAATAAGAACATTATCAGTTATCATTCTGCCAGGAATGAAAGCTGACTGGAGATCAGAGACAATGCTATGTAAAATAGATTTTAATCGCTCAGCCAAGACCTTTGAAAGCAACTTGTAGGCCACATTGCTCAGACTAATTGGTCTGAAATCTCTAACTACCATGGGCTGGTCAACATTAGGAACTAAACATATATGGGTGTGATTTAGATCCAGATCAAGCTCAGTAGTTTCAAAAAAATGAGGATTTCATTGTAGACCAATGATCCTTGTAGAAAGCCATTGTCAACCCATCTGGTCCAGGCGCCTTATCAGGACTCATTTGTTGAAGAGCTTTAAAGAGTTTGATGACACAAAAAGATCAGAAAATAATCCACCACAAGCTTATTAATATCTTCTTGTTTTATATGCAAAATGCCATTGTCACTATACAAGGAGAGAATACGGTTAAAAGCCCTTCTTTGCTTCGTCTTAGCATGGAAAATTTTGGTATTCTTATCCCCTGCTTTTAACCATTGAACCCTACTCTTGGCTCTCCAGTATTAGTTTCTAATTTGTTTGGATTGAGATTTTTTTTTTGGTCGAAGAAGGGGAAAACAACATGATCTCCCCCAATTTATTAAAAAAAAAAAACTAAAATTACATTCGGACTTGTCGTGGAACCGTAGTCTCACTCATATCCTCAAGAAACAACAAATTAACTGCATCAGGAACCAACTCCAATAAATGAAAACTCAACGGTAGATTAAACGCATAGTTCGCTAACCCATCTGCTAGACGATTAGCCTCCCTATACACGTGAGAAATACAGACTATCCAGTCCCTCGATATAAAGCCATGGCACAAGCGTACCAGAAACGACAGCGGATGCGAATCATTGATCCCCGTCCCAAGAAAACCCACCACCAGCTCTGAATCCACCTCAACCTCTAAACGTGTAACTCTCCTCTCCCACGCAATAACCAGACCATAGTAAACTCCCCATAATTTAGCGAGAGGTGCCGAGCAAATCCCTATGTTCAGAGAAAAACCCACACACCAAGACCCATTTCCGTCGCGTAGACTCCCCCCTACCGTAGCCAATCTAGGATTACCCCGTGAAGCTCCATCTATGTTCAATTTCATCCATTCGTCTCTCGGTTTACTCCAAGCTATCAACCTTTCAATCCGGTTCGGTGGAACTTATGCATTATTCTTCTCCTTCATATGAGCTAATGAAACCTCTTCCGCCAACTCTTTCAAGAAACGAACCCTATCCCGACATTGCCCATTATTCCCAAAAATATTACCACATCACCACTTCCATCCCCACCAAACACTCATAGCAAACAAAGTAGACCAAGTACTATCTCCCAAGACTGCATGATCCCCGAGGTTCCCGTAGAGCCATGTTAAAGAAATCACCTCTCGATCTAGGCGGTAGCAACCGCCGCCAAACTCCTTCTATTTCCGGACAATCACGGAGAATGTGGATATCGTTTCCTCTCCACTCTTGAATACTTGACATAAACCCGAGTCACTTATATGCCTCCATTGACGCTCAACATTTGTCATCAAAACCTGATGCACACCCAACCAAATAAAAGTACGAACTCTCTCCGGCACAATTAACCGCCAAACACGCTGAAAAAGTAAGCTCAAATCATGTCTTGGTATCTCATTCATAGTCAACCCCGAGTATGCTGATTTCACTGTAAACCGCCCATCCATACTTCCTCCCCAAGACATCATATCCTCAATCCGGTTATATTCTCTAGAACCACCGAACCAAGCCGTAGACTAATGTCCTACGAGACATAAAGGCCAATAAACGAAAACAACCAACCTGTCCCATCCCTCCATAAATCACACAGCCGAATGCCTTCAAACCCAGCCGGTAAGGTTGTTGTGATTAACTCCCTCAAAGGTCGATCCATCAACCATTTATCCTCCCAAAATCTAATCTTCCTCCCATTCCCTACATCCCACCGCATCCCCGGAGCCACTACCTCTCTCAAACCCACATTCACACTCCTCCAAGTGGAGGACCAAGTACTCCTAGGTTTCATCCACGACAAATCCTGAACCTCCGTCACCTTATACTTGCATCTTAACACTCTTGCCCATAAGCTTTCACAATCATTTAATAATCTCAATCCTAACTTAGATATCAAAGCTTTGTTCATATCCGATGCCACACGAATTCCTAAACCCCCTTCACATTTCGGTCGACACACTCTCTTCCAACTCACTAGGTGTTGCTTTTGTTTTCCATTCTCACTTCCCCAAAGGAAAGACCGCGAAATCTTCTCCAAACTATCAAGCATTGACTTTGGTAATAAAATCGTACTCATAGTATGGACCGGGATAGACGAAAGAACCGCTTTAGTCATCGTTAACCTCCCCGTAAAACTCAAGCATCTCCCTTTCCATCCCGTCAAACGAGAAGAAACTCTCTCAAGAATAGCTCCAAAAGTTGTTTTATTAATCCTTTTCTGAAGAATCGGCATCCCAAGATACTTCCCCAACTCCCGCGTTGATTTAATACCACTCTCATCACTGATTAATTTTCCCAGCTCGCGACTAACATTGTTGGAGAAGAAAATTTTAGATTTCTCCAAACTAATCTTTTGACCCGACGCAGCACAAAATTTCTCCAAAACTCGGCGAATAATTCTTATTTGCGCCACCGAGGCTTCCGCGAATAAAATAAGATCATCTGCAAAAAAAATATGTGAAAGCTTAGGCCCTCCTCGAGACAAGGTAATTGGCTTCCAATCTCCTGAACACGTCGCTTGATCAATCAAATGACAAAGTCTCTCAAGACATAAAACAAAAAGATATGGTGACAACGGGTCTCCCTGTCTTAATCCACGCATAGGTTGAAACTTTTCTGATTTCTCCCCATTCAATAAAACATTCATAGACGGGCCCGTGACGCACTTTATAATCCAAGAAACCCATTTCTCTGGAAATCTCGCTGTGATTAACGTATCTTCCAAAAAATCCCAACGTATTCTATCATACGCTTTTTCAAGGTCAAGTTTTAACAACATCCATCTTTTACGCCCTTTCTTTCTCCTCATCGAATGAACCGCTTCCTGGACAATCACGATATTATCCGAACTCAAACGACCGGGAATAAAACTGGATTGAGCCGGTCCAATAAGTTGTGGCATCACCATCTTCATTCTCGTCACTAAAACCTTGGTAATGATCTTAAAAATCACATTGCACAAGCTAATTAGGCGAAATTGTGTGATTGTTTCGGGTCTGCCCACTTTAGGGATCAAAACGACTAAAGCATCATTCAATCCTTCTGATAAAACTCCCGTCTCAAAAAACTCTAACACAAACTTTTGCACCGAACATCCAACCACATCCCAACACTCTTGATAAAACCCCGAGTGAAAACCATCCGGTCCGGGAGCTTTAAACTTTCCCCATACTCTTAATTTCACACTCAACCTCCGAATTCGAAAAAGGCTTACCCAAACCATGAACGTCCTGCCAAGCTAACACAATAAAACCCCCCGACGGAAGCGTATCTACCACCGGCTCCACATCTTCCATAGAATAAAGTCTTTTATAATACTCTACTACCATCTTCTCAAGCTCTATCGGATTATAACAAATGATAAGTATTTTCAATTTTTGACCAAATTACATAACTAATTTTAATTTTTTTTTGTTTACTTCGAGGAATTTATAGCAAATGCATTATTTGTTTTTTTTCTTTAAACCGGTATCTTAAAAAAATGTTTCTTATACTCAAATATTTAAAAACAAGAAAAAGTACTCAATAACGTCAGTAATCATAAGTTCATAACGTTTGTAGTTAAAAAGTTGTTGGTCTTAGTGGGTCATTTTATGGGCATTAGTGTGAATTTTTTTTACAGTAAAACTTCTATAAATTAATAACGTTTGAACTTTAAAGTTTTATTAATTTCGAAAGATATTAATTTATGAATAAATTATTATTTTATAAAAAAAATTTGTTTGGGTAATGATTTTCTTGGAAAACAAAACTCAAATGATGTTAATGATGTTATATTACATCATATAATTCAATTTATTAGTAAAACTAACATGTATTAAATTGAAATTACGTTTACTATTTGCGATTATCGCAATTAAATTGATCGTAATTACTTAATATCATAATAACGTATATAGATAAGAAAATTATACACGGTCTTAGGTACAAAATTCAGAAGAAATCATGGTTATTAACTTTAATTGTTATGATAACGTTGAAAACGATATATATTACGATACATTTAGAAAAAGTTAAGTGTAAAAAAATCAACTATTGCATCTAAAAATATTCACAAGCTTTACATACATACAAAATAATCAATCCTAAATGTTTTTGATGCAAAAAGTAAAATTTGAGAAAAGTTCCAACAATTTCAATCTAAATTAAAACAAAAATGGGATGAAACCATGTTTTTTTTTGGGTCAAAATTCATGATATTAATTAAACGCTCAAAGAGTTAGCGGTTACAACCGGAGGCATGCTCAACGGCAAAATGATAATAACAAACAAAACGATAAAAGGAAGGATAGAAGCGTTAAAGAACGAGGCTTGCTCGACGAGGTAAAACAATCCGTGGAGAGAATTCACTCGATACCCTAAAACAAGTATTTGATAGAACACTAAATGGTCGGATTTTATACCGACGTTGTACCTCCGGAAGACCGGGTTGAAGATCGGTCATAAACCGTCTTTGATGATAAGAGATTTTTGCCCGGCATGAGTATCCGAACTCGAGAGCCGTGGGCAAAATCAATGGGAGAAGGCCTTAATTGCGTAAGTTTAGAATTGCTACTTATGAATAAAACCCCTTAATGGGCTGATAAAACAGTTGGGCTCAGTAAAACACGGCCCATTGGACCATGGCCCACGCCATGTTGAAACGACCTAAGCATATCCTAAATTTTTTTATTCCCGTCGGCGACGCATCGACTGTCGGAACTTGGTCGACAGTCGGAAGATTTGACGATGTGTACTTTCCGATGGAAGCAGTGAGAGATTCTCTCCGGTTCTTCAGGGTCAGAGAGATGCGGCGGTTATGTTGCTCGGTGGTTGAAACTTCGACGGTAGAATTGAGCTCCGGCGAACCTAGAACGAGGTGGTGGGTCTGGAGGCACCGGAGGTTCAGGCAGCTCTGTTGGTGCCGGAGGAATCACCATCCAGTTAGAGAGGCTCTCTTCTCGCTCTGTCACGGCGATCTTCATGGTGAAGGAGATTTTTGCGGTGTTGAAAAGGACAGGTGAGAGAGAGGGCTTCGCCACAGATCTAGAGAAGGTGATTTGTGATAGGCTTTGCGTGAGTTCTCTGGGCCAACGTAGATCTTGTAGAGCGAGGCGTTGGAGAGGCACGGTCGGAGACACGACGACGGAGGAACAGCGGCAAGGACGTAGTGACGGAGAGGCAGCGACGATGATGCAGCGGTGGACATGGAGGGACGATGGAGACAAGAGACGGAGGGTCCCGGAGTGCATCTTGGTGATGTCGAGACGTAGCCGGAGACGGTGGCCTTCCTCCGGTGCAGAAAAGCACCAGCTGCGATTGTCTCGTGAACATCGCCAGAGAGAGATCCGTGGATCTCACGCGCTCATACCAACACAGGACCAACACATCAAATATCTAATGTTTGGATGAAAGCATGTTTAAACACTATCATAGTTAAATGCATATCTATACAGATGATTATCAATTTCTACTGTGGTTGGGACCATATCTTATTATCTTATCAAATTTTGTTAATTTTTATATTGGTGATTATTAATTATTTATAGAGATTAATTTATAGAGTTAATTTATAAATGCTCTGATTGTATTATGAAACGAAGGCTGAATGATTACGTGATGCATCATGAAAAACGTTCATGTGTTTATCTATCAGAGTTTGGTGATTCATGCAGCTTTAGTTGTTAAGATTTATGTCGATAATTCTTATCTATGATAAACGAAATTTTATAATTGGAAAACATAATCCGGTTTTATCTCCTAACTTCTCTACGAATCACAAATTCGTCATAATTTCCTATTTTTGTCTTATTTTATCTAAGAACATTCAACCTATAAATACTCATCAAGAAATTCATCTTACTCATATTACTTTCAAGTCTTTCTTTTTTCCTTCTTCTTCAATATGGCGAGAGTTTCTATTTTGTTATGTTTGGTTCTATTGGTTACATTAGGAGTTGTTATAAGTGTCTCATTTGCCGATAACATTGAAGTGAAATCATCGGAACATTTGGAGAGTAGTACTAAGAGAGAAAAGGATGTTGTTCATCATAGTAAACACAAAGAGAAAGGAGAAGAAAAGGTACATGATCAAAATGAAGGTTCTAATGTCGATAAAAAGGACGAAAAGAAAGAGCATGATGATGGGCATATAAAGGGTGATCAACATGGTGACAAGAAGGAGAAGCATGGTGATAAGAAGAAGAGTGTTGGTCATGAAAAAGATGGTAGTGAGAGCGATGATGATGACGTAAAGGAGCATAAAATTAAAAATCAGGATGGACATGATCACAAGAAAAAGAATGATGGTCATGAAAAAGATGGTAGTGAGAGCGATGATGATGACGTAAAGGAGCATAAAATTAAAAATCAGGATGGACATGATCACAAGAAAAAGAATGATGGTCATGACAAGGATGCCTATGATAGTGGTGATGATGATAATGATGAAAAGGAGCATACAAATAAAAAGAAGGGTGAACATGATGATGATGACGATGACACTGACGATGATACTGACGATGATACTGATGATGATACCGATGATGACGATGATGACGATGACGATGACGATGAAGATGAAGTTGATGGGGATGATAATGAAAAGGAGAATATTGGGACATATGAGCTCAAGAAAGGAAACCTAACGGTCAAATTCACAAATTGGGGTGCTTCAATCATGTCTCTCCATTTTCCGGACAAAAATGGTTAGTGAACCAAATCAAACTGAAATGTTGGCAAAGAGAAAAACCAAATCAAACTGAAATGCCGTCGGCAAAGAGAAAAAAAAAAAATACAACTCGTATGACATTTAATGCATTGAACTAAATTTTGTTATTATATGGAATTTCAGGAAAATCTGAAGATATTGTTCTTGGTTATGATAGCATCAAAAGCTACAAGGTACGTACGTAGAAAAACCAAATATGATTTTCCGTACATTTCTATTTTAAATCTCTTTAAATTTTTCTATTCGAAATTAACATAATGATTTGTAATCACTAATCAGACCGATAAGGTTTACTTTGGAGCAACCGTGGGCCGTGTAGCGAATAGAATAGGAAAAGCTCAATTCAAGTTGAATGGTAAAGAGTACAAGACAAGTGCCAATGATGGCAAAAACACACTTCATGGTAATTAATTATGAGTACTAACAACATAATTAGATCAGTTTAATATGATCATGTAAATATAATTGATGTAATTAATTAACATTTCTGTTAAATTTAGGTGGAAAGAAAGGGTTTGGGGATGTTGTTTGGGCAGTGTCAAAACATCAATATGATGGCAAGAAACCTCACATTGTCTTCACTTATACAAGTCCTGATGGAGATCAAGGTCCTCCATCTTTTCAATTATTTCATATTGACCCCAAAACTTTGAATAAATGGTTACAGATTTTGTTTCTTATTTGTATCAATAGGGTTTCCCGGAGAACTTAATGTCACGGTGACATATAAACTTGTCAAAGACAATGAATTGAGTGTAGTGATGGAGGCGAAGCCTAAAGATGTAGCAACTCCGGTCAACTTAGCTCATCATTCTTATTGGAATCTTGGTGGTCATAACGCCGGAGATATTTTGTCTGAAGAAATTCAAATCCTTGGCTCAAGTTATACTCCCGTCGACGGTGAACTCATTCCAACCGGACAAATCTCTCCGGTGAAAGGAACCCCGTACGATTTTCTCCAACTTCGTCCTATCAAAGATAATATGAAAGATCTTAAAACAGGGTGAGTGGTACTAGCACATATATTGCTAAAACGTATATGGTTTTTTGTAGAATAATTTATAGTCTACGTTATCTAATGGTATTCTTTTGAAATGTTAAAACTTTTCTTACAGATATGATATAAACTATTGTTTAGATGGTAAGGCAGAGAAGATGAGGAAAATTGTAGAACTCGTAGATAAAAAATCCGGGAGAAAAATGGAGTTATCCGGGAACCAACCGGGTTTGCAATTTTATACCGGAGGAATGTTAAAGGACGTTAAGGGGAAGAATGGGACGGTTTACAAAGCTTTTGCGGGATTATGTCTAGAAACACAAAGTTATCCAAATGCACTAATTAATCCGAAATTCCCTTCACAAATTGTTGAAGCAGGGAAAAAGTATAAACACACTATGCTCTTCAAGTTTTCTATTGTTTCATAGAGTACTGTTTAAGTTTTGTTACGTGATGTACCCTTTCGAACTATAACCAATGTTCAAGGAGAAGAAACTAGTTAGATTGTTGTAAATTTGTAACAGACTCTCAATCTTTTAAATTTCATAAAACTGATGTGAATATTTCATCTCTTGTAATGAATAAATCCTAAACGGCTAAAGACTATGTTTTTTTCTTCTTCTTCTTCTTGTTTTGATATTCAGTTTTAGTTATGAATTTCATTTGCTAAATAAAACGATGGCCAGCATTTCATAGTGTTTTAAATAAATAAAAAACCTCTAACCATATATATAAGATCATAGAGACAATAACTCAGTGCCTTATATGAAATTGATTCAAGATTGAAACGAGTTTATCGATGCATAAAGGGTTATATATTTGTATCTAAGAGCCAAACCAACTACTACCAATCTCAAGAAAATGCCCACAACAAGTATTTCAAGAATCTTGAAGAATTTTTCATACAAAGCATCTTTTCGAAGACTTTACTCTAGCTTATTGGTTCATCAAACAAATACCTTTTGAGTAGATGTTGAGATGCCACTCGTGGAAACGGTCTTTTTCATCTCTACTTTTTTTTTGTTAAAAACAATATTAGAGATGCAGATTTGAACCATGTAAAACACTAACACAAATCACTAGACTATACTATATGCCATGTATCTAGGTTCAATAAATCAAATTTTGATTTAAACAAGATAATAAAAATAACAAGAATCCTGAGTTTTTTTTGTAATTAAATCGTCTGAACGAAGTCTAAGTAAATAAGGAGAATGAGTTTGTGATGCACCAACTTTAGTGAATGAGATATATCAGACTTTGTAATTTTGGTAATCCCTTAAGAATATTTCATTGACCATCATATTAGTACACATTTTTTGAAAGTTATATAACTAGTAGGCAAAAGCATATGTATAAATTAATGCCCACACACACACACAAAAATAAACCACGAAAATTTACACAAAGAAACATGCACATCAAATAATTTTTCGCTAGAAAAAAGATGTTTTATTTATTTCAACCTATGTGCTTAATCTAGGGATGTTTGAATTGTTCACAAGGGTTGGTCATAAAATAGAGGTAACTGAAATGTTATTACTTTGAATTGAAAATTTTAAACACTTTCAATACAAATAGGTTAGGTGGTTACTTATGACGGTGTTTATCAAATCAAATGACAGAAAACAGAAAATTTTAGGAGTTGACCTATCTACTATCTAATATCTATGAATATAAACATGTGCTCTTCACCAAAATTCTTATACGGTCCATATAAAATATAATAGAAACCATGAGCTCACATGCCCTCATCTAACTATATCAATATTCTATAAACTACGTATGTAAGTACGTACACATATTGGGTAGTATCTGAATTAGATTAGTGCAACTGACAGGTAATTTTACGCTAAGGCCGTAAATTTAAAGTTATTCAATAATTTGGTTGTAACTTTTCGATCTCACCATACAATGACTCTGTGAATCTACAACATATACATATTGAGTAGTTTTAGATTTTTCGGCCAAACGAAACTTTCGCAATCGTAAGTTTGAGTTTTTGTGGGAAGTGAAGTGGTGGCAGTGAGGTCACATGGAGAGCCCACAAAAAAGAGAAATATTTGGTACTTGTGTAAATATAACTATAAGGTTTTTTTTTTTAGTTTGTAGTTACAATTTATTTTTTTAAAATCTAAAAGCATCCAAAGATCCGAAAAGCTAGCCAGATGAGTGAACTATTCTCCCAAACACAGTTTCACTTCTGTTTTCATTTTGGCCTTTTCTTCTTCGTCTTTGGAATGTGTGCTTCCAATAATAATCTTCCTTAGTTACCCGTTACATCTATCATTATTATCTGTGTTAATAATAAATTCGATTACATGTTTCCTTTTTTGACTTGTGTCTATCTTTATGCTAGACTGAAGATAAAAATATACATAACTTATTGAAAACCACAAAGAAGTGATATAATCGGTAGATGTTTATTATATTACCCTAAACTTTACGTTCAAACTTTTACCTACACTTTAGTGATTAAAACAAGTTTCTGACGAAGTTAACATATAATTATGCATAACTATATGCTAGTTTTGATTTATATTTTTTTTATTACAAATTACAATGAGGGTAACTAGTGACGAGATCGAATATATACAGCACACGATGGTATAAAATTATTTTTCAGTTAGATTGAAATATCACAGATATAATATATATTTCATGGCTCATGTTGTGTCAATGGCAGAGCTGGAATCCCACTCGAAGGCACATGCATGCATCTGAAATTTCTCATATGTTTTTGTTATTTTCCTTTTAGCTTTGTGTTCCAACCTTGCAATATATTTTAAAATCAAACTACTATATTTTTAACTAAGTCTTGCTATATTTTTAGATAAAAAACAAGAAAATTACTTAACTATTCACTTCAACAATATTGATTAAAGTGATGAATCTTAGTAAACGGATATTTTCTTACTTCAACAATACATATTTAGCTAGAAAACATGAGAATTAATCATGAATTTTTTGAAAACATCATTTAATATTTAGTTATAAGAACTTCATTAATCATAAAAATAATGCATAGTAAAAAATTGTCATAAAGTATCAAATGTATTTAAATTTTACATTGGTATTTTAAAAAAAAAATTAACAAAATAACCTTTAAAATGCCTTACATAATGAAACGGATGAAATGTTAGATATTTGATTCCGAAAAAAAATGTTTTGGATAAAAGACAAATTTATTCATTCAATCAAAGTAACAAGAAATTAAGATACTACAAATTTGTTGAGTATCCCCTATACACCAATTTTCTACAAACCCAAGAGATTTTAAAAGTAAACCCCATTTCAATTCAATTTAAAACAGTACCAAATAATTTCAAAATACTCAATTTAAAAAAAAAATCTACGAAATTTTCTTCTGATGATAATAATGATATCAAGATGAGTATGGTGATGATATTGAGGATTATGATGTTCTTCTTGGACAATATAAATATCAATTGAATTGATGACCATTGTGATGTTGTTGCTGTTCAGGCCATGCCCAATAACTGGCCGAGGTCGTTTCATCAATACCATTAAACATATTGCAAAATCCTTGATCTTGAACCATTTGGTGATCAATTTGGGTCGAGGTCGTGGTTGTGGTCGTGGTCGCAGATCGGATGGTAGAAGGGAAAAGATCTTTGATCATGTTCACATGATTTAAATCTGAATTATTATTATTTTCTGTGCTTTCATTGTTGCTCCATGAAGCTTCGGCTAATTCTCTCTTGATCTTTGTTGATTCTTTACGGTCTTGTTTCTTCAATGCCACTAGCTGTTTATGTACCAAAATCATTATACGTAAACAAAAATGATTGGAGAGATTGATTCACACTTAAATTTATTAATCTGTTTAAGAAAAATAAATTTATCTTAATGTCAACTCTAAAAGCACATGGGAAGTTTACTAATTTAAAATCTATGTACACATGAATCTTAATTTAACAACAAAAAAAGAATTTAATCAATGTCTTTTGACAAAAATCTTTGCGTTGGATCAAGAGCCTGTCTATTTAATTGCATTTCAGATCATATTGAATATAGTATCATTTAGAACCATAATTCTAACATACTACTATTTACATTTTTTATTTTTTTTTAAAAGAACTATTTACTATTTACATATTTATTCATTAAGATTTTTGTGTATCCTAATGAAATAATTCATTACTAAAAGATTCTAAAAAATATCTCTAATATAGACAATAATATTCGTAGTTTAGTAACTTGTAAACACTCATATAACAAATTTTATTCGTATATATAAGATCAGCCTTTAGAGATAACGTGATGATGTAAACAATATTAGTAGAATTTCGTGTGTAATAAATAATATACCTCAGCATGGAGTTTCTTGTTGTGGGCAAGAAGAGAATCATTGTCCGATTTCAAAACATCAAACTGTTTCTTGAGTGAATCATAGTCTCTCTCAAGCTGCTTTGTCTTCCACCTAGCTCTTCTGTTTTGAAACCATATTGCAATTTGCCTAGGTTGCAACCCTAAAGCCTTAGCAAGCTGCATCTTCCTCTCTGGCTCGAGCTTGTTCCCTAGCTCGAAGCTCTTCTCTAATGCCCTAACTTGCTCTAGATTCAGCCTCTTCTTCTTCTCTCCTAACATCATATGTGACCCATCATCTGATAGATTGTCTTCCTCACCCACCTGGTCTTGATCATTCATGTTATTTGTCGCGTTGGGGCTTTTTTGAGTTAGATGATGATGATGATCTGGTACTCCCGTGAATGACATTGATCTATTCATCAGGTAGTTTCCTCCTCCTCCTCCTCCTCCTAAACCAAAAACAAAGATAACAAAACTTAACAACTTTTTTTATTGGTAACTAGAAAGTTCAAGGTAGAAACTCATATTAGTGTGTAAAAATGTTTTCATTTCGTGAATTCCGCAATAACCAAGAATCCAGCAGAAGATTTACAACTTTTAAATCAAAGAAAATAATTTGGTAAAGGTCTTAAACCTTTCACAATCAAAGATATTGACATGCTCTATGTGTAAGAGAGAGAGTGAAAGGGAGAGTTACCATAGAAGAGGTGAGGAGGGCAAGAAGGGAGAGAGGTAGGGGAAGGTAAGTGATGAGCATTGTCTTCATGGAGTTGCTGAAACATGAATCCATGTTGTGGAAAGGCCATCTCCAATCTCAATCCCTCTTGATTATTGTTAATATTGTTCCTTTCCTCCTCATACATATACATAAATATGTCTATAGACAAAAAAAAACTCAAAGCCCACCAATGATCAAATCTTCTTATGACTGTGAGTTGATCAATCTTCCTATATCTTGGATCAAGAACTTGTTGGAGATCAAAGCACAAGTTGTTGAAGTTTTTTTGTGAGAGAGAATAAGTGAGAAAAAGAAGAAGAAAAAGAAGAAGAAGAAGGAAGAGATCAGTTCATGGGAGGTGGACCCACCCTTTATACCACCATTTAAGCTTTAGGGCATATGCTCATCTTACTTTTAATTTAATTTGTATAGGACACTTGGAAAATTTAAATTTTAAAAAATTGAGTACCGCATGGATCTTTGACATATACGTATATACATTTTCCACTGCATGTATATAAACACTGTTTTAATCTTATGCTATTAAGACACAGCTTAGCTTATACATATAGGCTCCGAATGGTAACCTCGTTTGGACACAAGTCCATTTGCAACCGCCCCAATTATTAAACGGACGTTTGTAATTTTTAAAAAAATAAAATATTTTATTTTTTATTTCTGATATATATATATATATATATATATATATATATATATATATATATATATATATATACTTAACTTTAATATAAATATATAAAAATCAAACTAAAAATTTTTAATTATTATTTCTATTTTAAATAATATATAATATTTTCAATCAAAAATTATTTACTATTCAACCGCTCCGTTTAAACGGAGTGACCAATCTGACCAATATACAAATATAAATTCCAACTAATACATTGATTTAACATTTTTCAATTAAATTAACTTCTTTTCTGTCACACCATATTTACTATTTTCTTTTAAAAAAATACCTTATCCTAACAGTGATCACGGTTAGATCTCGAGAATTATCAATGACTTATCTTCAAGCAATGATCCCTTAATGATTTAAAGATTATTAGATTTTCTAATTAATTAAACCGATCTAGGAAATAATCAATGTAAAAGCTTTATACTCTTACTTAGCCAAAAAAAGTTTTATACTCTTTTCTGAAATTATCATTTCTATAATTGATATATATACTTACAAATTACAATACCATTTTAAGAAGATAAGCAAAATCTTAAAAGAAATAATGACACCCATTACTCTCAAATTCTCAATCCTCGAATCTAGGCGTAGGATTAGGAAAATTGTCATATATATACAAATAGTGTTGGAGCAGGACGTTCGAATAAATTATTTATCAAAGTCCTTAACATAACTGAATTATCACGTATGGATTTTAATTTGGGAATATTTTAGAATCTAACACTTTTTTAAAAAAATCTTACAAAATCTATCACAATTTAAAATTATTTATATTTGAGTATCACATTTTGTCTATTAGTGAGTGTCAATTGACACAATTACCTTTGAGTTTCATCAACTATCAATTTAGTCTTTGTCCACGAAACCATGTTTGTCCACCACAACGATTGACAACCCACCGTCGCCGTCTCTGTCGTGGTCACTGTCGCCGCCGTGTCCACGGCCACCGTTACCGTCTTCGTCGTGTCCGCCGTCGTCGTCTTGTCCACGCCCTTCGTTTCCATCTCCGTCGTGGTCACCGTCGCTATCACCGTTTTTATCTACGACGGGCGACGCCGTCCACAACCACAGTCTCTACATATCCACCGTCCACGGCCACCGTCGTCGTCGTGTCTATCGTTGTCGTCTTGTCCACGACCATCGTCTCCGTCTCCATCGTGGTCACCGTCGTTGCCATCATTTTTGTTTACGAACACCATCGCCGTCACCGTCACCATTTTTGTCTACGACGGGCGACCTTGTCCACGATCACCATCGTCCACGATCACCATCGTCATCAACCACCGTTACATTTTTATCCACCATCATCGTTTCCGTCATCCTATCTCCGTCTTGTCCACTGCCGTCTTTATCGCTGTCCACGATCACTGTTTCCGTCGCCGCCGATTACAACCATCGTCTCTGGCACCATATCCATTTTTTCGGTAGAACTTTAACATAGAGAAAAAGAATGAGAAGTAAAAAAAAAAAAAAAAGGAGAAAGAGAAAGAAGAAAAGATGATGTGTAATGGGTAAATTTGTCTTTTCAAATAGAAATGTGATAGATTTAATAAGAGGTTTATAATTGTGGTAGATTTTATAAGAAATTTAGAAGAAAGTGGTATGAAATACTCTTTTAATTTCAGATGTAATCGATAATTGATTAAATATATTATATCTAAAAAAGAGAAAACCCTAGTGCCTCTTCTCTCACATGTGGCCGCCGACTACAGATCTAAATGAATCTCCACCACCAGTGTTTATTCTCTGGCATGGGAACCTATTGATTAGTGCGATTCACTGCTTCACGGGACATTATAAACTCTCCTGAAGATATTATGGTGGTGTGTTGTACCGGCGATATCTCTTCCGACCTCACCTTCTCTCTCTCCATGGTGCTTATTGTCGAGCTTCTGCATGTGCTCTTGGGTTCATCTCATAATATGGCTCTTATGGTTCTCTCTCATTTCTTTTTGATGACCGGTGCGGTGCAACCGAGGCCACCACTCCTACCAGAGCCGTTGGATCCACCGGATTTACCCTCGACAGAGTCTCATTCGCTCATCGGTTTCAATATCGTTCTCCATCTGCTCACCACGATAAATTCTATGGATTTGAACGACACCACATCTGAAAGCTCGTCGATTGGCTCTCGAAGGCTGCTACTTCTATCTCTCACCGTCTTACAAGCAAAATAGGTCAGGTTTGGTTGTATCTAGGGGTGTCAAAATGAGCCAATAGCTCATGAGCTAGCTCAGCTTAGCTCGAATTTTCACGAGCGCGAGCTATGTTTTTTAGGATCATTTAGTAAACGAGTTTAGGGATCGAGCTTAAATGAGCTGGCGAGTTATGCGAGCGAGCTCTAATGAGTCGTGAGCTAACTCATGAACAATTCATTTTTTAACGATTTAAAATATTATATTGATATATTGTAAATATATTTTATAATTTATCAACCAAAATATATATTCTTGTTCCCTTTTAACTAAAGTAAAAATAGAAATAATCATTAATACATATTATGATGATGAGGATCCTAATGAGCATGATGAGCAAAGAATCCATCGACCATTTGAAGACTCTCAAATGGAATAGATTCAACCAGTCGATGATCATTGCATTGTTTTTCTTTAAAGTTTGAATTTGATTCAACATTCGATAACAATACTTAATTGGATTTGGATTTGTTTTTACTATTTTAATATTTAAAGTTAATTTTAGATTTTATATTACTTATTTTGTTTTTATATTTATTTTTGTATTAGCTCACGAGCTAACTCATTTAGCTCATGATCTTGGCGATCTTAGTTTAAGCTTATGTTTATAAGCTCGTATAATAAATGAGCTGAGCTGAGTTGTGCAACACTCTAGCTCATCATGAGCTGAGTTGAGCCGAGCGAGCTAGCTCATTTTGACACCCCTAGTTGTATCGATGTTCTTGTTGATATCAGCATGGTCTTGCAAAGCTCGTTAAAATCTCTTTCCTCCACATGAAATGTGGAGAGACCAATTAACCTTCTATGCACTTTATACCATCATTTGGCGGACTTCAAACCTCTATGGGTGCGTTTTCATATGTGTTCATAGTCTCCATCGATATTACTTTTGGATTTGTATGACACCATGTTAGATTTATTACCGAGGCAATGCCCATTCTCTCCACATATCTTACTTGTGGATGTGTATAATACTTGGTTGATTTTAGTAGCGGGTTTGTGTTGGTACTCTCCAATGATCCTAGTTTTGGATGTGTATGACTATTCTTTGGATTCATTACCGGGTAGCTTTCTGATTTCTTTTTCTTATAGCTACTTCGCCCATTACAGCCCGACAAACCGTAGCATGGTTCCTTGCTCACCATGGTCCAAACCGGATTCTATCTTGTTGAGATCAGGCTACATGTACCGTTTACTGTTGATTTGCATATTTGGCTCTTACATAATACTTTAATTCATGATTATTGCCACTTATTTGGGATCAACCTCACCTTCCTTTGTTCCTTGGCTTGTATACGGGCCAGCCTTTGGATTGGAAGAGTTCCATATAGATGATTCGCTCTCTATACATTTTAAAAGCTCAACATTTATTAGTGTAGCCGATTATATATTCTTGAATTTATCAAATTTTGTTAAGTGATGTAGTCCCACATCGGAAGTTGTAGAAATAATTAACTAATATATTAAAGGTTATGATCAATCCACTAATTGTCAATCAATATTTTAGTTAGAAGCTCATAAGTAATTCAAACTTAATATGGTATCAGAGCCACTCGATCGTTGGGCCACCCCGTGGATGTTGTTCCCACAATTGCCTACGCTACAGATGTTCATGCATGAGCGTGAGGAAAAGTGTTAAGTGATATAGTCCGACATCGGAAGTTAGAGAAATAATTGACTAATATATAAAGGGTTAGGGCTAATCCACTGAATGTCAATTGATATTTTAGTTAGAAACCAATGAGTAACCCAAACTTAATAAATTTCTTTTAGCTTTTTATGTACTGTCGGTCGGATACATGAATTAGTTTTCTTAAAAGGATTAAATTTTTCATAACAGCTGAATGATATATGTAAAGTCACACTCATTGGTTTTTGAAGAACATTCCACAGTACAACTTAAACGCATGTGTGTTCTTCTCGCCAGGTAAATGCGTTCACACCATGCACCGACCTATGCATTTTATAACATACCCAAACTTATAAGTCTTTTGAGTATTATATAGATTCAAGGTAAAAAATTTAGATTCGACCAAAAAAAAAAAAAAAAAATTAGATTCAAGGTAAGAAGTAACAACTATATTGTACTGAAAAAATGGTTAAGTTTTTGTAGCTTATAAGTTATAGCCAAAATCATGATTGACCTAAATATATTTTTGCTCATCAAACTCTTTCTATTCATAAATATTAGAATGTGCGATCTCGGTTAAGGGTTAGGATAAACCCAAAAACTTGAATCTAATATAGAATTCGCTCTAGAAAAGCCATTCAAACCAAACTAAATTACGGATAATTGAAATATTACTCATATCAAGGTTACAATATCCCTTTCAGAAATGGGAATTGAAACAAAAACTTGAATAACGGAACTCTTAGATAATAGTTAATATATACCACTATCTCAAAACCACTTAGTAGAACTTGTTTTTGTTTTGAGATAAGATTTCAGACTAACTATTTACGAGGGGTTTGTTAGAATACTTCAAAATATCAATTAAAAGTCTTGTATTTGTTTTACTATTGTTTTAGTTAAAAAAATACATTAAAATTCATTGTAATCAAAATCTAAGAAAATCAAATGAATATTAAATAACATGTATTTTTAATGGATTTCATAATACACTAACAAATACTTAATCCAATAACACTAGATTTTAATGAATTCCATGAAATACTCAATTAAATAACACGGATTTTACTTTGATTTTAAAATAAATTAAAATTCTCAATCCAATAATCCCTATTTAATTTGGATAAGATTAATTTGGTTTATCCGAATATAGAAAGCTCTCAAATATTAGTATACTTGAAATATATCATACATCTACATCTACATCTACATCTACATCTACATCTACATGATAAATTCCATAAATGTTGTGATAGTATAGATATTGATTGGCAAAATGATGATTGAGATGCTCTTTCTTTCACTCTACTAAATTTTGTTGGAAAGAGTTTTTAGAGTATCCAAGGTAGATGTGAAAGATAGAGAGACCCACCACTTGTGTTTCCCAATTGTCATATCTATGTGGTGGCTTTCGCAGTATCAAACATATAAACAAATACTGTTTGTTATATTTGTTAGTATGTGGTATAATATATTATAATATAGTATTTGAAATATAAATAAAAAGAATGGGTCCTACGATATAGTGTCACAGACCTGTCCTACAACAAGGTCTTCCACATGCTTGTATTGGGAAGATTTGAGAGTATTAACACCTATCTATCTATCTATCCCCTTTGGCAATATGCTTTTGTTGCAGAAAATTATTATATATGATCTGAAGCTTCTCCAACTAGCTCCACTGCTCCCATGTGCTCTGCTTCCTTCTTCTCTCTGCCCCTTTCTTGGGATACTTCAACTCTCCACTCTTTATTTTCTGTAAATATTTAATATTTAGTGGGTTCTTTTCTCGTTATATTAAACGAGTTTGTTTGTTTGGTCCTCTTTTGTTTATTATGTTATCTATTGACCCAGTCATATAGTAATATATTTTCTATCTAAATTAACCGTACGTAGTGATATTAAACATCTTGTTTCGAATCTTGATTAACCGACTAAAGCGATACGTTCGTTTCATGACGATAACAACTATTCCTTCCGTTTGTTTTTAACCGATGTTTTAAGAGTTATTTTTATTTACAAATAAGTGATGTTCTCACTTACAAATGCATAATTAATTAGTTTTTTAGTATTTTGACTTTTGAAATTCTGCAGATTGAATTTTTATGAATTTTGATAACTATCCTAAAATTGAATAAAAATTTGAAAACTACACAGAAGTTGGAAAACTATATATTTTTTTAAAGTACGTAAATACCCTTATATATTTTTTAAATTATTATATCAATATAAAATAATTAAAAATTATTGAACTTAAAATGAAAATTAAATTTCGTATTTAATTTTATTTTTTTTATAAATATTCTGTTAATTAATCATTATATAAAAAATCACATTAGGCTTATTTTACACAGTTGACTTATATTTTATTAGTTGATTTTTTATTACTTATTTTTTTTAGCTTCATTGACTTAGTTTTCAACTTTGTAACTTATTTTTAATTGTTGACTTATATTTCGTTTGTTTGATTTCTTACCCTGTCGACTTATTGAACCATTGACATATTTTTTATATCCGTAGACTTAATTTAGAATTTTGTCGACTTATTTCCAACTGTTGACTTATATTTTTTTTTGCTTGATTTTTTACTCTATCGACTTATTTAACCATCGAATTATTTTTCAATTTTTGTGACTTAATTTTCTACTTCGTTGACTTATTATAAACTGTCGACTTACATTTCATTTGCATGATTTTTTATATTGTCGACTTATTTAAACTATTGACTTAATTTGTTGAGTTCGTCGACTTAAACTTGTTTGTTCAACGATTTATTTTAAACACTCGATTTATAGATTCGTTGGTTGATTTTTTACTTTGTTGACTTGTCTAAACCACTGACTTAATTTTTTATGTTCATCGATTTGACTTATTATTATCTAAATTAATTACAATTAAAAAAATCGTAATTATACAATTGGTAATAAATTCGTAATTATATTTTACCATATATGTTTTTTGAACGTGATATATTGTTGAACATGAATATAATTTTAGGGTATATTTGATTACTTTATATAAAATATATCCAAATTAGTAGTTTTAAATTATAATTTAATTTTGTTCAAAATTTTTAAAATAAAATCTTTTCATAAAAAAACAAATATAATGAATTTGTAAAGATTAGTTAAGGGTATGATAGTCATTTTAAAACATAAAATAAGGTAGTTTTCAAATGTTGAAATATTGGGTATAGATTGCAAATTTTAGTAAGTTGCAAAGTATAGAAGCCAATTTTCCCAATTTATATTGGTTGAAATGTTTTGGATAAATAAAACGTAATGATTTATTTCAAAAAATAAGATAAATTTAATGATTTTTTAATAAGAGTATAGAAAACTTAAACATCACTTAAAAACAAACGGATGGAATATTATTATACGGCAAGCAAAAAATATGTAGAGAACTAGATTAGGTCAGATTTTAACAAGTATTTTGGTATATAAAGAACATCTAAATTCAATAAAAACGTAACATGACATATTGACATAGGTAAACTACACAACCCTTAATTAAAAAAAAAAAAAGTAACAAATCGAAAACAGACACCAGCACACTTACAATTTCCGCAATATGCTTACATTTTTACTGTATATATTTGGTCCGATTATAATGTTCGGCCGTCATTGTTTATTGATAGCTTATTCCCGTTTCTGGACCATGTAATTCTTTCTCATTAGAAAACCGAATGCACTATTCAAAAAAATTGAAAGGATGCTCATAGAAATCATAACGTGAATGTATATTTGTCTTCGTTCATACGATACTAATTGATATATCATGTTTTTTACCGGTTTTCAACTATGATATAAGTCTATATTTTAGAGTCTTTTTGGTGTTTTCGAGTCATTGGTGTTTATATTAGGTACAAGGACATTTGGAGCATAATTGGTGTTTATATTAGGTACAAAGACATTTGGAGCATAATTGGTGTTTACTGAATCAATTTGGAGCATAATGGAATGAGCTGTCAAAGTCACAAGTTCGGAGTAAAAATCTGAAAACTGTGTCGAGCGACACGATCCCTGTGTCGATCGACGCTACCAAAATGGTGACGGAATATTATTTTTGGAAGATTTCCGTTTTCGCCCCAAAAAGTTCCAGATGTTTGCAATTAGGCTCATGGCGGTTTTGTACCTTATAAATAGATGTTTTAAGCCATTGTTTAGGTTTATGCTTAATTTTATCAACTTCTAAGAGTTTTCAATAATTAATAAAGATGGTTTCTTCTTTGATTATGTCTGAGTAGTTACCTTGTTAGGTTTAGGAATTTTTAAAGTGTTTGATGAATTGCTAGATTTATTACAACTGTTAGGATAATATCAATAGAGGTTCTTCATCTTGTCTTGTGATTAATGCTTATTCTAGCTTAACTAAATAGAATCTGATCTTTGCTTGATTAATAGACACGACAGCAAAATTCCTTTTCGAAAAGACATTTGGTTTAGGGTTTTGTGAACAATTGAGAATGATTTTATTGCTTGTTTAAATTAATCTGAATTCGCAACGACAGTTGGCTTTCTAGGATTTAGACATAGATAATCTTTGCAGCGACAACTGATTAATTTTATATTTGTGTTTCAAGTTCATGAACTGCGCTTAATATTCCTATCTTTAATTTATATCTACAATTCTGATTCATCTACGATTTCCCTGTGCCTAGCTTTTATTCTTATTGATTTACAACAGTTTATCCTGCTTTTATTTACTTGTATTTTCATTCTTATTATTTTGCTTAGCCTAATTTGAACTTATTTATCTATTGTGTTCCCTGATTCCCTGTGGATTCGATAACCCTAAATATTGCAATCGATCTCTTAATTTGAGAGAGTAGGTTCAAAGGAAAATCTAACCATATCAAATTTTGGCGCCGTTGTCGGAGAGTCAAAACCATTAGATTTATATCATTAGGATTTTGTCTAAGTGTTTTTATTTTTTGTTTACTAATTATCTTTTAAACTTTCTGGTTTCAGGAAAGGTGGTTGTTAGACAACCATTGATTTTGATTCCAGGAGGTGATGGAATCTTGCGTGATCTTGCAGGATTGAGATACAACGAACTAGAACAGAAGATCAACAATCAGCAAGGCTATGGTCCATCCTATCAGAAGTATCCTGAGCGGAACAACAAGATGGAAGCTATGCTTGAGCAGTTGCTAGAAGGACAACAAAAGATGATTGTGTACTTCAATGGGAAGGTCGATTCACTCTACACTGATTTAAACAGGAAGATTGAAGCCTTGAGTGCTGATGCCAAGAAATTGGAAGTTCAAGTCGCTCAAATTGCAGAATCGATCAAGCGACGAGAGGAGTTTCTTCTTGCAAAGACTGATACCAACCCCAAGAGCACTTGCAATACCGTTCTAACGGAAGAACAGGGTTATTTCGATGAATTTGAGGCCATTTTCGAAACTGCCGAGCACCTGTCGAGCGACGAGGAAGTCGTGTCGCTCGACGCTACGAAGTCTCATGCAAGCAACGAGTTTCTCGTAGTATGCTTGGTTTTTATTTTCATGATTTTGTAGGAATTAAGAAGTGTAAAGAAAAAGGGAATCACGTCAAGGCGAAGATTAAAAGGACTTCAAAGCCTTTGGTGAAGATGCGCATTATCATTCCTGAAGAGCTTAAAGATAAATGAGAAGTGGTCATAAAAGAGATGATGCAAAAGACGCAGAAACTCTTTACTGGAATCATTCCATGGAAGAGTTCAGATCCACCTGACGTCTAAGTTCCTCATTACAGTCAAGCTAATAGACTAAAACAAGCGCTTAGTAGGAGGCAACCCACTGGTAAGTATTTATTTTCGTTTTTAAATTCAGTTTATTACTAACTTTCGTTTTAGTTTTAAGTGTTTCAGTTATATAAAAAAAAACATGTGTGAACAATTGATTTTGGATCGACCTCAAAGCTTGACTTCGACACAAGCTAACGTGATCGGTCTTCTGCTCGCCCGATCATAGAAACTGACCTTAGCTCTCCATGACGTGGTTGGTCTTGCATCACGTCCACATGACATCGTGAGGTAAGTATTCCATTCCTTTTGTTTTCATTATAATTAAACAAACTAAACCGGTTCAAATTGGTTTAAAAAAAAACAAATCTTTTATTTTTATTTATTTTGTCTATTTTGCCTTTCTCTTGGTTTATTTCCACACCAGGACGGTGTGAAGTAAGTCTGGGGAAATGTATTCATCCTTTACTAACATTATTTTCTTTCTTTTGTTTACTCTTTGAGTCAGTTTTTTTTCGTTTTATCGGGTCAAAACTCCCCCTCTACTTGCTTTGAACATCACTCAAGGACCATTACAGTGCAAGTTATATGGTTTTACTTAGGTGGGTAACTGGAAGTGGATCGGTTTAACGGAGCGAGTTCAGATTTTTGGAGAACGCCAGAAAGATGTTGCAGGCCCTGCCTTAATGAATCTCTAATCTCTTGTCTTGGGCGTTGGAAATCACAAGACTTGATTCAGCTTTCAAACACTAAAAAGCGAGGACGAACCGCTCTTGAAACTTCTTCCCAAATGATGAATTCAACTGTCCTAGATCAAAAATCAAAAGCCTCATGTCCCTGTCTCCACAAGAACAATAGTAGTGAGCGTTGATCTAGTGAAATCATAGAGATGCCAAGGTATTAAAAAAGTCTACAGAAAAGTGTAGTTCAAGCAGAAAAGTGCAAGTCCGAAAATCAGAAAAATTTTGAAGAAAATGCAGAAAAAAAGCATTGCATCTCTATGATATCCTTAATTGGATATAGTTTCGGAGGGAAGAGAGAGGGTGAAACGCAAAAAAGTGTTAAAGGAAGTAAAAGAATCTATAAGGTCCAGCGATCGATATTCCCTCGATGAGACTGCACTTAATAAATGTAAGGGGTTTGCGACTGAAAGTTTGAGATTCTCTAAGGGGTTTGGATTCAATCTGGAGGACTGTTAAGATTCTAGGGACACATCGAAGTATTACCGGATTAACTTTGCAAGGTATGTGGTTCCTAAAAGGGTGATAACATCTGTTTTGCTTAGGGACAAGCAAAAAGCTAAGTCTGGGGGAGTTGATATATCATAGTTTTTACCGGTTTTCAACCATGATATAAGTCCATATTTTAGCTTATTTTTGGTGTTTTCAAGTCTTTGGTGTTTATATTAGGTACAAGAACATTTGGAGCATAATTGGTGTTTACTGAATCAATTTGGAGCATAATGGAATGAGCAGTCAAAGTCACAAGTTCGGAGTGAAAATCTGAAAACTGTGTCGAGCGACACGATCTGTGTCGATCGACGCTACCAAAATGGTGACGGAATATTATTTTTGGAAGATTTTCGTTTTCGCCCCAAAAAGTTCCAGATGTTTGCAATTAGGCTCATGGCGGTTTTGTACCTTATAAATAGATGTTTTAAGCCATTGTTTAGGTTTATGCTTAATTTTATCAACTTCTAAGAGTTTTCAATAATTAATAAAGATGGTTTCTTCTTTGATTATGTATGAGTAGTTACCTTGTTAGTTTTAGGGATTTTCAAAATGTTTGATGAATTGCTAGATTTATTACAACTGTTAGGATAATATCAATAGAGGTTCTTCATCTTGTCTTGTGATTAATGTTTATTCTAGCTTAACTAACTAGAATCTGACCTTAGGTTGATTAGACACGACAGTTGATATATCGTGATTTTTACCCATTTAAGACCACAATATAAGTCCATGTTTTAGAGTCTTTTGGTGTTTTTGGTATTGTTTTAGATTCTTTACAGGTACAAGGGCGTTTGGAACTTAAAAGATGTTTACTGGGAGTTTTGGAGCATTCGCGGAATGAAGTGGCGAAATGCAAATTCGGAGTCAAGATTTGGAAGTTGTGTCGAGCGACGTGTCCAAGTGTGTCACTCAACACGATGAGTTCAGAAGCAAAAGGAGCTGATTTGAAGATTGGTGTCCTTCTACCCCAGAAGTTTCAGATGTTTGCAGTTCTGCCCCAGATCATTTTAGTACTCTATATATAGTTATTTTAGACCATTGTTTTAGATAGGCTTTTACTTCCTAAGAGATTCTAGCAAGAGATTATTCAGAGATTGTTCATCGCTTCCAGATCGGTTTCGATCTTTGTATCATTCTCTTTCTTTTTAATAAAGTATTATTCAGAAATCATGTTTGCATCTTTCACCATGTCTGAGTAATCCATTAGTTAGGTTTTAGGGTTTTCAAAGAATGATGAAAAGCTGTTAGGATTTATTTACTATTGGGATTGCATCATATAGGATTCTTCACCTTGATTGCATTAATTCTGATTTAAGATTGATCACCTTAGGTTAGATATTTTAGGTTGTTTAATAGATACGACAGTATTATTGAATAACTGGAACTGAATCATAGGTGAACAAAGATCTGATTCGCAACGACAGTTGGCTTTAGATCTTTGTGAACAATCAAACCTGTTTCTAATGCTTGTTTAAATTAATCTGATTTCGCAACGACAGTTGGTCTTCTAGGGTTTAAACATAGATAATAATTGCAACGACAGTTGATTTATTTTACATTAGTTTGAGTTCTAGAATTGCATTTCATAAATATCCCGATAGTACGTTTATCCTTCAGTTTGGAATCACTCCTGAGAATTTCCTAAGGCCTAGCGCTTGTCTCTTATTGAATTAAAGTTTAATCAATCACCTTTGTTTACTGTTTTTGCACCCGTTTTACTTATCATCTTTATCACTTAGCATAATCTGAATATTGAAATTTACTGTGTTAACTTGATTCTCTGTGGAATTCGACCCCTAAGTATTACACGATCTCTTAATTTGAGAGAGTGGTTCAAAGGGATAATTTGACCGTATCATTCATGTTTAGGAACCGAGCTTCATAAATCCTATTTTTAATTGATCATCTGCATATCTGATTCACCTGAGATTTCCATGTGCCTGACTTTTGTTTTATTGATTTTCACAACCGTTCACTGCTTGATTTAATTTACTTGTCTTTTCATTATCACAATTTTGCTTAACTTAATCTGAATCTATTTATCTATTGTGTTTCATTTATTCCCTGTGGATTCGACCCTAAAGTACTACTTCTGATCTCTTAATTTGAGAGAGTAGCTCTAGGTCTAATTTGAGCATATCAACAGTGTTATTAGTTGTTTGATCTAGTCTTTGATGAGCAAAATTCCTTTTCGCAGAGACATTTGGTTTAGGGTTTTGTGAACAATTGAGCCTGATTTTATTGCTTGTTTAAATTAATCTGAATTCGCAACGACAGTTGGCTTTCTAGGATTTAGACATAGATAATCTTTGCAGCGACAACTGATTGATTTTATATTCGTGTTTCAAGTTCATGAATTGCGCTTAATATTCCTATCTTTAATTTATATCTATAATTCTGATTCATTTGCGATTTCCATGTGCCTAGCTTTTATTCTCATTGATTTACAACAGTTAATCCTGCTTTTATTTACTTGTATTTTCATTCTTATTATTTTGCTTAGCCTAATTTGAACTTATTTATCTATTGTGTTCCTTAATTCCATGTGGATTCGATAACCCTAAATATTGTAATCGATCTCTTAATTTGAGAGAGTAGGTTCAAAGGAAAATTTAACCATATCAAATTTTGGCGCCGTTGCCGGGGAGTCAAAACCATTAGATTTATATCATTAGGATTTTGTCTAAGTGTTTTAATTTTTTGTTTACTAATTATCTTTTAAACTTTCTGGTTTCAGGAAAGATGGTTGTTAGACAACCATTGATTTTGATTCCAGGAGGTGATGGAATCATGCGTGATCTGGCAGGATTGAGATACAACGAGCTAGAACAGAAGATCAACAATCAGCAAGGCTATGGTCCATCCTATCAGAAGTATCCTGAGCGGAACAACAAGATGAAAGCTATGCTTGAGCAGTTGCTAGAAGGACAACAAAAGATGATTGTGTACTTCAATGGGAAGGTCGATTCACTCTACACTGATTTAAACAGGAAGATTGAAGCCTTGAGTGCTTACGCCAAGAAATTGGAAGTTCAAGTCGCTCAAACTGCAGAATCGATCAAGCGACGAGAGGAGTTTCTTCTTGCAAAGACTGATACCAACCCCAAGAGCACTTGCAATGCCGTTCTAACGGAAGAACAGGGTTATTTCGATGAATTTGAGGCCATTTTCAAAACTGCAGAGCACCTTTCGAGCGACGAGGAAGTCGTGTCGCTCGACGCTACGAAATCTCAGATGTCGATCGACACTAAGGAGAGTGTCGATCGACACTAAGGAGAGTGTCGATCGACACCCTACCCAAACGAGCCTAGATTTCGTGAAATCATCAGTTAGTGCGGAGGAGAACTCTACCATCGACGGTCAAGCTTTTTCTGTGGAAGTTTTAGAGGTTGAAGACTCAATCAAGGAGTTGTATACTAGCTCTTCATCTCTTACTGAACAGATAATTCCACATGACCCAACCCACGAGCCTTCCAAAGAGCAAAAGTACGCGCTTCTTGAACTTAATTTTAAACCTCTTGATTTCAATCATGATTTAAAAGTTGAAAAAGTGGTTACGCGCTCATGCAAGCAACGAGTTTCTCGTAGAATGCTTGGTTTTTATTTTCATGATTTTGCAGGAATTAAGAAGTGTAAAGCAAAAAGGATGAATAAATATTTGAGGTCATCGGAAGAAAGATGGCATATGTATCTATCTTGATACGACCACTGAAAATGTGAGAGTGAAAACAAAACATAGCACATGAAAAGACTTTTTACCTAGAAAAAACAAAAAATTATAACCTTCCTCTTTTTTTTTTGGTCTGAATTATAACCTTCCTTTACATACAGAATATATTTGTCTCCTTTATCCTTCATTGAAAATCAATAAACGTTTGTAATTCTTTGTATTAATTATAAGGAATACTACGAAACGTTTAAATTTTTTAATCCCTCATTCGCTCCAACTTAATCAAGTTTAACTCAGAAATTAAAAAAATATAGCTGATCACAATCTCATTCATCCCACACTTGAGATGCTTCTACAGAAAAGGTTTCTTACTCTCCAAATCAAATATTGAACTGGCTTTGCATAACACCAAATATCTACTCTCAACTGGCTTTGCATAACATCATATATGTTCACTTCTGCACCAACTTTCTCTCTCCAGTAAATATTTTAGCTTTTTTTATATGTACCTCTTGCAATGATTATATTGACCAACGGCTTAAGGAGCGGTGTGGAAATTTCCTACAGTAAAAAACTATATGAAGAAGAATGTATTGAAATTCCATGTGTAAAAATTTAAGGCGATCTAGCGACAAGAAGATTGGAAAAAAATACCGAGAGCACATTTCTGAAGTAGTGAGAACATGAAAACTTCACGATAATATTGCACTTATCCGAAAGGCCTGAACCACAGCACCACAAATTACTCCCTAACCAACAAAGGCTAGGTGACTGACTTTGTATTGAAGACTAAAATTTCATTTCATCATCAATTACAAAGGTTAATTAGAAAGACCTAACTATGTAAGTACACATCATTATGCAGAATCATGATGAATTTGTTCTCATCACTATCATTCGTGATACATGTAATATTGTACATCCTAATTTTAGATGCAACAGAGAAGTTGAAAGTTAGGAATGATCAAGAACAAAACTACATTTTCTTGGGTTTCACTCACCAATAATTATACCCAGAAGCTGAATTAAGTTCGGACCAGCGTATGGTGACTTATTCAGTAGATGGGATCATCTGCCATCGAAACAACAATACTTAATTAGAGAAGAGATGAGGGGATTAGATTCTAAGTGGACTATTCAAAATTACAAATTCAAAAGTCCTTTAACAAGACATGGAAGAATTTAACATGTTCAAAGTGTTCAAATTGGGTAAGAGAGATACAAGTTTACTATGTTGGTAAACTGATCGTCTCCACCAAATGAAGATTAAAAATAAGAACTGCCAAAACCTTTAGTAATAAAATCTAGACACAAATTTAGCAGACTCTGCAAATCTAGACACAAATTTAACATACTATGCAAGTTCCATGTCAAATTCTCCATAATGGTTAAAGTAATTGTTAACAAAGTACTCAAAAGAACAAATAGAAACACAAACTTTTACTAATAAGGGCAAACCTAAAAATCCATGGATAGCACATAAACCTTAAATCTAAGAACAATACGCAATGATACATTCTTGCACTCAAATGAAGCCCAAATATAATCAAAACCATATTTCTATGGAAATTACGCTTTTTTATAGGACATTTTTAACTGCAAGGTCGTTTAAACGCGCGCATAAACATAGGAGGGAGACCTTTGATTTTACCTCGGGGGCAACTTCTCAATGGATACTATCTGACCCAAACACAAAGAAAGAAAGAATCTCCTCACACGACTAGATTTAAACACTTAGACACTCAATTTTACACAGAAATCGATAAGAGAACGGTAAGAAGAAAGACTTTTGGTCCTAAGCTGTATATACCTTCGACGACTGGAGGCAGTGGTGCTATGGGCCTCGGAGAGGGTCATGTCCACTGCGAGCGTGCGATTTATCCTTGACTCGCCGACTGAGTCACCCAACTCGGCAAAGCCTTCAAACCTCTGCCGACCAGAAACCGCCTAAAATATAAAAAATCGGATTATCGAATGGAGAAGATGAGAAGTAACCTTTATCCTCTTTAGATTTTGGATATTAACTTATGCACTTAAGTGTAACGATGCGGTAAACCCTCGTAAAGGAAGATGGAAAGAACCATTGAATGGGAAACGACTGACATGTAAAGCGTTAAGTTGGGTGTACCACGGATTACCTTCTCATCGAAGAGTATGATGACTATGGCTGGAGATGCACCGTCGTTAGTAATGGTGGAGGAAGACCAGAAACGTAGGATGGCCGTGAACCGTCGAAGGTGAGATGCTGGGAGGCGGGCTCTGTCATTTCCGGTGGTGGTGAGAGTGGAAATTTGAGTAATGGAAAATAGGTTGGTTTGCGATAGAAGTTGGGGATCGAAATGTATATTTGTGCGGCGAGACAGTGGAAAGTATTTAGGGAATGTCGAAGACATGGTAGTGGTGGGAGTCGTGGAGTTTCTTGTGTGAAGCAATTAAGGACGCAGTTCGGGGAAACGGCCGACGGTTGAAGTTCTTGAATGTAGAAGGGGAGGAGACGACCGTGTGGAAGAAGAAGAGCTATTAAGAGTAGGTTACTTGTTATTGGGATTGTTGTGTGGCCCAATATTTATGAGGCCCAAAAAAAATGAAATGTCGACAATTGTTGTATAAGTTGTAACCGTTATTAGCTCCGCGTGGCAACCTCATGGTTAATTTCCTTGCTGATGTATTAGAAGCTAGAGAGCTTTTATATACTCCCTCCGTTCCGAAAAGATTGATTTTCTAAGAAAAAAAAATATTTTTAAAAAATTAATTTTTCACTTTTTCAATGCATTTTTAATGAAAGTTTAATGGTGAATTATAGATTTCAAAACATATTTATTGACTTTATTAGATTATTATTGGTTTAAAGTTATGGAAAATTGTTTTTTGCAAAAAATAAGACATTTATAATTAATCATTAATGTGTTTTCTTAATATTTGTGAAAACTCTAGAAAATCAAACAAATAAAAACAGACGGAGTAGTAGATTTGGTTAAACTCTAAAATAATCAGGGTGATCTAGATATAAATTATCGTTTTTCTTTACATTGATGTTATTCACGGGAAATCAAACCGTTGATTTTTTTTCTCTGTAAAACTAAGCTATTCATACTATTAAAAACAAAAAATCAACGAGACCATTTGTTAAACAAATTTAGCTTTCTATGAATACAATTTTTTTGTAAACTCAACCAAACCCTCTAAAGGTGCGAGTAGTGACTAATAAATATTAATTTTAAAAAACATTCAGCTCGTCGACAAAAATAAAATAAAACATTTAGCTTCATGTATTAGTTTTGAAAATATAACTAAAATTCATGTATGTCGTAGTGTCTTACTCGTACGTATAGACCCACTTTAACATAAGCATCCAATAATTACTTTTTTGGAAACCCTACTTCAAAAACGCATTGATAATCTTACAATTAATAAAGATTCAAATAAATTATTTACAAAAATTATATATATTTACCCATCATTAAACATTTGCCAATATATTCGTGGTCATGAGACGAGATTTATATGGTGTAAACTCGTTTTTCAGAAAAACCAGGTTTATTTGAAGACAAAAATTATTAATGCGGTAGAAATTTGAGGTTGATTTTGATCTAGTTAAAAACTTGCTAGTTTATTTTTTTCAATTGACTAATTCGTCTATAGAATTAGTTCCACAGCTTAAGTCGATTGTATTTAAACCAAAATTTAGATCATAAAATCAAATTCGATATTGGTCCGAATAAATATGTCGTTAAAGTAGAATGTTTAGTAATTGTGAAGCCTTGTTTTTTTGTCGCCAGTAATTGTGAAGCCTATTAATCGAAATTAATTTGTATCTAATTGGTTATTATTCTGAAAACAAATTAGCTTTGAAAAGTCAAATAACACGGAAAATGTGGGAAAGGACAAAGAGGTACTACATTGAAGTTTGAATGGCCTTTTTTGACAATACCGTTAAACAGTGATAACGACCTTAACCGTGATGTAATTTTGTTCATCCCCCTTTCTCTTTATTTTTTCACCTTTTGTATTTTTGTGTTATTATTTATTTTTATAAAATCAAAAGGAGATATTACAAAAAGCAAACAAATGACAAATTTAGATGTTTCCTTTCTCCAACGGTGGGAACCATTATGTCGGCAGTTAGAGCATCTTCAGCGGTGATACTTTGTGGATATCATATGATATAAAATTATTAAAATTTGAGGAATATGAGGAAAGAGAGTGTTTTTTAGTAAAAAGATGAGGTGTTTTTAAATATAAAATTAATAAAATTTGAGTAAAAAGAGGAGATTGTTGTTATTATTGGAGAGAGAGTATCAATGTGTTGATACTTTTGAGGGTATCAATAGGAGGAAGTGAGTGTTTTTAAATATAAAATTAATAAAAGTTGAGTAAAATGAAGAGAGAGTGTGGTTTTTTGAGTAAAATTGAGTAAAAAGAAAAGATTTATTATTTTTTTAATCTTATGATATTCTAAAGTATCACTGGTGCTGATGCTCTTACAATAAGAATTGTAGGGTAGAGCAACATTCACTATTTTATGACCCATTGATTTTACATTTGTTTTGGAATTTTTTAGCCGATATTTTCCTATCAAACTCTATGATATACAATGTTATTCTAGAATTAGAGTTTAAAATAAAAGGCATTTTAATATATTCAGTGTGCTCGGTCACAACTTCTATGAATGAATCGGTGCAAGCAAAATTGTAAAATATTAATGCTCACAACAAATTTTAAATTTTGTAAAGGCGAACAAAACACCAAATTGTGTAAGAAAATAATGATCTTGGTACAAGAATACATATAAGCTGAATAATATATACTTAAAATCACACTAAAATGGCGGTTAAAATAGAAAAAATTATCATATGATGATATAGGAAATATATTTTTATATATTCACCTTAATAGAGGTATCTAATTTAATGTAGAATTAGGGACCATATAGGGGGATCCCTACGCACCACCAACTTTACTGTAGGAATTTATATTTAAAATCAAAAATCAGTAACTATATAAAAATAAGTACACGTACAATGTGTCCACCGTTTCTCAGGCATATAACAAACCAAATTTCGAAATATAAGGGTATGACTGGTAAGTATGAGAAGAATTGAGATGAAAAGAAAAGTAATAATTAGAAGAATTGAGAAGAATAAGAAAATGAAAAAATAAGTTAACTTGAATGGATGTGACGAAGTATTTGAGACTAAATGGGAGTAATTGTGGAAAAATGTCTTATTATAGTTATATATTATATGTGTTATTAGAGTCTTGATCAGTGTGCTAAATGAGAGGAATTTTTTTTACTTGCTTTGTGTAGTGGAAAGTTTTCTACCGAAAACAAGTATATTTTTTTCTTCTCATTTATTTTCTTTTCTTCTTGATTGGTTTAAATTAAGAAGAATATGGAAGAATTTGTTTTCTTCTCTTTTCTTTTCCTCTACCACATACAAACATTCACAGCCTAAATAGAAAACCAAAAGTTGATCTGGGTGGTGCCTAGGCAGACGAAGATCCAGGACAAAATAAAAATAATCCTTTCTTTTACTAAAACTAACTTTGATAAGATCGATATTATAATCTAAAAAATAATGAAAAAAACAAAAAAGAATAAGAAATATTGTAACAGATTATTCAAAATTGGTGAAAATAGTTTATACGTTAATTAACATGCATGTTTTCTTGACACACGTGGCGGAATTTGTGAAAAATACAGATTTGTTTTTTTTCTTCAATGTTCTGCATTGTGCACATCTCAATTTTCAAAGCAAATTGTACATCTGCTTCCATATGAAATTATATATAATATATTTTGTACATCTGATTTGAATGTATAGGCATTCAAGTTTCCAATTATAAGACTACTCTAAAATAACTTCAACAACATTTGAGGTCCTCCAAAGTTTAGTATAATTTGGTAATATATGAGGAAATATTTTGTTTACATCAACAAAACAAACACGGCTCTACTAGTAATATATTATATATGATAATAATTCCGGGTTTAATTTAGATATCGGTTGCGGAACTATTAATTTTCTTTGACACAAAAATTAAAACTATTAAATTTTATTTTGAATCCATTGTTAAGATTAAAGACCAATATATGGTTTATACAGTCGTTACATATTAATATATTATATATAATCAGTGGTAGTTAGTATAGATCAGCTTTAGGTTGAAATCCAAAACTATTTAGATTACAAAAATTGAAATTGATGTCCTTAAAAATAATTAAACAAACTCATACTTTAGCTAATTACTTTATCAAATAGTGTTAACTAACCTAGAAAGTCAAAGGTTCATGTTACATGGTCCGACATTTCCTATATTTTCTTAGCAGAAAGTTTCTCGTTAGTTGTTTAGTTACAAAATAGTATCCAGTTTCAACCGATTTAACTACTTTATGGTTGCATCATGTAGATTTATCTTGTAGTTACTTTTTTTTGGTGATATATTCTATTGTTGATCCGGTCAGTTCTAGTAGAAACACATCGAAGTGCTACAAAGTAAATTTTTCCTCGAAAAGTTAACGTATTGCTTACATCCCGAATTTGAATGCTTTTCGACTAATGTCAAAGACTAATTTGGATTGTCTGTTACCGGAGTAGCAGGTAAACAGCTTAGACCGAAACTCAAGTCCAGACTTCTCACATAGATGTAATTTTGTTTTTAAAAAAACTTGAACCCTAGCCAAAGTATTTTAGCACATTCCTAAATCTCGCTTACCATTAGACAATAATCATGTTGGCTACCTTATTTCTTTTATAACAGATAGGCAGACTCATGCCTACAGTGTTAGAAAAAAGACATTTACCTTGGACCCCGAAATATTATATAAAATATGGGGTCCCAAATTTACAAACATTACCTACAATCTAGTGGTTATTTTTACTGGAAAAAGTTTCCAACCTACCACCACCTCATGAGTTCGAACCCTTATTTGAAGAATTTTTTTTTCGAGTTTTAACTTGTTTATTTTACCCCAAGATCCTAAAGTTTGGTGATATAATTTTTCCGAAAAAAATAATTATGTGATACATTTCGCTTTTTTGTTAACGTTTTTATACTTTTGTTTTTATTTAAGTTTTTGTTAATCATAGCTTTTTGTTTTTTATAATTTTTCCTATATAAAACTACTGTTGAAAATATATTTAAAAGACCTCGTTTCTTAACTGGCCTCGAGCCTCTTGAAATCTTGGTACGGCACTGTATATAGGCTATTAACATTACAGTGTAAACTTGTAAAGAAACAAATAACATTATTATATGTGAAAGAGATCGAAGTCCACAAATTCTTGAAACATCAGTAGGCACAAATTATGAAAAGACGATAGTGTTATAGTCACGTCTTGTCTTATATTTACATGTTTACGTATTATTGTTTATAACTTTATATAATACTATGTACCAAAGTTACTTAATTACTACGCTAATTTATGCAAAATTTGTGGCTCGTGATCCCGATTCTCCGACAAATTAGTATTCACGTCATTTATCTTTCACATCTCCTCACAAAAGACGACAAACTCCTTTAACAATTTGAGTTTTTTTACGTTTAAATCTGTACTAATTATACTTTTTTTTGGCTAAAAACCGCTTTACTTTATCTTGTCCTATTGCAAACATATATTAGAATTGTCTAGAAATATTTGCAAAGGTTTAATTTTTTTTAATCATTTGGATTTATGAATTATTACAAATTATGAGAACTATTTTACGGACAATTATACAACGAACAATTTTTAGCCCTAACATGCGGGACTACTCCGAACAGCTCTTCTTGCACCACCCTAAAAATCTCCTGTAAATGTTACCTCAATTAATTTGTATTCCTCGGAACTCGAACTCCATAAATGTAGGTGTAGAAACATTAATAAATCATTTAGTCAAACCACTAGACCAAAGGGGTTTTCACGCAAAGGTTTAATTAGAAATTAAAAACACATTTCACACTGTAGTTTACCAAAAACAAATTACTTCATATTTTTGAAGTATTTAACATATATATCAACCAATTGGTGGTGGAAGGTTTTAGGATTTTCCATGTGAGTCTAAGATATGACTCAAATCATCCGATAATTATGGTTGGCCATCGACATTTTCATGTTTATATATATATATGTCCAAGTCCAATGGTTAGTTTTAATTTTGAGTAGCCATTTTTTTTAACTTGTCCTATATATTTGTTTGCATAACACGGACATACAAACGGACATCCATACACAATATAGAAAGATTTAAACTAAATAACTAGCTGAAATGTGATTTATTATAATTAAAGCTTGCATGCATGATGTTAAACCAAAAGAGGGTCAAATATGAACCCTAATTAACTAGATAGGATTATAATTAATATAAAGAAAACATGTAATAGATAATTAAGCCGAAACTCTGACGGATGAACCTCTCAGCGATATTATATAATTATATATAAAACACATCTAATCAATATGTATATATGTCTTAGTTATTCATTAATCAAGCTCCTAATAATGGCTGCTTGTGGGCTATTAGGATCAATTGTCTCCAGAAGCTGAGATAATCGATCACTGAGGTCATCGGCTTCTTTGTTCAAGTTTCTTATGTAGTTGCAAGTCTCTTGTAACACTTTCGATGCTGATACCTATATTTTTCACACAAAAAAGTACATTAATCTATAGTTAGAATCAATTATATATTAATTAATGATCGAAACAAGTGTTGGCATGAAATAAGGATGCGTGTTAATCAATAATGTGATAAAAATCTCTAGACGTTAATTGCTAGACTTATTACATCATGAATTGCTATAAAAACCATCAAGCTTAAGATTAATGCTCTATAAATTTTGAATGTTGTTCAACAAATAAAGCAAAAGCTAACCACATTGTTTTAAAACCGAGAGCAAATCTAAGTGGTGAATGGTGATGTGTACTACAATAAAACGATCCTTCCATTTATAGAAACCCCCTTTTTCTTCTAATTTTTTTCTTTCTAGAGCTTCGTCCTTTCTTGTTTTATAGAAACCAAGATAACTAAATATATAAATACGAAAAACAAGTCGGTGCTGAACATAAATGTATTGAATTGACAGTCCGCGAAGCAATATAGTCGTCTCACATTCAATGTAAGTAATCAATAATATAAAGAAACATTAACTAGAAGCTTAATGCTAAAGTTAGGGGAAATATGTTCCCCTCTCCTCAAAGTCCGGTTAATGGTCCAAAGTCTATAGAAACTTCAAATTGCAATCTCCCACACGTAATTACTATATATGATCATAATGCACTATTCCAAAATGTTGTATAGCATGTGCGTTTCTCTAGTAAACATAGTAACTTAACCTAGATAAATATCATTAAAATTCAAACTTGTGTAACGACAACTCTAGAGTATATAGAAGATTATGTATAGTAACTTTGTAACAAGATGTTTTACCGTGTTGGAACGACGGTTCTGGCGAATCTCTGGAATAGACTGTCGGAGCTTTGAGATAAGATCAGTAATTTGATCATCGCTAATTCTTGATGATGCTTGTCTTGACCTTCTGCTAGACGACATTTTGATTTGAATTTTTATATATTTTTTGGATATATGTGAATCCAAGAAAATACTCTCTTTTCTTGATGGTTTGTGGTTTAGAGAAGAAGTAAAATTTGTGTTTGTCGAGAGAAAGGGAGGAGAATGAGGAAGAAGAAATTGTGTTATATAGAGGGCTAGGACCACTTCTAGAGAGAGAGAGAGATAATAATACAAGAAACATAAATAGGGATGTTGTATACGACGAAGACAAGTGCATAAGCGAGAGTGGCTTAGAATTGGAGTCTTGGATGCAAGACACGTGAATTTATAATATATCAGATTGTAAATACTTAATATATTAATTAAATTAAAAGATATGTAAAATAAGCTAAATAACTATAACTAGAACTGATATTTGACTTGACTTCTTGGGTAGTGGTTCCCACTTGAAAATTTTCTTTGAAGATCTAGACTAAAAATCAATTAATTTTATTATCTAACCACGCCTATTTCGATAGTCGAAATGATATCATTATTTAGAACAATGAAAGACATGTAAATAGTCTAGATGAATACATTCACCATAAAAAGATTAATCCGACGGTAATAATCCTAATCACTCCTAACTATAAAAAAAAGTGACATGATTGTAGCATGTATTTGTTTGAAGTGCGAGTTTGTGAGAATGTATCATTTAACTTTTATGAGCAAAACGGACCACAAAAACAGGCTAATTTCAGAATTTATAATTGTCATGTGAAATCTGTCACTACTCACTAGCATAGATAACAAATATTTACAGTCGAAATTGATTTCTGATTTCAAACCAAACAAAGAACAATAAAATATCATCACTTGAATTTCTCTTATTATTATATACTAGTTGTATATATAACGGTTGCCTATACAGACTCAAAATTATATATGTGTAAATATAATCATTGATACGTAAAACCAAGAAGATTTTGTGTATCAGTTATAGATACGGGTAAATAAAAAAACAATGTTCTTAGGTCATTTGAGAGGAACGTACGGTATCTATCCTGAACCACTAGGGACTAGTCCTATAGTCCAATCTCTGTCACGTGTAGTGTATACTTACGAGTTCCGATATTTACTTATATATGAGATTTTTTTTGTCTCATGTGGTCCAAAATGGATATTTCATCAAATCACCGAACTCAATTACTTCAAATTTGTTCTCAGTCAGGCGATTTCTACACTAGCAATAGCATCCGTCAAAATGTGACTTTTTTTTTTTGCCATCTAAAGAATGTGATTCCATTCATCGAAAAAACAATTACAAAAGTAGGATTTATAAGCCCAAAAGAGGGGAGCGATGCCCAAACAAGGAAAGCGTAGCCCGAAAGATTACCGGGGAGCAGAGCCCGCGTCAAAATGTGACTTCTACATGATGTATCCATATCACTATTCGAATTTAAACCCATATATCGTCAAAACTTTTTTTGTGATAAAGCAATCAAATGCATAATAACAAAAGGAAATTAGTCATCTAAGATAGGGATTAGGGTGACTAATTATAAGGTCATATATACATTTAGTAGTCACGCGAGGTCACATGCAAAGATATGAATGATGGATGTTGATGATGAATAGGTTAGATGCATGAAATTAGAAACAAGAAGATGGTGTGATGAATTGGACATTAATGAAAAATGTTTGGTGATGAGCAAACAAAGGTGGGACTATTTATGTTTTAAGATTTTGAAGTTAAATTGTTATAAACAGAAACAAGTTTTAATAACCTCCCATGTGATGATAGGACACTCTTTTTCCCTCTAATCAGGGAGCATCCCCATCCTTCACGCCCCCTCCCACATGACCTCTTTTTAAAAAAAAAATCTCTATATTGGTTGTTCACATTTGTGAAATAACGATATCAATGTCGAGGAAGATTTATACTAATGGTGTTGTTGACTCCCATATTCAATCTGATAGAATACATATTGTTAACAAAAACATTAGAACATTTACAAGTTAAAATTTATTAAAGATGTTGTGCTTATTGTTAAATTCAAAGAAATATGAAACTGAAATATTCTCTGATTGATTCAAAAAACAAAATAAAGCTACAGACTTTTGCTTAAATAGAAAACAGAGCAACTACTTCCTATCTTTAACTAAGACTCGAACAACTCCCTACAAACCAGGGAGATTTATTCTTCTACTTGACTAATTCAACTTAAACCAAATAAACTCAACTCACGACTCTTTCTACCATAAGACTCGGACCAATTTTATTCTTCACTTATTACATAAAATATGTAGGTTATATAGTCAGTGACGGAGCCAAAATTTTAATTCATGGGGGTCGATATTAATATAACTGTATAACAATATAAAATTATTTATTCTAAAAATTTACTTTTGAAAAGAAGTTTAAACATGTAAGGTATTACTACTAGTTATCGGACTAAAAAATAATGCTGTTATTATTGTAAACTACGTAAATTTTAGTTTTTTCTATGAAAATATACGCTATTTTAGAACTATTTAATATTTTTTGTAAAATATATTTAAATAGTCTAATGTTGTCATCATTTTTCTTCTAAATCATTGGCGAAGAAAAACGATATACTCCTCTATATATTCTTCGGTTTTATATAATACAAATGTATATATTGTAACATCCCGAACCAAAATAGTGTAATTCGGTAAGAGTGTCGATCGACACCAAGTTTAATTGGCCAGTTTGGTTTGATTTTTCAATCGCGGTTTGGGCTCGGTTTTGGGTATTTAAATGCCTACTGTTGCGTGATAATTCCCAGCCGCCGAGACAGAAAATCTTGGTAAAGAAAAGTTTGAGTTTTGGGAGATTATTGAGAGATTAGTGATCAATCGATTCTTGTTTGCATTCGTGGAGGATTTGGGAGTCTCGGTGATCGTTTCGTGACGAGAGTCCTTGCGTTTTTGGTGAGATTTCAGTAGTCCTAGGGCGTGATCAAGCCGTTTTGTGAGTGTTCATATTCTTTTCCCTAAATCCCTAAGGTGAGTCGCGATCGTAGGCTCATTGATGCCATAGGTAGTTTTGATGATGATTTCTGTTTATGTGTGATAAATTGTGATGATTGTTGATGATTCTGGTGTTTGAATAGTGTTTATATATGTATTTGTGAGTTTTGTGCAGGTTCGGTTTTTGGAATCGTGTGAATGAGCCATGTGAGGAGAAGGCTCGTTCTGCGGTTTATGCGATAGAAGTGTCGATCGACACCTCCGTTGATATCGTGTCGATCGCCAAAGTTTATTGTGTCGCTCGACATAGTGGTTGACTGTGTGTCGATCGACACCAGTATATAATTATGTTTTGATGTTTGTTTAAATCGTGTTGCTTGATTGTTGTTTGATCATTGCTGGTTATGGTTGAGATGTAATTAGTCTGTTGGCGAAATGACCGTCTCACTAAGTATTTATGAAATACTTACGAAACTCTTATTTCCATGTGTTGCACGTAAATGAATCATGGCAGTAGGAGGAGGATGATAGGCTGTTTTACTGTTGTTGCATTTTAGTAGAGCCTGTTAGGTTGCTAGATATACTTTTTTTTATTGGAATTATGGAATTGATCGTTTGTTGAATTTATGGAATTATATTTTGGTATAATGGGATGGATTGTTTTGATGGTTGAAATGAGTTATTGATTTCCGCAATAGACTTGTTAGGTTTAAAAAAAAAAAAAAACCTAGTTGTTTCATATATTATGGTACACACTAGTTAATTGTTTTTTAGAACAATCATCAGCTAATATTTTTTGAGAATAAAAAAAACATTAGTTAATTGTTCCAGTCTAAACCATGTATTTTTGGTAGGTTTAGACACATTTTATAATTAAGAAGGAAAAAATCGAAAACCAGTTGCAAAACATTTAGTCATAATAGGAAGAAAAAATCTTATGAAAATTAATATATAAGAACGATCAAATACATAAGAGATAGATTATGCATACACAAACATATCAAATGCAAATAAAAAGAATAAATGATAAAAAATAAAATAAAAATTATCAAAAGGGGTGCAATGACAAAGAGTTGAAGTTAGATCAAGGGGGTCATGCTTACGTGACACAAATTAAATCATCCATTTTTTACCAACTACTTAAGCACAATAAAAAATTAGGTGCAAGTCATGTGGGTCAACTGACCCCCCTCTCGGTGAACTAGCTCCGCCCACTGGTTATAGTATTTATATCTATGAAATATTTACGGGTGAATTAGGTAAAAACTGTAGAATTTTATACATATATAACATCTCTATTTAGTTTAAGTTTTTAAAGTCAAAATGTAGCCAATTATCAAGCTTTATTGATTTAAAAGTCATAAAGAAATTCTTAATCACTCACAACCATTTTCTTTGTGTTTTGTTTTTCTTCGGCTTATTTTGTAAAACCAATAATATTATCATTTTCTTTGTGTTTTGTTTTTATAATATTATAAATATTTGGTGGTATTTTATCAATTCTCTAGACACTACTACTTACTACTATCCTAAGTCTCAAGGCATTGGATAAAATTATCCGAACTTATATCCTAAGTCCCAAGGCATTGGACCACAAAACTATCCAAACCTTGGATACTATACGTAGGCAAAGTTGTGAATTGTCAAACCATAGTAGAATGATCATTTTTTTTATCTGAACTGAATATAAAATTTACTCTAACAAAAAAAATTGGTTTTACATCAAGAGTGTCACTAAACTAAACGAAAGCTAATACTCATTTTTACAAAAAAATTTTAAAAAAAAAATCATCTTAAAACAAACCATGTTTCCATTCCTCCATCTTATTTGTAATCTCTTAATCCTCTAATGGTTGATAGTCTTATCTCAACTTGTTTATTGTTGAATCTTATTAATTGTGCTGCCACCATGAGGATTTGTCGAGTATCCTGCTATGGTGTTCCCTCTAATTGGTATGTAGAGTGATTTGGAACACATACCGTAACATGAAAAAGGTAAATTTTATCCTGCGAATTATCCATCAGGAGCTCGAGAAGTTGGTCCCAATTCGTAGTTTAACGCTTTCAGAGAAGCTTTCGGACTAATGTACCCCCCACATTTCCCTTGAAAACCTACACACGAAGTAAAGGTTATATATAGGGTTTCAATATAACTACGGCAAACGATGCATGCACCATTTGCGCCAACGTTCAACTTGAGCATACAATCATTCGTTGATAATCTATCATGAACATCAAGCCATGATCATTCTTATGTTTAGCTTTTTACTAAGATTCGAGGACTAATTAAACATGTCAAAATAGCAACAAACATATGAATCTTAATTATAATTTACTATCTTTTTGTCTTTAAGTTTTTATAGATATGAGAAAGGCCAGAATCATCAAGAGAGGGACGGGTGTTTTTGGAAATTTAGACATTGATTGTGAATGCTTGTCTTCGTCGGTTTGTATTCCTATCGAATATGTACCACCAAAATTCTCCTTCTACATTTTTTTTTTCTTTAATTTTTTGTCTCGAATTTAAATCTTAGGTTTCTTGTAACCAACGACAAATTTCTGTCATAATAATCAAATCCTTGTCTCCAATCTCTCTATCTATATTTTCTGTTTTGCATATTCGTACTTATCACTTATGCTAATCGTGTTTTAGTGTTGGTCATCTCCCCCGACATGTAACAATGTGTTCAATTTCAGTTCCCTCAAACTAAAATCAAAATGTATTACCAAAACGAAAATATTCCAATCCTAACCTGACTTATTTAATCCACTAAACTAATGAATTACTAATGTTTTTTCCAAACTTACACCATTATAAAAATAAAATATGAATGTAGATTATGAACCCGACAAGACCAATTCTTTTCCTGACAGACTAACCCTCATCCTATCCATTAGTGGACTAATAAAATTATTTCAATCTAATTTACAACTAAAGAAAGTCTAAAACACTCAAAACCCAAAGAGGTTTTATTTCATAACCGAGTTAAACCCGTAAAGCACACACTCTCAAGTTAATAGCTAAAGCTATCTTGGCCAGACTTGCCCGTACACATCCTTCTTTGAGTAACCTCGGTCCCATGACCATGGAACATCTGAAAATCACAGTGCCAGTAAAAACGCTAAGAACCCGCGAAAGAAAGAAGTGATTTTGTTATGTAATGAATGCGAGAGAAAAACCTTCGGGTGTGTATGGCTTAGGAGGTAGTTGATAAGGAATTGGTAACGAAATTATCTCAGGCGAATCTCGGTCTCCTTTCCATGTCATTGTCACTAGCTTACTCCTCTTCCCTACCTCGTGTCTTGGCTGCCAACATAACACAGCTTAGAAGGAAAAATCAAAATTTGT
>OY755205.1:11038197-11310630 GCA_963576765.1 Draba incana
GTCAAAATGATATTATTTAATTATGTTAATTATTAAGGTGTATTATTTTCTGCTACCGTATCATTGTCACTTGGTCAGTTTAGAAGTTCAATTTCACAAGCAAAACTGTTGGTTTTTTTAATTCTTCTCTACCTACCAGCCATTGTCTACGTGTAAAATAAATAATTATGGATGGCTCGTGTTGCATTTTCATTTTTACAAAATATATTATAGTTTTTTCTTAAGTTTGCATGTCAATTTCAAGTTGGATATCAGCAATGTTTTATTCATTTACTGTAATTGACGAAAACGTTCAAAATTCCCAAATTTCAAATACTTAAGTTTATGTGTTTTTTTTTTACTTGTTTAAGATTATTTGGCAGCCATTTTCTGGTGGCATTAGTAATATATCAGCCATGCCAATAAACCATAAACAAATGAAAAATTAGATATATTCCACAAATAATTATTGATAACTCTTAACAAAATTACAAAAAAAATCCTCTATACCTATCATGGTCGACCACCTCTTGGTAAAGTCAAAGTTGTAACAACGAGCTCTTATTATAGTAGGTTACAATGATTTAACTAATTAAAACTATTTAGTATTTCCCACTTTCGTGACATTATTACATAAGCTTATGTTAGTACAAATAACAACACCGTATTACTCTCAATTAGTATCATCAAAATTCCATCGCAAGAAATGCTAATAACAATATGGCTACGTTGAAGATGACTATCTCTTGCATCATCTTCCTTCAGATATTATTTTCCTTGCTCTTTTCCTTTGCTCTAACCAATGCGCAAGGATTGAAAGTTGGGTTCTACGACAAATCATGCCCCAAAGCCGAGCTTATTGTCAAGAAGGTTGTCTTCGATGCAATCAAGAAGGATCCAACACTTGGAGCTCCTTTGCTTAGAATGTTCTTCCACGACTGTTTCGTTCGAGTAGTATTTTCTTTTTGACAACTCTAATTTCCAATTCGTCTTTTTCAGTACTTTATCGATCTAATGATTAAATCATGATGTTTAGGGATGCGAAGGGTCGATCTTGCTAGAACTAAAGAACAAAAAAGACGAGAAGAACGTAGTGCCTAACCTTAGCCTTCGAGGGTTTGAGATCATAGACAATGCCAAGGCAGCTCTAGAAAAGGAGTGTCCAGGGATTGTTTCTTGCTCTGATGTATTGGCCCTTGTCACTAGAGACGCAATGGTTGCGGTAAGTACACAATTTTTAGTATGAACTGATAATGATCTAGCATTAGATCGAGTTCACAAGATCTTTCTTACGCTCTCTTTATTTTTATTACGAAAATCACATGGTCATAATAAAACTCTAAATAAGGTTGTATACACTAGTTTTATTAATGGTATATAGTTCACTTGACTACAATCCTACGAGATTAATTTAGATTTCACTCATGTTTTTACCGATCTTAAAGAAAATATCATCCTTAAAATTTGCTATGAATCAATTAATTGTCAGATCAATGGACCGTCGTGGAGAGTGGAAACGGGAAGAAGAGACGGTCGGGTTACAAACATCAATGAGGTCAACCTACCAACACCATTTGATAATATCACTAGGCTTATCACCCAATTTCAGGCAAAAGGCCTCGACAAGAAAGACCTCGTCGTGCTTTCAGGTATGTATGTTATAGAATCAGAACGATTCATCAAATAATTATGAGTGCAGCTTATCTTTGAACAAATAAGAAAATCAGATGAAAACAACAAAAAAATACTTTGTTTATTGGGTCTCGTCTTGAGTACTTCTAAATTGACCCAAAAAATCGCAAAATCAATGTCAACCCAAATGTTTTGATATTGAGAGAGAATTTTTCTGTTCGATATTAACAAGTTTATCTTTGTAATAAACCAAACAACATAAACAAAAAAAATTGCCCCTTGTGAAGAATAAATTCCACATCGTGAGATTTGAATCGGAAGCCCTGAAATTTAACAAACATTAGATGGAAACTTATGATATCATTTTTTACATTTTTTAAAAAAATTGTATTTTAGTCTCTGATTGGCGCTTATTAAATTTAGATCAAAAATGCGCCACCATATACATTTTTTTATTCGTACCATATATCAATTGAGTTAATTATAACAAATATTTATAATTTTATTTTCAACCTTTTTTTATTAATCATGGTTAGTCATTGTTAAGGTTTTAGAAGACAAGAGTATTATATTTTCCGCAATATTTGGAAGATTAATTTTGGTTTCGGTCTCAAATCTCTAGTTACAGAAGAAGAACAGAAATCATTCTCAACATATTTATATATATCCATTTTGGTATAGGCACACGATTGGACATGGACATTGTCCTCAAATCACAAACCGACTCTACAATTTCACCGGAAAAGGAGACAGTGATCCGAACTTAGACACCGTATACGCAGCCAGCCTAAGAAAAATATGCAAGCCTACCGATACCACGACGGCTCTAGAAATGGATCCAGGAAGCTTCAAAACATTCGATGAAAGCTACTTCAAAATTGTGTCTCAAAGAAGAGGGTTGTTCCAATCTGATGCAGCTCTTTTAAACAACCAAGAAACCAAGTCTTACGTGCTCAAGCAAAGGACAAGTTATGGGTCTACTTTCTTTAAGGACTTTGGAGTCTCTATGGTGAAAATGGGTCGGATTGGGGTTTTAACGGGTCGGGCTGGTGAGGTTCGAAAGAAATGCAGAATGGTTAATTAAGTGTGCATCTTTTCGTGAGATTGTGATTATAATTATTGTCATTATTTGTGTTTTTTCCTAAAGAATTATGTGTGGAGTGGAGTAAATGTATTGTCCAATGGAAAATAAATTTGTAAAATACAATTCTGTCAAGTCTTGAATTGTAAAAAAAATGTATATATATATGGATGATTTATGTTTACGATTGATTTTATATATATATATATATTTTTTTTTTTTTGAAAATTAATTATATAGCTTTTCTAGGGGTGCTATTCTAAAATTTGTTTGAGATTCATCCTAGTTAACATTATATGCAAGATGGGAAGGTCTTTTCCGATTTCATTTCACGGAAAAGAGTTTCGACTCAAATATTGTCGTTGGGAGTGGAATGTTAACTTAGAATATTTGTCTTTGTGGGTTCATAAAGCTCTTCTATCGGTCGTCTTTGGAATAATATAATGAGTTCACCATGCATGTGGTTTTAACCCCCAATAAATTCCGACAATTGGATGCTCAGTTACAAATTTAGAAAACATAAAAAAAATTATCTTTTCCGTTTTGTAATGAAAGTAGTCCCTTTTTCTATTGTGTTACGGGCAAAATATAAATGAAACTCATAACGAGCATGATATTTGACCTATAGTTATTTTTTTGCTAAAATTTGGCTGGCAGGATATTTTGCCTTGTAAATAATATTAAGACTACTCGACTTTATCTTCAATTTATATAAATTTTAAAGTAGATATTTTGAAGGCACTAATTATGGATTGTTATTGATTTATTTCTGTGAAAGTTTAATCATTTCAAATTGTTGGGAAAACGTACTAATTTCCCCTCGAAAGTTCCATATTCTTCTAGATAGACCCGAAACTTTTTGCTCGTAATGTTTACCTACATAATGAAAATTCAACGACTTGTTCACCATATATTGGAAGTTAAACGCTATTTCACCACAAAATAAAAGTTAAACTCTTTGTTCCACCCAGATTGGTTTAATTTCGGTTTACTATAGACCAAATATATTTTAACCATATTAGTAGAAAAAAAACCGTTACTTAACCGTAAAATGACCCGATTAGACTAAAGTAAACCGAAATTTGACCCGATTATAAAACCAAATCCGATTTTGACTCGAATTTAAACCCGAAACTTTTTTCCAAAATAAAAATACTCCACTTCACAAATCCCAAAATCGTGAAGCTCATCATACCAATCATACAAATCAATTGCATATACACTATCCAAAATCCATGACTTGAACACATAAATCATCATCTTAGTTTCACAATCTCCGAATCAATCTCAAAACCAAATCCTACAAGACCAACAATTCACACACAATCCAATGAACATAAAATCAAGTAAATGAGAAGAACAATGGAGCTCACGTCTTCATCTTCATCAACCGATCCTTAATCGATAATTTGTGTCTCAGAACCCTAACGAATCCCATCCTCTCATCAATAACAACATCCTTATAATTAATCTCTTCGTCGAATCCGTACATCGCCGACGAACACATTTCTCTGTCAACAATTCCTTAATACTCCGATCAAATTCACCGATGTTTCTTAACGAATTCAACGCCATTAATCCTCCGAAGTGTTTCTCGGTGAAGAAAATCTAAGAGACTTGATAATTCCCTTTTCTCTGAACGAGAACTGTTTCTCTCTCTGTTTAAACAACAATAGAGCTCACGTCACTGTACTAAGCATTTGGGCAGCCTCAAGAGAGAGAGAAAGAGAAGGAACATAGTTGTGAAGAGCTTGACGGGACCATCGACGAGGTCGGACATAGCAATGTCGACGAAAGTTCTGTCGCAAACAGACCATGAAGAATCTCACAAAAATGCAGATTATAACCACTATGGATTGTGAGTTTCAATTTCAAAAGATTGCAAAATTAGGGTTCTTCTAGTTTGGGAATTTCTGATTTTGATTTTGATGTTAATAAATGGGTAAATGGAGCGGGTATGGGTCGGATTTTAATACCATTCGGATTTAGAATTCGATATACTAACAAATTTATTTGGTTTACGATCGGTTATGTTAGTAACCGAGAACAACCACAATTAGGGGGAAATAGTCGTTAAAATTTCATTTTGTGAGTAAACATTACGAGCAAAAAGTTTCGGGTCTATCTAGAAGGATATGAAACTTGTGAGGGAGAATTAGTACGTTTCCCCAAATTGTTCGATTTCCACATATTTAAGTTTCTTCTATGCATATTGTTGATAATTTCACGCATGTACATATGTAAAGAAAAGTCGAGCATAAAGTTTCATAAGCTCATATATTTACATCCACGGTTTATATACACTGAACATTATGACAAGAAAAAAAAAGGCTTTCTCTCTAAGAAATCTTCCAAAAACAACAAAACGAAACCGAAAAAAAAAAAAAACAGAGAACTTCAAAGGAAAAACAGAGGACGAATCACCTGCATAAACAAAAACGATCATCCAAAAAAAATGTGTTAAATCAACGATTCAATAAATAACTAATCCAAGCTCAATACATAATCAGAAATCAAAATTTCAAGCGTAATTTATTCGATCGATCGATTGAGAAACAGAGAGATAGAGAGATAACGAACCTTGATCGATTTAGATCTCGGAATCATTCACTTAATCGCGTTAACAGATCTCACTTTTCCACTAAGAGGCGAACAAGGCAGATTCGACCTCGAGATCAGAAACAGATTAAGACGGCGCGGAACAAAATCTCGTCGATCCTCTGGATTCGCGGCTTTATCTTCGACGAGAACACATAGATCCTCTTCACGAATCTTCAAAACCTGGTTATGAACTCTCTCCGTCAAATTCTCCGTGATCGGAGGAACCACCCAACGTCCGACGGATCTCGGAGATTCCGTCTCAGCTTCCGATGAACCACTGCTCTCTGTTTCAACCTCTTCCACAATCTTCCTAGCGATCGCCTCCATCTCCGGCCAAGTTTCAGCTTCTCCTCTCATCGTCATCGTTTATATAAACACAGAGAAATTTTTGTGTGAAGACGAAATTCGAATTTCGAAATTTGAAAATTTTATGGTGAACTGTGAGAAACATGTGAAACGGAGCTTGAGGATTTATATTAGTAGTTTAACCACATGGGTGGAAAAAAAAACGGTTACAGTTGTCGGTATTGATGACGTCACGAGGATATACTGACCATGGATATTTTGACACGTGGATAAGGAGGGTTAATAGTAAATGTGTGGAACGGGATTGTGTTCTTGACTGACGGGAAAATGAGACGTGTGGAAAAAGAGGATCTCGGATCTGAGTTGAACGACCAAATCCGGCGCCGTTTTATTCGGCATCTCTCCAAGAACTAGCTCAGTAGCTTCCAAAAACATTATTAGCCATGTCAGCCACAAAAAATCTCGCATAGATTTTTTTTTTTTTTTTGTATTAGTTCTTTTTTTTTTTTTTTTTGTCGGCTTCTTTTGTATTAGGTTGTTTTTGATAGTATTTTATTTAATAGTATCAGATATTTGTTTGTAATATAGCATTTAATTGATTTTTATGGTATGTAGATTTTATGACCAAAAAGTTGTTAGCAAGATCCCTGTCGCATAACTTATGAATTGTAATGAGTATGATGGAGTCAAACAGAGCAATGTGAAAATTCATTTTTCATGTTTTGACTACACCAACTTATACTAATTTAATATTTTCGTGGGTTATGTAACTAATTAAACTACATAGAATAGAGTTATGGTCGAATGATTGGTAATATAAGGGGTAAGATTCACATTAACGTCATGAAGATATTCAAAATCAAACAGAAAATTTATATGAAGAATACGTGTAAAAATGGATTTAATTTTGTTGTCTTTTGCATTCCTACAAAGATTAATGAAACTATTACTTTCATTTTATTAATTTACGTGTCCGCATAGCCGACCGTTGCTATAAACAAAATATGTTCAAAACAATATTTGTATACTGAATATGGTGAGATTGTTCCCACGTGGTTCGCATGTAACACGTGTGTTAAGTCACGACCGAGTGTTGCGAAACAAATGAGTGTGTACATTTGTATAAAGGGTGAATTGCAAGAATAACAACAAAAAATTAATAATTCATAAACTAACAAAAATTAGCTTATGTGGCCTAATCAAAAGCACTAAAATTAGGTCAAATGGTTAGTTTTTGAATTATAATTTTTTTTTATTGTTATTGACCCTAATTTCCCTTGTATAAATGCGGACGTTGATACCACAAATAATCATAAGAACAACTAAATCGACTTTAATTAAACCAAATCTACTACCTTAGAAATATCTATTGGGCCAAAGAATTATGAAATGGGCCTGAAGATAATATTAAACTACCAAGCTTATAGGCCAATGGAAACCTGAGCAAAATTCAAGATTTTTCCATTTTGGTTGGCATAAACTTGAGAACTGGAAAATAAGGCAAAACTTTCAAGATAATGTGAGGAATAGATAAGCAAAAAAGTTTTAACAAAATCTTTAAAGTAAAACATAAAGAAACCATCAAACAATCCTCTGAAAACGAAAAACAACAAAGTTTCAATACTACAAATTATCAAAAAGCAGATTGTTTCATAATAGCTAAACCGGTGATAGTTTGGGTTCACTCTTCATCATCACCGTCTGCATCACCACCAGAAGCTTTCTTGGAAGCAGACTTCTCATTCCTTCTCTTGACTCTACCGGCACGGCCACCACCGAAGGGACTGGTCAAAGCAAAGTCGATGTGTTTCTGTGACTCAAGTCTCACCATGAACGATGGAATGTTCACCAACTGCTTTCCAACCCTAGAATAATAGTGCAAAAAAAACACAAATTAGAACAACTAACACATGTTTCAAGTTAGAAAAAATCCAAAATCAATGTGCAAATGACCTTTCATTCAAACAAATCATGAAAGCTTTAATATTTTAGACACACGAAAACAAGAGGTATGACCAAAAACAAATCAAAATTAGAGATTTCATGTTGCAGGTTAGATAAAATCCCAAACCAATATGCAACAATTAAGCTTCTAATCAAACGAATCATGAAAGTTTCAATCTTTTAGACATAATAAACAAGAGTTAGACAGAACAAAACCAAAGCAAGATATATAAATTCATGAACATGTTTAACAACAAACACCAAAAATGTTTAAAACATTCATTACCAAGCAACACTTTTCATTAACAAGCAATAATTCAGTTCCGATCCCATTTCACAGAAATAATTCTCAATTCAGATTCAAACAACAAAACAAGGTAAAGCAAAGTTACCTGATGTGCCTCTGTCTGATGAGGACACGAGAGTGATGGATAGACTTAGCCATACCAGACTTGAAGACAATAGTCTGAAGACGACGCTCAAGGAAATTCTCAACAGTCAAAGCCAAGACGTAATCGAGCTTGTTCTGGCTCTCATCAAGAAGACCATAACGGTTCATCCTACGGAGAAGAGCCTCGCCTTCAAAGATCCTCTTCGGGTTCTTCTCATCAAGAGTCAAGAGATCTCTTGCTGCGTTACGGATCCGGCTCAAAGAGTATTGCACTCTCCAGAGCTCACGCTTGTTACGCAGACCGTACTCACCAACCAGCTTCAATTCAGAGTCCAAACGCTCCTTCTCGTAAGGACGACGTGGACCCTTGAAGGTTTTTCCGTCTATTCACACAAAAAACACAACATTTCACACAAATCATCAGCCAAAAGGAAATGAATCTACGTTTATTATATCTCTGAGATTTACTAATTAGAATCTGATAAAACGACTAGAAAGATCCAAACCCAGATTCACAAGCCTTAGACTAACGAATTCTGAATAACTCTAAACTTAGAGCATTAGCATATAATCATCGATCTAGATTATTCAGTTCGAAAAGATAATACCCTAGGCAAATGAGGGTGATCTGAAGAAGAAAGGAAAAGGAAAGCTTACAGTTGCGGTAGTAGCAAACGTGCACCATTTTTTCGTCTTCTTACTGATAAACGGCGATCTGGAAAACTAGGGCACGCAGAGGAAGAAGAAGAAGACCGAGTTGCTATCTTTTTTATAGGTCATCAAGGTCTCTAAAACCCTAAGTAATGTATCTAAAATTGGGCCGTTTCGAATTTATGGGCCTCTTCCAATTGTGTTAGTGCTGTTTGGGCTTGGGCTCGAATTTGGATTCATTTTTCAAATTGATAATTATATTATTGTATCTTTCGTCCGTTTCAAATTAAATATTTATAACTCAAATAACTCTAAATTAACTATGCATAGTTATCTAATCAACATTCAAAACTTAATTTAAAATATTTTTGTTTGTTTTACAAATATTGTACTCTCGTCATCAATTTCTGTCACCATTCATGTCATTGTTCACAATTAAATCAAATTTTTACCAATCAAACAATCAAACCTGTATGTGGTTATTGGGCTTTGTGCTCTGGTTTGTATTCCTTTCGTTGTCACCAAGTTTTCTACATAATCTTTTTATATATGTTGAACATACACAAAATAAGATGTTTACATCCATATCATAAAAACTAATAATTGCAAACAAAATAAGATGTATTTACTAGCCTTGCCTTTAAAGAACAGCAAGAATGTTTTAAAGCGACTAGTGTCTCCAATCATATTAACTTAGGGCTTAATCTTTACCAACTCCTAATCATATTGGACGGTGTTATCTTAAACAATTAACATCTAATCCAAACCCCAATAGTTGTTTGCTAGAAATCGAAAATAACTGTCTCATAAGTCATAACCATTATCCATTGATGTAAACATATTAATCTAACAATTCTTTATTATGAAAAGACATTTGTACTTCTACTTTTCAAAAATGTTTTACGGATTTCACTTTTTTGTTATTAATTTAAAAGTTTGGAGGTTGATTTTGTTTTTTTTTATCTTTCTCGTATTTGGTCGAAAGCCAAGCTACACCTCAAATCAACTCTCTTACAACTTGAACTAAGAAAAATGCAAAAGACACCATCAAGTGGAACAGAAAAAGATCTGACCCGTTGACTAACAAAGAAAATCGTACAACAAACAAAAAAACAACAAAAAACCTAAAGAATTAGAAACGACATCGTTTTAAAACGTCAGCTTTCAACACGTCGAAGAAAACGACCCATTCGTCGGACCACTCTCACGACTGTCTCCTACTCCTCCTCCGCCGTTAGATCTTCTAGCTCCACCACGTCCTGAAATCTTATTATTATGCATCCACACTTTAAAAACACTTTTATCAACTCCAATCTCCCGACAAAAATCCCTCACCACCACGTCATCCTTCGGCATCCTCCACCCAACTCTCTCCGAGAACTCAAACATCTTCTCCTTCTGAAACTGACTAAATTTTGTCCTAAACCGTTTCCTCGACGTCGCAACCGCCGTACCTCCTCCACCGGAAAGTGCAAGAAGCATGTAAGAAGAAGAAATAGGCGGCGGAGAAGCTGAATCGTCGCCGTCGTCCACCGGAGGAAGAGGCGGAGGAAGTTGGTGACGGTTGTTCGGACGAAACTCCATTGTCGGAACCATGGCGGAGACAGAAGTCGGTAGACGATCTTCTTCACGGCGGTGGAAGTTACGGTGGCAACCGCAAGCGGCGCACGTTAGCGAGGTAGGTTCGTTGGGGTTAAACAACGGAGACGGCATAAACTCGCCGCAACCGTCTAAAGCGTGACCGCCAATTCCAGCGGCGTGATTCTTTAGACATTCTTTGTAAGTCGCAACCGCTTCAAACGCGGGTCGATGATTGTGGTGGCAGCGTTTGCCGTTGGAGAACGAAATAGAAATAGGCTTGGCGGGATGGATCCGGGTCGGATCTTCGATTTCGGGTTGCCGTGAATCCAAGTCGGATACTATTGTTGTAGTAGTAGCTATTACATCCATGACTAGCTCAAAACATTTAGGAAAATTTGGGAAATGTTTTGGTATTTGAATACAAATAAGATTAAACAACTAGAGTATGGTTTTGTAAAAGATTGGGAGAAGAAGAGAAGTAAAGATAAGATAACACAAAAATGTTTATTTAATTGTAAAGATGAGAGATTTGGGAATTTGATTGACGGTATGGGTTTAGGTAATTGGACAGGTATAAGATTAGAAAACAAACATTTTAAAAAAATATATGTACTTTACTCAAGTCTCATGGAGGAAGAAGAGATGAAAACTTTGAAAATTGTTGATAATGAGAAATCCAAGTTGTGTGGTTGAGATTCATAATCATTATGGTGTTTTTTTTTTGGGTTTGGTTAGATAAATTTTGTAACCATGGTTTGTTGACCCCACCCTAGGGTGAATAATAAAAAAGATAAGTGTAATAAATACAGGCTAATAAATAGTGTTCACAGAACAGCATCTAATGAGAGTCATGCCTTTTTCTTTTTGCTAAACTTGTATCTCCATGACAATGACAACTAATTAATCTTTTTACCAACTTTACCATCGTATTGTTGTTGAAATGATAACAATGCACTAATATACAAAAAACTAACAAAACTACTTTAAAACTCCTAAACCAGTTCATCTTCTTTGAATAAGGAAGATATGAATATGTTTTGTCTAACACCAACACAGCTTACACGTCTCCATATCTTGCAACATGTTGCTGCCGAACGGAACATGATTTGGTTAGTATTCCAAGTCAAATTTCTTCTTCTTCTAATACATTGGATTAAGAGTTAGTACTATCGAGTCAAATCTCTTATTCTTATACATACATTGGATTAAGATATATTGACTGAATTAATTGGTTGTGTGTTTGTGTGTCTGTTTTTTCTGTTTGTATTTTTTGTTTTCTATGAGAGCATTTTTTTTCTTTTTCTTTTTCTCTAATCCACAAATCTATTTCAGATTTAATCTTTTTTTTTTAAAAAATTCTCAAATGAATGTTTTCTAATATGGTCATATGAGAAAGACAGATGAGATTTGGTTTAGAGAGAAAAGACGAGATCTGGAAAAAAAAAAACTGAATTCCGAGAAAAGAAATTTTGAGAAATGAGGAAAAAAATATATTTAGTGACATGTTTGCAAATTATTTTTGAAGAAGATATATTTGTAATATGGCATGTCAAAAATGACATGTAAAATTTTCAATAATTATTTCTTTACTTTTCTCTACACATAATTATTTGTTTTTGGCAAATCAATTAGGAAAACAAATATTTTATGATTCCTTTATTTTTGACGATAATGAAAATAAACTAAACAAGGAACAACAAATAATCAAGAACGTATTTGTCAATACGGTATTGATGTGCGTGACAACTTGAAAAAAATGGAGGAAACTCCTTCAATGACTAACAAGCTGTCTCTAGATTCACATTACATGTCAAAAACAAAGCTGGCTCGTCATATATGATTACTACTGAATTTTTGAAAGCGATCAGATTCTCACCCATTTTCATCAATAGTTGAATTTTAGGTCACACCATTCTCCCTAGTTTCTGACTCAACTTAACGTTAATAAAGTTACTTTAAACGTCGCCTTGTTTAAAACAAAAAACGACATTGTTTTGACTAAAACAAACACAATAAAAAACGTCGCCTTGGCTATTTGAAATTAAATTTTCTTGCTAACATTAGTAACAAAGCATCTGACTTAACACAAGGCAACGGTTAACTAATACCGTCTTAGCCAATGTTTTAAATTATGATGTATGAATCATTCATTTTTCTCAGTATGATAGAGTGAAAGCCTGAAACTCGCTAAAGCTGTGGCAACGACATTCACAATGCTTAAAATGTTGGCCCAATGTTTATGATGGGCGGGAAGAGCAATCGAAATACAAAACAATACCTGTCAGGATTGATTAAAAACTCAATTTCAGAAGAAAAATAACTTGATTTGTAATCTTATGAACCAAAAAAAAAAAAAACAGCAGATGTTATTGAATAGAATGCTGCTGTTCTTATCTATCATCATCATTTTAGTCAAGAGAGCATATAAATGGAAGAACAACCAAAGACACCTTTAGATTGAATCGATGAGTTTTTCACGATGATGACGGAAGTGTCTCCATCTTAGTCGATTTTGCAGCTGCAGATTTTGTGTAGATAGGATGAAGAACATGACCATCTTTTGGATCAACATGAATCCATTTGCGTCCAGTTATCTTGTTTTTCTCGAACCTAACTCGTCCTTCCTTCAACGCAAACAGCGTATGGTCCTTACCTATCCCGACATAGTCACCAGGATGAAACCGAGTTCCCCGTTGACGGACAATTATGTTTCCCGGTATCACATTCTGCAAAATCACACACACACACACACAAACACATTCTTTCATTCACATAATATACCAAAATTTGGTTTGATCATCTGAATCTTATGTGGCTCATTGTTCTCACCTCTCCTCCAAACTTCTTAACACCGAGATTCTTGGGTTTCGAGTCACGACCGTTCTTCGTGGAACCAGCGGTTTTCTTTGTAGCCCAACGCTTTAACACCAAACTCAACCCGCTCGAAGAACCATCTTTAACATCAAAACAAGAACAACAACACCAAATGCATTAACCAGAGAAGATCATCAAACACACATCAAAATTCTGAAAACCGCTAAATAGGTATTATACCGGAAATGCTACTGCCAATGTAAGCAGGAACTTCAGTGATTAGTTCCCTCAAGCTAACTCTTCTGCATATCGACGCTGCCGAGTTAAAGAAATTCATTTTTCAGAATCTGCAAGAAACAAAAACCATTTTCATCAAACATGAAGCAAATACAATACCATTTCATAAATTGTTTACTTACAAAAATTGTAAATCACATACATATATCCTGTTGATCTTGTGTTCAACAACGAATAACTGATCAACCTCAAAAACTATTACAAATCAGATCCGATTCCTCTAATTCTGAGTCAATAAACCGATCGAAGCTTATTTTTCCTAATTCCTGATCAAATCCGTGATTTCCTAATCGGAGTAATGCTACATCTTAGAAGGAAACCACACGCATACGAATCCTAGACCTAAGCTGACCAATTTCAGAGTAATCGGCCGATTTCTCCAATCCAGAAGGAATCAAGGAATGCGTAATAAGAAAGGAATATGCTTACCGGAAATTTTCGATTCCAGTAAAATGGGACAGATGAAAAACGTGACCGGAGAAAACGACGGCAAGTAAAATGGCGACGGCGACGGAAGCGCGATAACGCTGAGGGAAAAGGCTTAACTCCAAAACCCTATTTGTCAAATGTCAACTATACGCACAAAGGGTCTTGAAGTTTTACCGACTTTACATTCGGACCCCAACATTTTAGTTTAGATCAAAATTAAACAGAATTACTTCTCGAGAAAAAAGTGTCTACTCGTTTGTGAATTTTATGTATGGTTGCATTTGTTGCACTATGTATGGTGTACATGTGTGAACAAGTTGACATGGTGATGATCAGTCACTATATTTGATTTCTTGTTACATTACTGACAAAATGATACATATTTTTCTTAATATGGATGCATGTATTAGAACAACTTGACATGACCTATATGCTTTTTTAGACAGTAATCAATAAACATGTGATCCATCACATGCTGTGAAATCTTTTTTTGAAAAAAATAAAAAATAATTGAAAAAAATGTTTCAATATTTTATTTTTAATATGGTCCTACGGTCCTCCGTGCTTTGCCGTGCCGTACCCAGACCCTACAAATTTATTAAGAAACTGATTTTAACAAGATACAATAACTAAACTAAACACTCTTACACATTATTAAAGATAAGCTTCTGCATTGCCGTTTTAAGTTCTCGATCTTGTTATACAATTGTGTATATCCTACATCATATAGGGTTTGATTGGTAAACAATCTTTATATTATACCGCTTCTGCATACAGTTTTGCACTATGCATTACACTCAGCTTTTTGCAATATATTTATAGTTTTGCACTATGCGTTACACTCAGCTTTTTGTACAGCTTTGCACTATGCTTACAGCTTTGCACTGGTTACCAATCTGACCCATAATAACGAAGATAATTCTTTGTGTATTCGTTGATTCATATGGCTAAATACATGTTTTCATTTCTTTTTTTAGGTCAAAATTTATTAGAGAAGATAATGTTTCTTAAAACCAAAATTATCCCAATGTTCCCTCCTTTTATCCGATCAGAGTGACTCAAAACAATAATTGGATGACCATGTGGAACTGGTTATACTGCACATGCCTTCTTTTTCTTCTTATTTCTTCAAACTTTTTAACTTTTTTCTTTTTATGTAAAAACAAGTTGATATTTATAGTTTATGTATGTGTGTATACATTTCATTTGTTGTAGTATGTGTTTCAAGCTAATTTTTCTTTCATTTCCGAACTGACATGCCTAGTGGTGGAATTACTTGTGTTTTAAAGTTCTATGTACTTTTGTTAATCTCAAATCAATTGTAACAACAACAACAAAAAACTGTGATCTTTGATCATAACTCTAAAGAATATTAATTCTGGTACTCTTTCACGTTACCACGGATTTTTAACTGGCACTTAAAAAGTTGATGAGTGAAATATGCGATCAATCTGAAAAACTCTAATTGTAACAGCGAATCTAGATCTGAATTATGAAAAAACATCAGAAGAATAACAGTATTGATGAGTAATCACTACTAATGGGTCAATGAGTAATTAATTATATGATCTTGATTGTTTTCTAAAACCTTATTTAACTAATCAAGATCCGTCAACAAACAATGATATAGTAATTAATAATAGTATATATAGTAAGATTGTGATTATAATTTACAGTTGGGACCCATGGTCTCAGATCTAACTCCCGTCTCCTTCTTCAATGCACCGTCCTTTCTTTTTCTCTATTTTCTTGAAATAGAAATGTTTATCTTTTACAACTCTAAAATATATCTATGGTTTAAAACGTCTAAGACGACCCAAAAAAAAAACGTCTAATAAAATATATTTCCTTATTTATTATTTTTCTTGAATTTACAATCAAATCCCACCAATCAAGCACCCAATTTACGGACACAAAATAAATCAGCTTTTTCCTTCTAATTCGTGTGGAAAATTGCCTTCTTTATTTACAAATTACAATGAATGTAAAAATATACTATAAAATCTCAGAAAGAAAAACTAAATCCATTTACGACTAGTACTATTAATCCGCAACATCGTAAACCCATAAGTTATATATGTAGCATACAAAACATACGATGAATAATTTATTTCGTATATTTTAAATCACTCAAAACTATAGAAAGTTCATAATATCGAATTTAAAACTATATATTTCTATATGAGCTTTTCTTAAACCATGTGCAATTCATCCAACCACAGTTCACCAATAGCAAGTAACAAAATGGAGACTAACAATGGGGTACGTGGCAGTATATAAATGGAGGACCACCACAATAACAATATGCATCGCCGCACGGAATAATTAGAGAAGCAAGTGTGTGTATGTGTATATATAGCTTATATGCAATATCATAGGGTCCTCAACCAACACTTCTCTCTTGTGAACACTCATTTTAAAACCTCAAACAAAAAGAGACCAAAAATTGTTTGAGGAGATTAAGAGGAGTGTTTGGTTCTTTAGATAATAATATCCCAAACAGAAGGAAAACAATGGCTAAGTCATTTGGAGCTCTCCTTCTCCTGGCCCTCATTGTCTTCTCCATGCTTCAACCCATGGTAACATCTCATTTCTATTATTCTTCTATTTGAAAATTTAGAATAAAATATTTGATATTCCCATTTCAGCAAAACATATGGCGATAATGTGGGTTGTTTTTATTGTACTTTTGTTTGTAATATTAGTTTTATGTATAGATTAGATGTACTTGGTTTTCTTATAAATATTTTGTTTTTGTTTTAGGTTATGTCCGCGAAGTATCGAGGGAAGTGGAACCCGAAATGGAACCCCGTAAGTTTTATATTATTTAAATTTACCATTCAATACCGTAACTGAACTATTTATCTCTTAAATTAACGAATAATGTGTTGATTTTGTGTTATTATTTATGGATAATTTCAGAAAAACTATGGACCAGGAAGCCTGAAACCTTCCCGTAAGTGTTCCCTCCACAGTTTCTTCTTAAAACTAAAAATCAAATCAAATCGATGGTTATCTGCAGATAATTTTTGTAACGAGCCAAAATTAAAACTATTATTTGATATAAAACAAAAATATAGCATTTTCAGATCCAATAGTTCATAAAATTGTTGTACAAACGAAAGTGGAGTGATGTTAAGTGGAGTGTTTGGTCAGATCTGTTAAACTCTCAAACAATTTTAGATTATTGACCGTGTTACCCCTAACTGGTGGTCAAAAGTCAAAGCAACCCACTATCTCGGGTCCCACAAACAGTTAAAAAGACATGAACATGTCTTTGCTTTTGTCATCATTTTACGTTTCTTCGTTTTTTCAGTAGATTCAGGGTTATTTTTATCATATAAAATTAAACATTGACTGATTTATATGATTTTCTAAATGACCAGAATGCCCCAATCAATGTGATAGGAGGTGTGGAGATACTAAGTACCTCAACGCGTGCAAATTGTTCTGCAACAAATGCTGCAGGAAGTGTTTGTGTGTTCCTCCGGGTTATTATGGGCATAAAGAAGTTTGCTCTTGCTACAACAACTGGAAAACTAAAGAAGGTGGACCAAAATGCCCTTGAATTATCATCCCACTCTCGACTTACCACTTTAATATCCTTCCTACAGGATTTTATAAAAATATTTTCAGACGTTTATTTTAATATTTCACTTTGATCGATGTTTTAGCTTATTTCTATTGTTGTAATGTGTTATGTCACTCCTTTGGGATTTTTGTTAAAATCCTTAAAAAAAATGAGAGTGGCCTATGAATGATATTTTTTTTGAATATTTTGTGTTTCTATATATATATATATATTTTTTTTTTGGGGTCAACTTTGTGTTTCTATATATTTCTTTCCTTGTATCCGAATGCATAAAATCGAAAATAATAGTAAGGCAACAAAAAAACATATAAAATTTAAAAATTCCTCACAAGCATACAACACAATAATGCGATTGAGGTAGTTTAAAATCGGATTAAAAGGCCCAATCCTAAAAAGCCCATTAGTGAAACTTCTACTGTTTTCACTAAAATCACGTTTAGAAACGCGTTTTGCCGTTATTTGTGTGTGGATGATCCGAACGAACCAGACAATTCCACGATTTTGCCGTTATCTTCTCAGTGATAAGACACAGAACATGAGGCAGCAGATGGCGAAAGATTCGCGATAGATTACAAGAATCATACATAAAATCGGTGCTTTGATATGAACCACACATTTTTGTTTGTTTTTGGTTTTTTATTTAATTGATGTTTTAGGAAAAAAATTTGTTTCTAAAATATAGATTTTCTCTATTTTTTAATGATTTTTTATGAAATAATAATGATAAATGGTAAATTTCAAAGAATATTAATCGGTTTTATTGAAATATTATTGACTTAGAGTTATGGAAAATTTTTTAATGCAAAAAATACGACATTTATAACTAGATATTTACGTGCTTTTTTAATATAAATGAAAACTATAGAACATCAAACAATAAAAACAGAGGGAGTATAAACCACAAACTTACCAAACTGCTTAATCAGTTAAATCATATAATCCTCCTATACAATAATAATACTATATACAGTTTGCTTTTTGTTATTTTTTGACATGTAAGATATATATACACAACTTATAGCCATTAAATAATCGTGTTATTTGTGGTGGGGGCACAAGTAAAGTAACTGTTTAAGCTGTTTTTAATGGGGTGGGGGCACAAGTAAAGTAAGACCATCGATGAAAGATAATGTGCACTAAACTTAAATTTTTTTTTTTTTTTTTGTCATCTGAAATACACGGTAGAATACATTGGTGGGATGAGATTTTGAAATTCGTGGGTGAAATACAAAGATTGATCCATAACATAAGATCAACCAAACTAAACCCAAGCCTAAACTATTCAATACAAACTACTCCATCTCTATCAAGGCTCAACGCCATAACTACCGCCACAATACCTTCTCCTGAACCCATAAGAGCAGCACACAAACACGGCAAGGAAAAGATTCTGGACGTAGGAGATGAAGAGACCCTAGAAAACACCTCCTCCACGGACAGTGACAAGGGAAAGACGGTCACGGTTGATACAAGCAGATGCAGAACAAACCAAGGCAAAGAAGGCCACCAAAAAGGAGAACCAAAAAGAATCCAAACTACTCTGATGCTTCCTTATGATACTCAACCCAATATCGTTGAGAGAAAGCTGTTGATGACTTGTATCACCTCAAAGAAGAATTATTCGGAAAAAACGGAGAACCAGGACACTGAACTCTATTGGACGGGGAAGAAACTGCCCCAAGAAACACTTCTTCAGGCCAACAAGCAATCAACCGGATACACTAACAACTCTACAACATCTTCACCAAAGGACAAATACACGGAGGAGAGAAGAACAACCCACAAAAGCTTCTTCTTCAGTAAGAAAAGCTACACTTAAAACCAGCTCCAATCCTACCATATACCAAAACCATAGACCCAAGCGGTAGAAGCTAACAACCAATCAAAGAGGAGAAGCAGAAAGGACAAATTACCCTAGGAGAAGTACTGACCAAAGCGAAAACGCACAAACAAAACAACCTAGTTTCAACAACTAATGAAGAAACCGATTGAAACCTGAAGCAAATTACAAAGTCTCATGATCGAGGAAGATGTACCTCTAAGACCACCGGAAGAAAGATCACCGTGGTTCCCAAACAATTCCAGAACCCATCTCAGCAACCCAGATCTCGAGCACACAAACAACCACGGCCCAAGAAATCCAACCCGAAGGATGAACGGAAAAAACAGAGAAGCTACACAGATTCTTAAGCAAAGAAAGGCGGTTCCTCTCACGGTGACGGTGAGAAACACCGACCACCGGAGAGGGAGATCGGGTCACGGCGGTGGAAGAAAACTCAGATGAAGATGAAGAGGGAGAGGAGAGAGAACAAAGCTTTTTTATTTTATTTTCACTATATACTTTGTAATTTATTTAGAGTGATCGTACAACTTAGAGTGTTTTAAATATTGAAAATATTGAAAATAAGATCCTAAAATTAAGATATGTGTCTTAGTTTAGCAATTTAGACACAATTAAACCAAAATCTCATAAAATTTAATAAAAAAATATTTAAGACACCTTTAATGGGTGTGTGCATTGCACATGTTTTAGGGTCAAGGTACTAAACCGAGTTTCCAAATTTTGTCGCATGTTTTAGGGTCAAGGTACTAAACCGAGTTTCCAAATTTTGTCGCAAGAATTATAAAATGATTTGTCGATGATACTTTTGAAATGTATAAATTATCTTATGTTTGTAGTGGGGTGATGTTATATCATTTGCTTTCTGTACTCAGCACGTCCTCCATTAATTTAGGGTCTTATTTAAATTTTGGTAATTAAGCCTTTTTTTGTTGTGAATAACAACCAAACAAACCGAACAAAAGACTATGGCTATGAATGGGGAGCATGTGCGGTGCGGAACTTAACTGCGGAGCGGGACGGATTAGTTTGTATCACCATTCATGCAAAATGTTGAACCGCAAATAATTTTATGAAAATATTTATAAAATAATAGAAAAGCTAAAATTACTGTAGACGGGACAAATTTATCAAAGAGAAGTGCGGGACGAATACCAACTCCAAAAGAAGTGTGGTCAAGGTGCGTATTCAAATTTTTTTTTTTATTCTCTCATAGTTAATTTAAAAAAAAAAAAAAACTGTTTCACTAATCTAAGAAACAATATGTTAAAGAGAAACTTTCAAAATTGCCATTTTTTTTTTTGTAATCTGAAATATTAAAAACAAATAGTCAAATTTTTTTAGTTACAAAAAGTGTGTTTATGTGCTGTAATTTTTTTTTCAAAATTAAAAAACTAAAAACTTATGTATATTTCATAAGCTATTACAAACAAAATTATTAATAGAAAATGTTCATCTAAAATGTTAAATATATATATAGCAAATTAAATTTATTATACCCGCACCGCATTTATATTAATCACCAATCAACTATTGTTTCGTCCCGCTTTTATAACATAAATCGCACTCATCCCGCAAACCGCACGATCCACAGTTGTACCGTACCGCACCGCACAAATTCTTGACCCGCACCGCTTTATTTAATGTCACCATTCGGAGCAATATATTTGATTTGTGATTAAACTATAAAAAACTAAAAATAATAATAATAAAGAATACTCAGACGTGAGATAGAGTGCTTAGGGGAAGAGTGATTTTTTATTCATCTTACTTCACAACTTTACATTCTTAGTACATATATATAGTAGAGTACATTACATATATTAATGACACTTGTGCATTACACTTAGATGCATCTCTAACATGATTAATGGTATACAAGTGTTTAGCATAGGATAATAACACTTGTCACTTAACTAAATGAGATTAGTGTATAATGATGAATAATCACCATATATTTAACACTTCCCCTTGAATATTCATCATCTTCGATACCACATGTTTTAGACTACTTCGTTAAAAACCTTTCAAGTAAAATCCAGTGGGAAAAAACCATGGCAAGGAGAAGAGTGCAGTCTCCCCCAGGAAATGATTGAGAGGATCTTCTCATCATAATTTCTGCAGATGCAACCTCCCCCTCAAATAAGTTTTGTCTTTTCATAGACTCCATAAAGGGATTCATTTTGATCATTCTCTTCGCTAGTCTTGGTTTCATCAATATATGACAAAACATTTGGAAGATTGATAAACCTTTCTTTTTGAGATTATAAAATTTCTCTTAGATGTCTATCTTTGGCGTGTTTTTGGTTGTCTTATTAAAAACCTCGTCATGGAAATGACTAAAACCATGATAAAGGAAAAAGAGTACAACCACGCTCTGTTGGGAATGTCCTGAAATCACACTTGTATTCACCTCAATGATAGTTGTGAAGTCGAGATTAGACATTCATATGATACTAGGTGGTCATTACGTTTTGCTAGAAGCCGCTTATGATCTATGAGTTATGAACTCATTGCAAGTATTATATGATCCTACAGGGTCACACACCTAAGCAAATAGGATTCACTTTATAAGGGAATGATCATTAATGTAATGATCTAGATGATGTGTATTTGATACACATTATAAACATGTTTTAAAGGCAGCGTCGATCGACACTATAGTAGTGTCGATCGACACGAGGGTTTAACCGAAATAAGATTTCGGTTTAATAACTTATTTGATTCTGAATCGGTTCAGGATCAATTAGGTTTTCTCCAGGACCTATATAAAGGAGATATAGGTCACGACCTGGAGAGAGAGAGAGAGTTATCGAAAAACCCTATTGACAGCCGCCTCTGAGAATTCCCTGAAAGATCCGATTCCAGGCACTAGCATCCCTGCGGATTCCTATTTGTGTGCGTGTGGACTATCGGTAGAGGCACTGCATTTGAAGTGCTGCAGATCTCGAATCCCTGATCAAATCTCCGCTGCAAACTCCAGGTATATTCGAGATCCGTTTCACCAGATCTAAAGTTTACGAACCCTAGATCCTAGGAAAAGGAATTGCATCTAGGTTGGTTAATAGAGATTAATCCGGTAAAACCTGTATGAACTCCTACAGTGGTATCAGAGCGTTAGGGTTTAACTTTGTAATCTGGCTGAACTGTAATCGGATTTGATCGTTTTTTCTTCGTAAAATCGTTTTCGTGAAAAATTGTTCAAATCGCATAAGAAACCTAGTCGTGTCGATCGACACAATGGTTGTGTCGATCGACACGTCTGTCTCTGCCTTGCGATCGATGAACCGGTTCAATTGGATTGAATCGGTTATCGCGCTTGGTTTAAAGATCGATTAAACCGGCTAATTGCGTTTTGTTGCGATTCGGTTAGCGTCGATCGACACAAAGGTTGTGTCGATCGAGACATACCGATTATCGATCCGGTTCAATCGGATTGACCGGTTATCGATCCGGTTAAATTGGATTGACCGGTTATCGCAAAATCGATTCGGTTTGGTTAGCGTCGATCGACATAAACGTTGTGTCGATCGACAGAGACCAATTGTCGACCCGGTACAATTGGATTGACCGGTTATCGATCTGGTTCAATTGGATTGATTGGTTATCGAAAATTGAATCTGGTTTGGTCAATGTCGATCGACACAAATGTTGTGTCGATCGACACGAACCGGTTATTGAAATTTTGTTTCGGTTATCGAAACCGGTTCAATTGGATTGATCGGTTTTCGATGAACTGAGACAGAGAGGTCAGTGTACAGCTTACGCAGATTAAGGGTTAATGAACCTGAAATCAAATAACCGAACCAGATTTAATGAGATAGGGTTCCTGAATGCATATATGATATGTATTAAGGATTAAATGTTCAGTTCCTCGACTAAATATCAAGTGTTCTGGATGTCTTCCCGATCTTGTCAACTGTCAAGGCTCATTTCATTGCGTGATAAGCTTGCAGTGCAAGGTATCTGCAGTTACATGAGTGAGGCAGTAGGTAATTGAGTTGATGGGCTTGCAGTGCATGACATCAACTATTACATGACGGAAGAGTTTGGTTTACTTGAATGGGCTATCATAAGTTCTGGGCCCAGAGACATCACGTGGTTAGAACATAAGATGTTTTATCCACAACCAAGAGTCATATTGGATATGATTAGCAAAGTGTTGCTTACCTGTATAGCTAAGATTTGAGTAACAGCCAGTGGCTCGCACGAATTTTAGTGAAACATGGATCTTGGATCATTATATTCTTTGAGGAAACATAGTTTTGAATATAATGCGAGTTTTCTTAATTGTTAAGTTTACTCTTTTATTGAACATCGTAACTTACCCTCTACCTCTTTTGTTTCAGCAATGTCAAGCTCAAACAACACTTTCTCCCTAAGATTCGTCCTTGAGAAGGACAAGCTGAATGGATCTAATTTTCTGGAATGGTATCGGAACCTGAGAATTGTTCTCAGGCAGGAGAAAAGGGACTATGTCCTTGATAAGGTTCTCCCCGAGAAGTACCGTGCCAATGCCCCGCAGACTGAAAAGAATGCTTGGGATAAGCATTCAAATGATGTGGTCGATGTGACTTGTCTGATGCTGGCTACCATGAACTCAGATTTGCAGAAGCAATATGAGAACGTGGCGTCACCCATCGAGATAATCACTAGCCTGAAAGCTATGTTTCAGGAGCAGGCTCGAACTGAGAGATACCAGACGGTTAAATCTCTGGTTGAGTGCAAGCTACCAAGTGATGCTCCAGTGAGTCCCCACGTCATAAAGATGATGGGTTATATTGATAACTTGGGGAAACTGGACTGTCCCATTAGCCAAGAGTTGGCTACTGACATCATAATGCAGTCACTGCCGCCAAGCTATGATACGTTCATTATGAACTATAATATGAACAGCTTGACGAAGACGTTGACTGAGTTACATGGTATGCTCAAGACAGCTGAGCCAAACATCAAGAAGGGTGCCCCTAATGTGCTTATGGTACAAGGGGGCAAAAAGTTTAAGAAACCCGACAAGGGCAAGGGAAAGGGCAAGGCTGTCCATGTTATGAACCAGGACAAACCTGCGCCTCCCCTTAAGCCCAGAGCTGGCCCATCTAATGCTGATAAGTGCCATTTCTGCAATGAGTCTGGGCATTGGAAGAGAAACTGCAAGAAATTCCTGGATGGTCTGAAGAACAAGAAGAAGACGTACGAGACGACTTCTCCAGGTATTTATGTTATTGAAGTAAATGTTACTTCTACAGGTTCTACCTCATGGGTATTAGATACCGGCTGTGGTGCTCATATTTGTACTAATGTGCATGCACTAAGCAATAGTAGGACGTTGAAGAAAGGACAAGTGGAGTTGCGAGTCGGGAATGGAGCAAAGGTTGCTGCGTTGGCCGTGGACACTTATCATTTGTCTTTGCCTTCGGGTTTGGTTTTAGAATTAAACAATTGCTATTATGTACCTGCGATAAGCAGAAACATCATTTCAGTTTCCTGTTTGGATTTAGAAGGATTTGATTTTTCTATAAAGAATAAATGTTGTTCTTTTAATCGTGATGGTATGTTTTATGGTAGCGGCCCATTAGAGAATGGGCTTTATATTTTAAACCAATCAATGCCCGTTTATAACACAAATACTAAGCGGTTTAAGTCTAATGACGAAAACCCAACTTTCCTCTGGCACTGTCGTTTGGGTCACATAAACGAGAAACGCATACAGAAGCTCTATAGTGATGGGCTTTTGGGCTCATTTGATTATGAATCATGTGAGAAATGTGAATCTTGTTTGATGGGCAAAATGGCGAAGGCTCCTGTCAACAAACCTAATGAACGGGCCAGTGACTTATTGGGCCTTATACATACAGATGTCTGCGGCCCGATGAGCACAAGTGCTAGAGGAAATTATCAATACTTCATTACCTTTACTGATGATTTCAGTAGGTATGGCTATGTCTATCTAATGAGACACAAGTCGGAATCCTTTGAGAAATTTAAGGAGTTCCAGAATGAAGTACATAACCAACTTGGCAAAAGTATTAAAGCTCTTCGATCAGATCGTGGAGGAGAATACTTAAGTCAAGAGTTCAGTGATCATCTGAGAGAGTGTGGAATTGTTTCACAGCTCACTCCTCCTGGAACACCCCAATGGAATGGAGTTTCCGAGAGGAGGAATCAGACCCTATTAGATATGGTTCGATCAATGATGAGTCACACAGACCTTCCATTATCCTTTTGGGGATACGCTCTACAAACGTCTGCGTTTACACTAAACAGAGTCCCATCAAAATCAGTTGCAAAGACACCACATGAGATGTGGACTGGAAATGTTCCAAGTCTGTCTTTTCTGAAAATTTGGGGTTGTGAAGCTTATGTAAAACGTTTAATACCTGATAAGCTTGCACCCAAATCTGATAAGTGCTTTTTCGTTGGTTACCCTAAGGAATCCAAGGCGTACTACTTCTACAACCGTTCTGAGAACAAAGTGTTTGTTGCTCGGGATTGTACTTTCCTTGAAAGAGAATTTCTTCATAAAAAGAACAGTGGCAGTAAAGTACTACTCGAAGAAGTTCGAGAATCACAGGAGCCTGCTCAGCCTTTTGAGGAAGAGCAGCAGGTGGAACCACAAGGAGTTGTGGAACCAGCACCTGTGATGCCTGAAGTTCGCAGATCCGGAAGGATTCGTCACGAACCCGAGAGGTACTACGGTCTTCTCGTGAACGATTGTTATGACCTGTTGATCATTGACAGTGACGAACCTGCGAATTTTGAAGAAGCAATATTGGGCCCTGACTCCGAAAGGTGGCTTGGAGCCGCTAGATCCGAAATGGGATCCATGTCAGAAAACCAAGTATGGTCCTTGGTAGATTTACCCGATGGTGTCAGACCCATTGAGTGTAAATGGATCTTCAAAAAGAAGATTGACGTGGATGGGAATATTCAGATATTCAAAGCTAGATTAGTGGCTAAAGGTTTCAAGCAAATTCATGGTATTGACTATGAAGAGACCTATTCCCCCGTCGCTATGCTTAAATCCATTCGGATACTCCTAGCAACTGCCGCTTATTATGATTATGAGATATGGGAGATGGATGTGAAAACAGCTTTCCTTAACGGAATTCTGGAAGAGGATGTGTACATGACACAACCGGAAGGTTTCACAGATCCTAAAAATGCTGGGAAAGTATGCAAGCTTCATCGATCCATTTATGGATTGAAGCAAGCATCAAGGAGTTGGAATCTTCGTTTTGATGAAGCGGTCAAAAAGTTTGACTTCGTCAAGAACGAAGAAGAACCATGTGTATACAAGAAGACTAGTGGGAGCGGAGTTGCATTTCTCGTACTGTATGTAGATGACATACTTCTTCTCGGAAATGATGTTCCATTGCTTCAGTCTGTAAAGACTTGGCTTGGAAGTTGTTTTTCCATGAAAGACATGGGTGAAGCCGCGTACATCCTTGGAATAAGAATCTATAGAGATAGATTGAAGAGGCTTATTGGATTGTGTCAAGATACTTATATAGATAAGGTATTGCACAGATTCAATATGCAGAATTACAAGAGAGGTTTCACGCCTATATTAAATGGTATAACTCTTAGCAAGAAGCAGTGTCCTTCGACACAAGCTGAGCGGGAGCGAATGAATAGAATTCCTTATGCTTCAGCAGTAGGATCTATTATGTATGTCATGCTCTGTACTCGTCCAGATGTTGCTTGTGCCTTAAGCATGACGAGTAGATACCAATCTGATCCAGGTGAGTGTCACTGGAAAGCAGTCAAGAGTATCCTCAAGTATTTGAGAAATACTAAGGATAAGTTCTTGGTGTATGGAGGAAATGATGAGCTGATCATAAGTGGATTCACGGATGCAAGTTTTCAGACGGACAGAGACGATTTCCGGTCTCAATCTGGCTATGTCTTTTGTCTGAATTGCGGTGCAGTCAGTTGGAAAAGTTCCAAGCAGAGCACCGTAGCTGATTCTACTACTGAGGCTGAATACATTGCCGCTTCGGAAGCAGCAAAGGAAGCTGTTTGGATCAAGAAGTTCGTGTTTGAACTTGGTGTGGTCCCTAGTATCTAAAAGCCTGTGGCATTGTTCTGTGATAACAATGGAGCAATTGCTCAGGCAAAAGAACCAAGGTCACACCAGAAGTCCAAACACATAGAGAGGAAATATCACTTGATACGTGATATAATTGATAGAGGAGACGTGGAGATCAGAAGAGTTCCCACATATGAGAATATCGCTGATCCTCTGACCAAGCCCCTCCCGCGACCTAAGCATGAGAGTCATACTGCTGCTATAGGACTTAAGGAAATTAAGATGTGATCTTGATTTTAGTGGGAGTTGTCTTGGTTTTAAGTTATGCTTTGATGTTCTTGTAATCATACTTTGATGATTTTAATAAAATTTGATTTCAGTATTATTTAAATGTGTTTAAATGATAGTCCCAAAATAATTTATGTCATTCTATAGGTCATCAAGTTGAGGACTTGATCATGAAACCCTATAAGAGATAATTGACATAGAATATGTTTGTCCCTGGTCGAGGTTGTTGATGTGGGCACCAGCAACCGCGCGAGACTAGCATGTGAGGTGACTGATGACTAAGTTTCATGGAGTCATTAATAAGAGTATTAAAGTCAATCATCACATAGATATATGTTAGAGAACATATGATCGGACATGACCCACTAATGAGAACTCTACAGGAAATTAAGTGTCATGAGAGGTTCTCATAACGACTATAGAGTATAGTCCTTAGACCTGAGTTCATCATGATTTCTTACATATGAATTGGTCCGTTTCGACTTTGTCAAACGTTATCCATAAAAGGTGACTATAAAGGCATTGATTGAGCGTATCATGAAGTGTGTGAAGGAACAGGGATGGAACAAGATGGGATTTGTCCCTCCTGTAAAACAGGAGATAAAAATCTCAGGGCCCATCGAAGATTTGATACTGAGGAATGTGTGGCCCCACTCGAACGAGCTGAATGTCAGTCGTTTTTTTTGTCAGTATAAATCGGAGTTCGATGAACATGATGTTGGTTGAATAAGGATGACACGGTTCTTGCCTTATGCCAGATCGAGATATAGCGACAAAGAGATTATTGGAATAGTTGATTCCAGTACAAGTGGGAGATTGTTGGGAATGTCTTGAAATCACACTTGTATTCACCTCAGTGATAGTTGTGAAGTCGAGATTAGACATTCATATGATACTAGGTGGTCATTACGTTTTGCTAGAAGCCGCTTATGATCTATGAGTTATGAACTCATTGCTAGTATTATATGATCATACAGGGTCACACACCTAAGCAAATAGGATTCACTTTATAAGGGAATGATCATTAATGTAATGATCTAGATGATGTGTATTTGATACACATTATAAACATGTTTTAAAGGCAGCGTCGATCGACACTATAGTAGTGTCAATCGACACGAGGGTTTAACCGAAATAAGATTTCGGTTTAATAACTTATTTGATTCTGAATCGGTTCAGGATCAATTAGGTTTTCTCCAGGACCTATATAAAGGAGATATAGGTCACGACCTGGAGAGAGAGAGTTATCGAAAAACCCTATTGACAGCCGCCTCTGAGAATTCCCTGAAAGATCCGATTCCAGGCACTAGCATCCCTGCGGATTCCTATTTGTGTGCGTGTGGACTATCGGTAGAGGCACTGCATTTGAAGTGCTGCAGATCTCGAATCCCTGATCAAATCTCCGCTGCAAACTCCAGGTATATTCGAGATCCGTTTCATCAGATCTAAAGTTTACAAACCCTAGATCCTAGGAAAAGGAATTGCATCTAGGTTGGTTAATAGAGATTAATCCGGTAAAACCTGTATGAATTCCGACACGCTCATCATCATATTTCTCCCCCTGAAAACATCATCCTTACGAGATGCATTACGATAATATATACCATTCCTTAGGGAGTTTTTGCGTGTTCTATGTTGCCTTGTTAAAAATCTTTTCATGGAAAACCCAATGGGACAAAAACCACGATAAGAAAAAAAAGAGTACAACCACGCATATCATTATCATTTCTGCCCCAGAATTTTCCACTTTGGGCGTAGCTGGATATCTCAAAATTTATTACTCTTCTACGTCCTCTGGACGTTTCTCTATATCGGATTCCTCTTGACCTTTTTTATTTATGTCTTCTAGACATTTTTTATTTTACTATCTGCGATAACTCTTCAGGAGTTTTCAATCGCGTAGAGCTCCCTGGAATATAATAATGATATCATTAATCCTTCTAGGATTATAAATATTGGGCATAATCCAAGTCATTTTGTCCATTCCTCTTCATGGACAAATATTCTTGATGGTCGGACTACTGGTCCAAACATCTCTCGTTTCTCGAACGAGTATCAAATACTTGATTGCCTCCTTTAAATGTATTGGCCAATACTTTTCCCTCTACGTTTTTTCTCATAGCGGAGTTATGATCCTCATTAATTATTTATTGTGTCGACATACATTTTCTCTTTGGTTCCCTCTTTTTACATGGTTAATCGAGATCTCTAAATCATCTTTAATGATTTCTTTCATGTACATGATTTCATTATTAACCATGTCTCTTTACTCTCTTTAAGAGTTTAATCCTCCTTTTTATTTGCTCCAATTTCTTTTCGAGAAATTTCTTTATTTTTTTGGAACCAAAGTAATCTATTACGTAGTTTACGTGCTATAGACTTAGTAGATTCTCTTTCCGAGACATCTATTCTTCTTGGAGCATTTTCGTTGGAATATAAGATTTCTTCTTTTCTATTATACGAATTATCCTTTAAACTTTCATGTTTATATTTATGAGGATCTATGATAAATTTTTTATTGAAATCTCATCCATCAACTTTTGATTTGCAACATAGTAGAGATCCTTTAAACTTTTAAACTTCAGGTTCATATTAACTTGTTCAAGGATACCAACAACTCAACATTTTTCCCACGGAAAATTCTCATAAAAATGATTGCAAATCATAAGCACATCGCCTCTTGATGGCTTAATATACTACATGCATCACTGCATGTTCTATACCAAATCATAGAGATTAATTACACTATTACTAGTCATCCGTTTTTCACATTTTGAATATGAACATAACCTCATTTATGTTCTACTTTACCTCGACATATGGTAATTTATGAAGATTATCATACTTGGGAAGTAAACTCACCAAAATTACCAACTTACTTGTAGATGTAGGATTCTTTAATTCCCCCCCCCTCGATGAGGACACTCTTGGTCCATCCATCTCGCATTGAGTCCTATTTTAGGATTGACATATCCATCTTGGATCATGTATTTTATCTCAAATCCTTTTAATTTATTTCGGGATTTATAATACACCCTCTCAAGATAATGGATCTTCTGGCCCATTCATCTAAACCAAATCCACTTTTAGACTCGTTATACTCAAGGTGTCATTTTAAAGATTAAAGAACTACACCACTATATTAAATGAGATTTATTTATCAAAATGATTTTCGAATTTATCTCTAATGATGATCTTAATTTTGCTCAAGACATGCTACGTGAAAAACTTATAGTTTTCACATAAATTTTCATTGATCCATACTAACATTGTTTGACTAAGATGACATGACGGTCATAAATTCTTTGACCAAGTAGTAAAACTTCTTATTTACTACCAAACATATTTTAAACAAGCTAGTAAACTTCAGATTTATTAACTTTGTCATCTATATTCTCTGTATGTATGATTACATACATGCATGTCTTAGCTACATGCTCTTCTTGAGCATTTGTACTGTCTAATATTATATTGACACGTGCTTCATAAATTCATAAGAATTTATTTTCTTTTGAATTCTAAATTCAAAATAACTAAACATAATAACAACATACATTAAACAGAAAAACAATAAGGAGACACAACCTTCCATATATTATTAAACATATAATTTTAAACATGAAAAGCAATATTAAAATCCGTATTATAGTTATCATGCCCCATCGATCAAGGTCCTTTTATTTCCTTTTGATACTACTAGATCAACAAAGATTACGACATCGAGATGAGACATACCACTTAGGCCATTAAAGGAAATTTCATATTCATCCAAGATGAACTAAATTCAACATCTTTTCTTTTTGCCATAAGTGATTATTGATACGATACGCTAAATATTTTGGCGTACGACATCTACGTACCCCTTATCCTTTCATGCCACATCAGTACCAAGTTATGTCATTTTTTTTTCACAACGCAACCAACTTTATTGGTTTAATCTTCGCTGGAATTGTTGGACATGAATTCTCTTTCCATTATGTCCGTCCATCACCTTATTCACAACCGCGACTACGGTCTCTACCATGTCCAGATATGAAAAAACCAGGCTTTTTTTTTTAAACCTAATAATTTCTACTGCAGAAAGCATTAAATCATTCAACCAACCAGATAATCCAATAAATCCATAAAATAACAATTGATAGTCCAAAATACTTCAAATAGAAAACAAACATCAGATTCATGAATGAATAAATAAATAAATCTAGCAACCTATGACAACGACTTCACTAGACTAAACAACAACACATGACATCCTATCATCCTCTTCCTAACGCCTCGATTCCGCGATCACATTTTCCCTTTACCTGCAACACATGAAAATAAGAGTTGCGTAAGTATTTCATAAATACTTAGTGAGTTGCTCATCCCGCCAACCGGCGTAACAAGCAGGCTTAGATAAGCATTACCACAACCAATATAAACCAATTCCTCACATAACATTACTCAACGATACATAATTAACATATTTCAGGAAAACAAGGGTGCGTGTCGAGCGACACCACAAAGGCGTCGATCAACACGACCAAAACTCTGCATCGAGCGACACCACGAACGTGTCGATCGACACTCGGCAAATCTTCGTGTCGAGCGACACCCTCCTGGTGTCGATCGACACGCCTCACTGAAACGCAGAACCGAGTCTTTCTCCTCTCGAGACTCGATTACCTGTTACACGAGTCATAATACCTGCATGGAAGCGACGAACACAATATCCAAAACACCAACACAGTAATCAACAAGTACACACACAATCAATCAACCAAAAACATAACAATTCATCTTCATAGCCTAGAAACTGCGTTCACAACTCACCTCGGGTTTTAGGAATGAATGAAAAAAACGGATTTGAACGCGATAAATCACACGAACCAGACCTTCACAATCCAATTCCCACGAACCCGGACGAAACACCCACAAAACTCTAACGAACGGTTGATTCTAACGATACGAAACACGAAGAAATGGTTTCGGGGAATTTCTTTGCAACAATTCACCCAAAAACACAAAATCTCGCTCTCAACTCGTTCTTTTTCTCCCTCCTCCGACGGCACAGTTCCCCAGGGATTTATAAACGCAAACCCTAGGGTTAAATCCCTAAACCGAGCCAAAAACCGTAATTTAAAAAGTGAATTACCCGGTTCAGAAAATGCAAGTGTCGAGCGACACCAAGACTATGTCGATCGACAGCAACAAAAATCCTCGTGTCGATCGACACACTCCATGTATCGCTCGACACGACCACCAGAATTCACATTTCTGGTTCGCGGATATGACAGGATCCTTGTCCAATTATTATTACTAGATGCTACCACATTCACTTCTGGGAATGGAGCTAATCTATATGGAAGGGTTAGTGGTTAAACATCTCTTAAATCATTTTATAGGTGATGACGGAAATATAGCATGATATTAGCATTTAATTCATTCGATGTCGTTTTTGACCAATTGATGGTTCAAAATTTTTATATGATCACTATATCTTTCATAAATACAAATTACTAATTTCTCAAAATTGCTTGATCATCAATTGGAATTTATTTTTCAAATAAATATGCACGCATCATAATAGCATAATTAAATATAATAATCTAGATGCATGCTTTTATATATATATATATATATGCAAGGAGGCGAAATCTTCCATTTTATATATACTATATATATTATTTTAAATAAGATTAACATATATCAAACTTTTCTATAACAAAAATTTAAATGTTACCTCCCTTACGTATGATCGGAACAGATTGAGAGCGGCTCGGATTGTGAGACAATCGTGCTGATAACGTGTTGTGAATAACAACCAAACAAACCGAACAAAGACTATATATTTGATTTGTGATTAAACTATAAGAAACCAAAGATTATAATAATAAGGAATACTGAGACGTGAGATAGAGTTCTTAGGGGAAGAGTGATTTTTTATTCATCTTTACTTCACAACTTTACATTCTTAGTACATATATATATATATATATATATATATATATATATATATATATATATATATATATATATATATTAGAGTACATTACATATATTAATGACACTTGTGCATTACATGCACTTAGATGCATCTCTAACATGATTAGTGGCATACAAGTATTTAGCATAGGATAATAACACTTGTCACTTAACAAGATGAGATTAGTGTATACTAATGAATGATATATCATGGTTTTTACCGGTTTTTAGCCATAATATAAGTCTATTTTTAAAGTATTTTCGGTGTTTCTTGAGTCTTTTTAGGATACAACACGTTTGGAGGCAAATGAGCAAAGTTTGGAAGAAAAGAAGCACAAAAGGGTTAGAAGTTTGACATTTGGTGAAGGACTTTCCACCGATGGATCAGCGTGATATGTTGGCACAAGATAGATCGTTGAGTTAGCTTTCATTTGGAAGTAATTTGAAGATATTCCAACGGTGGGATTGAGAGTTATGAGGGTTTTAGTAAAGACAGGGGAATCTGCCTTAACCGACCGGTTTGTTGGATAATAAGAAAATTGTAGATTTTCCTATTTTGACTCTGTTTGAACCAATAACGTGATTTAGCCTATTTATTCTAGTTTTCAGTCGTTGTTTAGGCTATGCTTTATTTTTATTAAGACTTAGAGAGAGATTTGTAGCAGAGCTTTGGAGAGAAGAATCAGACTCCTTCAGAGAACATTTTGAACTCCTTTATTTCTTCTATTGATTTCTTTTATGCTTTCGATTCAAATTATGGTTTGTTTTTCATTGATCATGTCTGAGTAGTTTCTTAGTTAGGTTTTAGGGTTTTCAAAGGATGATGAAAAGTTGTTAGGATTTAATTACTATTGGGATTGAATCATATTTATTCTTCACCTTGCATTAACTCTGATTTAAGTTTGATCACCTTAGATTAGAAATATTAGGTTGTTTAATAGATGCGACAACATTATTAGATTACTGGAACCAAATCATAGGTGAGCAAAGAGACAATCCGCGAAGAAATTTGGTTTAGGATCTTTGTGAACAAACCGAACCTAATTTTAATGCTTGTTTAGATCAATCTGAATTCGCAACGACAATTGACTTTCTAGGGTTTAGACATAGATAATATTTGCAACGACAGTTGATTTATTTTAAATTAGTGTTTCGAGTTCTAGAATTACATTTTATAAATATCCCGATAGGAAATTTATCTTCAATTTGTAATCATTCCTGCGAATTTCCTAAGACCTAGCATTTGTCATTCATTGGATTTAAAGCACATCAACCATCACTGTTTACTGTTTCTACAACCGTTTTATTTAATACCATTATTCTCTTTGCATAATTCGAGCATTGAAAATCTATTGTGTTAATCTGATTTCCTGTGGATTCCGATACCTTAAGTTCTGCACGCGATCTCTTAATTTGAGAGAGTAGCTCTATGGATAATTTGAGCATATCAATGAATAATCACCACAGTTTTAGTACTTTTAACAATTTTTCTTCTTAGCTCCTTATTACTCATCGGTAGATATATTAAAGTACAGACTCGTCCCCATTTAGAGTCTCCAAACCCCAACTTGGTCTAAATGGTCTAAGTCGTGAGATAAGCATGTGGTTAGAGGTTACTAGTGGATATTCTCAAATCGGAAAACATTAATACACGTATTTTCCGGTCCCAAAACTAAAAGTTTCTACAAACCAAAAAAGTAGACCTGAAAAAAGAGCAAACGGCAACGGAAATTGTTTTCGTAGTGCCACATTGTTGTGTTGTGAAAATAATTATAACGTTAGAAATATCTCTGACTAAAAATAATGATCTGAAATTTTAGATAAATGATATATATATATATATATATAAAAAATTATTACTACTATAAATACTTAGCAACGATAGACATTTATTTATACAAATCTTATTAATTATATTACCTTTTTATATTTATAACTTCAGCAAAATGTCTATAAAAGAAAATCTATAGTCAAAAATAATGATAGAGTAAAAATTAGATTTTTTTTTGGTGATTGAGTAAGAATTAGATTATTACAATTACATTTCAATTAAAAAAAAATGTACTTTAAAATTCCAATCTGATTCTGATAATCCCATGTAGTAATATTTGTGGTCAATTATAATGTTTTAAACATGCATATATTTTTCTCGTGTATATCACAAAAACAAGAAAGAAAGAAAAAATTACATTTCAATCCTAATAAAATATTATTATTCATAAACATCGGGTCAAATAATAATTAACATACTATATATTTTGCCTAATGAGTAATGAGTAATGAGTTTGTACTACTTCACAACTTCTCTCTATCTATCTCCTTCGTCTCTCTCTCTCTCTCTCTCTCTCTCTCTCTCTCTCTCTTTTTGTCTCTCTCGACATCTAAAGAGAAGAGTCCAAGGATTAAACAATTATGAACGAGAAAGAAGATTTCATGTCGGAGCCACTCATCGTTAAGAAGATTGATGATGAAGAAGCGACTCTTCATGATTATGATTTCGATGATAACTCACGTGGCAATACCTCTTTCTCCAAGACTTGTTTCCATGGCATCAACGCTTTATCAGGTTTAATTTCCTCTTTTTCTTAATTATTTTTTCCTTTTTTTTTATATGTTCAACACTTCCATATTCTTATCTCCGAGCTCCATAACTCACGGCGGAGGATCCAATATATGCATGTCGCGTTTTCTAATTTATTTCATTTAAAACTCACTTTTTTTATACTATGATTGGAAAAGCTAAATTTAGCTATATTCTAGATGTTTTTAGCTCAAACTTTTGACAATATCTTGCATCTTGATTGGTGTGGAGGTGTTCAATCCTATCTTTGGTCTTTGGCTCCTATTTTGCCTCATATTTTTGGTTGATTAATTATTAAACCAATTCGAATGAGGTTTACTCTTTGCGTCTAGATTCGATTTCATAATTTATTTTTCACATAGGGAAAATAAAGCTAAATTATGCATTGGGTACTTGGTAAGATTGGCTTGGTTTAAATGAATTCTGACATTGTATAAAGTAAACATTTGGCAAACTTTCCACTCGAGTATTGTTATTAGCTTAGTGTGGTAATGGGTCTATCAAACACGTAACTATCATTGTATTTAATGTTTCTAACCAAACCTAGTTTTAGTTTTACACATCTTTGGCCAAACATTATTCTAGAAGCCATTTTCATATATATCCATATATATGTGTATACCGACAAAGAATTTCATCTTATTGATTAAAAAGAAACAAACACAATTCAAAATTCTCCATCAATATCTAAGTACAACGTGTCCCTAACCAAATCTAACACATTAAGAACACTTCTTGCTTTTTACAAATTGTGGTAATCTTCATCTATCTTGATAACGACCTTGAACACGGTTTATTGACTATTTGATATTTATCAAATTTTGTAATGTTTACAATAATATGTATAATCATTCATCTGATCAACTTTCTTTTTTTAGGTGTGGGTATATTATCGGTCCCTTACGCTTTAGCATCCGGAGGATGGCTAAGTTTGATTATACTCTTCACCGTAGCCATCACAACTTTCTACAGTGCCATTCTCATTAAGAGATGTATGGACATGGATCCACTTCTTAGAACGTACCCTGACATTGGCTACAAAGCATTTGGTAACACAGGGCGTGTCATTGTCTCCATCTTCATGAACCTCGAGCTTTACCTAGTCGCGACTAGTTTCTTGATCCTAGAAGGTGATAATCTTAATAAACTCTTCTCAAACGTTGGAGTTGACTTCATGGGTATCGAATTCGGAGGCAAGCAAATGTTCATTGTCCTTGTAGCTCTCATTATTCTTCCCTCGGTTTGGTTAGACAATATGAAGATTCTTTCGTATGTTTCCGCGAGTGGTGTCTTTGCTTCCGGATTGATTCTTGCTTCTATCTTTTGGGTTGGAGCTTTTGAAGGAGTAGGGTTTAAGAACAATGACTCAAAGATCTTTCGTCTTAATGGAATTGCGACTTCCGTGAGCTTATACGCGTTTTGCTATTGCGCTCATCCGGTTTTCCCAACTCTATACACTTCCATGAAGAACAAACGACAATTCTCAAACGTAAGTTTTGTCAAAATGTACCAAAAGAGTTTTTTTTTTTGGGTCCGAAACTCAGACTAATGATTGTCTCTTTTCTTTTCATTTTATAGGTTATGGTTATATGTTTCACAATATGCACATTCATATATGCATCGGTGGCGATATTGGGTTACTTAATGTATGGATCAAATGTTGATTCACAAATAACATTGAATCTTCCGACAAATAAGTTAAGTTCAAAGGTGGCGATATGGATTACATTGGTGAACCCAATTGCTAAGTTTGCTCTCATGGTTACGCCTATCATCGACGCAATGAGAAGCCGGGTTTCCCGGTTTTTGCCTAACAAAAGAACCGCCGGTTTTATTTTAAGTACAATGTTGGTTACTAGCAATGTGATTGTGGCATTGCTTATTCCGTTTTTCGGTGATCTCATGAGTTTGGTCGGAGCATTCTTGAGCGCAACCGCATCGGTTATATTGCCTTGTTTGTGTTACCTAAAGATCTCTGGCAAATATCGAAGGCTCGGTTTCGAAACACTGGTTCTCATCGGTATTATACTAACCGGCATCGTGGTTGTGATAACCGGTACTTACCAAGCTGTCAAGGACATTTTTGGCCGGTTTTGAATTTTTTGTTTAGGAAGAAAATTTGTACACTAAATACCATACTATTGTTTATTTATTTGATCTTGTTTCGGGTTTGATTAGTATTAGACACTAATCAAGTCTCTAATTCGAACTCTATCCTCCGAGTTTAACGGTTTATCAGTATACTCGGACAAAATGGCTCGAAATTCGTCTCCGGTTAACGTTTCCTTGTCCAACAAAACATCAACGAGCTTGTCCATAGCTTCTCTGTTATCCCTCACGTGGTTCTTGGCGATTTCGTAAGCGTTACTGATTATTTTCTTCACGCAAGAATCAATGTCCTCAGCGAGTTTCTCAGACATTGAGTTCCTCGCAAGCATCCTTAACACAACGTCGTTTTGCTTAACCGCTGGGTCAGTTAGTGCCCATGGACCAATCTCCGACATACCAAACATTGTCACCATCTGAAACCAAAAAATGAGCCGATTATTTCCGGTTTAGCAATTATAATTTAATTTTGTAGTAGGTCCGAACTTTTACCATTCGACTAATTCCCTAGAGTTTTGTGGTATATTAGTATACTACTATACCTGTCTTGCAATTTGGGTGATTTGCTGGAGATCGTCGGCGGCTCCAGTGGTTATCTCTGGTTCTCCGAAGATAACATCCTCAGCGGCTCGGCCACCAAGACCGCCAACTATTCTAGCGAACAATTGTTGTTTAGACACTAATGCCGGGTCTTCTCCCGATAAGAACCACGTGAGACCCCGTGCTTGGCCTCTAGGAACCAACGTAACTTTCTGAACCGGATCGTGACCCTCCGTCAAAGTCCTAAACCGAATCAAAACCGGTTAATTTCAACATAAACTGACTAAACCGGCAAACCTGAATAAACCGGGACTTACGCGCAAATTGCGTGTCCTACTTCATGATATGCAACAATCGCCTTGCTTTTACCGTCGACCATTTTCGCCCCTTCCATTCCAGCGACAATCCGATCGATCGAGTCGTCAATCTCTTCAAGGGTAATTATGTCTTTTCCTCTTCTTCCCGCGAGAATAGCAGCTTCGTTCATCAAATTTGCTAGGTCAGCTCCACTGAAACCTGGAGTTCTCATTGCAATCAAGCTCAAACTTACTTCCTTGTCAAGTTTCTTGCTTTTGCTGTGAACTTTTAATATGTCCTCTCTTCCTCTAATATCCGGTAAACCAACTGAAACCTGTTCAAAAACATAATACCGAACCGATCCGGTTAAATTTACATCTGAGGAAAATTTGTTCGGTTTATGTAACAAACGTACCTGTCTATCGAATCTTCCTGGTCGGAGCAAAGCAGAGTCTAGAATCTCCGGTCTGTTCGTTGCAGCGATCACAATCACTCCGGTATTACCGCTAAACCCGTCCATTTCGGTTAAAATCTGGTTTAGTGTCTGCTCACGTTCGTCGTTTCCACCTCCTATACCGGTTCCTCTCATTCTTCCAACAGCATCAATCTCATCAATGAAAACTATACAAGGTGAGTTAGCTTTTGCCTTGTTGAACAAGTCTCTAACCCTAGAAGCTCCTACACCAACAAACATCTCTATGAACTCTGCTCCGGACAATGAGAAAAACGGAACACCGGCTTCTCCAGCTATAGCCTTGGCCAAGAGAGTCTTTCCTGTTCCCGGCGGTCCGGTCAACAATACTCCTTTTGGGATTTTAGCTCCTAAGGCTGAGAATTTCTCTGGTGTTCTCAAGAATTCAACGATCTCTTCGAAGTCTTGCTTGGCTTCGTCTACTCCTGCTACATCCTTGAATGTTATTCCTGTGTTTGGTTCCATCTCAAACTTGGCTTTGCTTCTGTTACAAGAAAACATACTTTAGAAAACACAAACATAGTTTATAATCAAAATTGATTACTTATGAATGATTTACCTTCCAATACCAAAAGGCAAGTTAGGTCTACCAGGGATGTTTCTTGAAGAAGAAGTTAAGATTAAAGAGCCAAGTAAGAGCAGAGGAAACCCGAAATTCCCCAAGAAATTGAGCATGATAGCTCGCCAGTTCACATCCATGGGATGAGCAGCGAAATCGACGTTCTTGTCCTTCATTTTCCTCACTAGATCGACGGGTAAACCCGGAAGGTTAACCCTAACCCTCTGCATCTTTCCTAATGCTGGATTAAAGATCTCTGCGATCGCGACGGTCCCGTTCTCAAATAAGTCAACTTTCTTCACTTCATTTTCTTCCAGATGGTGCAAGAATCTCAAGTACGACATCCTGTTGGAAGTGCCTTCGATGGGAGATTCTGGTTCAGCTTTTGCGGGGCGAGCAAGAAAAGTTCCTAGAGATGACGTAAACCCCAAGGCATTTAAACTCAGTAGTGTTCTCTTGGTGAGTTTATGGTCTAAAGTTTGGGGACTAGGGTTATGTCTGTGACTGGATTTGGATAAATTGGTTTGTTTAGGAAATTCTTGGGACTTATTACAGGTTGGGATATTAGAGAGAGGGAGAGACAAAGCTGATGATGATGGTGATGCCATTTTCATCACCAATGCCAAGTGACTTTGTTCTTTAATCAAGATAATGCGTCAAAGACTATATATTTGGGTCTTTTGATGTTTAATTTGATGGGTGTGATCAAGATTGTTATATTTTGTTAAAGGTGTTTGAGATTGTTATATAAACAATATGGTGATGATGAGTGATGACTATAAACGAAGAGGATGTTTCTAGTTTCTTTCTTTTGTCTTTCTCTGGAACATATAACTGTCTTCTTGAATGATCCAGAGATTTGTAGTTTTGTAATATGTACTTTAGATTTGATATAATAATACTCTTAGACCCCTTTATATTTTCAATCTCCTTTCCTTTTTAAAAGTTATTTCCTTACTTTCAATTGAATCTCATATAACCATACACTTGGAGGGTAAAAAGGCAAATAGAGTTTCATGATAAACTCTCTTTGTGGCCCCCATTTGGCACAATTTTGTCTTATATTATTTATATAATTATATGATTGTATGTTTGACCCTTTCTCTCGTCTCCCGAACTTGCTAATCGAGTTCTTTGTTCTCTGGTTATCGCTAATAGAATATCCACAACCGGAAAAAGAAATGATTCAACACTAATATATAATAAGAGATGGATCTCTTATTCATTTCCAATTTGTTTTGAGTTAGAAGCCTATAATTCACATTCGTTTCTCCACCATGTTTACTTGGCTTTAGTGGCACACTCCGATTTTTTGGTAAGAAAGGAAACTTTCCGAACTACCAGTCCCAAAAACTAAGTGGTTGATGACCTAGTGGTCTTGAGGTTTGAGAAAGAGTTATCAAAGTCACTAGTTCAACAAGTGATCTTCAACTCCACTTCTTTGGTATTATTAACGGTTGACCTCCGTAAAGAGATTATGGATCAAAGATCCGGAACTCCAACTGTTTATCAAAAATAAAAATAAAAAAAGTCCCAAGAAGTTTCTAACATTTATGATATAATTTCCAAGTAAGATTAAAAAAGCACAGAATCAAGCATTTCGACAAAACCAAAGAACACACAATCAGAAGTTAAAAATACAAATCATCATTCTTCACTATTACCATTTTATCTGCAAAATCCTCATTGTAAGAGCTTTTATTTAAACACATAATGATTAACATAGTATTAGTTATGAATAATAACTAAACCCCACAAAAGAAAAAGTTGTTTCATAAGCTAATCAAAAGTATAATAATCATCATCATCATAACCTCAAAAAGATCAAACCTTTTTTTTCTTCATTTCTTAACCTTCCTCTGCTGCAAAAGCTGCTTCTTAGGTCCAGGAACCTCTAATCTCCCAACCGAACACCCGCATTTCGCTCTAAAAACAAGCACGGCTCGTCCATTCGGCGGAGCCATCTTCTTAAGCTCCGCCTCCAATTCGCGGTGATGATCACGAGGCAACTCAAACAAACCCTTCTTGCTAATAACATTCTTCCCACTAGTTCCCCCACCATTACTAGAGCTCTTAACACAATCCTCAGTCTCAAGCTGAATATCAAACTCAGCATTAGGTTTCCTAAGTCCTTTACAATTCGGTTTACCGCATTTATGTCGACTACACAATAATATAACAATCATCCAAGCAGATAATGCAGTACATGAGATGCTTAAAGCTATTAACCCATACACGATCGGATCAAGGTTACGGATAATCTCTTCTTTAACTAAACAAGATAGCTCTGAGAAGATTTCTATAGATTTGATTGTGATGAATTTGATGTAAGAGAAGATTAAGAACCCGGAAGATGTTATCACTGCGATTAGGATCAAGACGTCGATTGCTGCTGATCTAGATCCGTCGCAACATACTGAGAAATTTGATGAGCAGCTTGATGATGATTTTCTGCTTCGTTCTGGTGAATTCGCCATGATCGGAGATTTTTCGACGACGGAGATCGAGCTCTGGAGATATACCATTCTCAGAAGGAAACAAAACTCAAATCGGAAAGTTACCCAGATTCCGATTTGGGTAAACCTAGACGATTCACCGATGAATCACCGGAAAAATCGAAACTTTTGAAAATCAGATCGAACCCACCAAATCCTGAAAACAATCGAATTGGAATGGATCGAGAAATGGGTCCAATCGGATCGAAATCAATCGAAAACCCAACAAATCGGAATTCGTCAAAATCTGATGATGAAACCCAAATCGGAACTTGATTTAAATAAGGAGGAGAAGATGAAATCGAATATGGTGGAGAAGTCGGAAACGTAATTTGAGATTGATGAAAGAGGACAAACAAGGGAGAAATCTGGAGTCAGAGAAATTCAATACGAAAATGGAAAGTTAGATCGTCTATGTCGTCATGATGATCATCGTTGATTTAAAAAGCTCTCTTTTTTACGGTAAATACAAATCGATGATGAATTGATGATCGTGCCGTGTAAAGGAGGAGGAAGAGAGGAAGAGTCACACGCGTTTAGATTATGAAGCGAGAGAGGTTAAAAACTTCAATCGTTCGTACATAGGTGTATGAAAATGTAACCTTCATAAAATAAATAAATAAATAAATTCAAATGTGTTAGTATTAAATTAAATTTATTGTTTTTAGATACTTATTGTTGATTTCGTGGGTCACAACTCGCTAGACTAGTACTACTAGACTTCTCTTTCTCTAGGCTTCATTACATTTTTTTATTTGAGTCAATTTTTCTTTTTGCTTTTACTTCTGATAATCTTTAAATTATTTAAGTTTTTCTGCTTTGAAAAACAAAAAAACATTATAGTGGTTAGTAGCAACTATATAAAGCCCATACTCATAAATGAAGCCCAAAACCCAACTCCTAGAGTCTATGGGGTTTTTGAATGGTAGGTAGGTAGTTCATACGTAGGGAACAAACAAAGTAGATGACTAAAAAACAACACATTGTTGGTTACTTTTAAATTAACCAACAAAACTGATGCAATAACTGAAAAATTGGCTCCTACAGTCCTGAGTCCAAGTTATTTTCCGTCCGTTATACACCGGATCAAAAATGAAAATGGTGAACAAAATATTAGCCCATTCTTTTTTTTCCGTCCGAAACTACAATCTATAAAAATGAAGGAGTGTATTCGTTAAAAGCTTTAAAATGAAGTCATTGTACATGAAGGTAGGTATAGTCATTGCAAAACAATTTTAGGTTTGAATAAAATCTAAAATTCAATTAAAAAAAGGAAAAATATGAAATAAATTTTAAAAGCAATAGTTTTGTTTTTTTTTCTTATAAAATTTGGCAAGGCACTGATTTTCATAATCACTCTCATAATCACATGGTTCAACATTATTTTAGCCTTAATTATTTTTTATTGACTAATAACACAAATTATTGATTCAAAATTGTGTCTTGTTGTGTGCTTATATGGACGGCTATAATAGTAAAAAAGGCAACATGGTATATATTAAATTAAACTAAGTCAAACCTTGTTCCCTAATTTTAAAATAAACACGGTAATCGAAACTCTTTCCGGATAAAAAGAGCAAGAAATTGTCTAAATACTTTTGTTTGTTTGTTTTTACAACTTGGTTTTCCATTTTAATACCCAAAGACTGTAGGGTCGGATTACACCCCTCTGAGATCGATGTAACGACAAGAACAATTCTGCCAAATCCAGAAAAAATCTTAAATAAGCTTACAAGGGCTCAATTTGTAATTAGGTACATAAAACCATCCTCATTGGCAGCACTAATAAGAGTGTCTAAAAACTTTTTATTATTAAATTTATTATGTTTTAGCATGTTTTAGTGTCTTAAATCAAGAAAAGAATCCTAAATTGGATCCAAATCCAAATATTAGGATCTTTTTACTTTATTTAAATGATATTTTATTAATAAGATCTTTTAGTTAAACACAACAAAGTTAGCAATGAGGATGCTCTAATAGAATTAGATCTATATTTAAAATGGGTTTAATGATATTATGCACGTAAAGCCTATTTATTGCTTAATGGGTCAGACCCAAACCTCGGGATTTGCAATTTCTCATAACAAAATAATAAATCTTTCTTAACAGCTACAAAACAATCTATTTACTTTTCTGCATTGTGATTTACTAAAAAGTCTCGCACTTCCTCTAACAACCCTTACAAATTCAAATTGTGCAAGTTATGACTTTACAAAGACCATTTATGTCCAAACTCCCAAGTCCCTACTTGCCAACCTCGTGGACTAATTAAGAGCGTGAGTGCCTAACTTAATAATTACTATTATAGTAGATATCAAATGGAAAAGTCTTGCTTTTATTAGAAAACCTAGTCGATTTCATACGATTTCTACTATAGTTGTATATGTTTAAATCATTAATGAAATATTTGACTATTTAGTTACAAAAACTGATATTATTTGGTAGTGGCAGACATGAGGAGCTTCACTCCAGTTCACATCACGTGGAGTCATGAAGGCCGTCACACGTGCAAGTTATTTGCTTCTCAATTATCAGTTAGCAAATCAATCATAATTATTAAGCTTAATTAGTTCTTAATAATTACTCAAAATTTGTTTAAAATGAAATAATCTCATGAGTATTCTAATCAGTTAATTACTATCTTTCTTCATTGGATCTGAAGCTGATGCAGTTTCCAGGAAAAGTGGAAAATCTTGAAACTAAAGTTTTCTCTTTTCTCTTTAATAAAGTTTTTACTATTATAATAGAAATGGATGAATAACTAACAGTTTTTAATATTAAAATAACAATGTAAAGTCTAATATAAATCAAATCTTTAGAACTTCGATCAGACAAAAATGGGTCAATCTTGTTTCTTCAAAGTTCTTCTGGTTTCCTCTCTTTTGCTACTAATCTTCTTCTCCACTGGTAATAGCTTCTCTTGTGGCAGTAGTATTATGAAGAGTTTATGTAATTTGCCCTTATATCTACTGTTATTTTGAATTTATGCCACTATGTTTTTGATTTTGGAATTTTTAAGCCATGGGAAGAAACTTAAGAACTACTAAGCTTTCAGGAGTTTATAGAACTGTTGAGCTGTATCCTTCCAAGGTACATCTTTCTTCTCTTCTCTAGTTCTCTAAAATCAGTTAAAAAATAAAAACAAATCTAGAAACTTATATTGGATGTAAAAATAGAAAGATTTTCTATATATCTCCCTAGAAAATACTACGTAGGGTTTTATTTTCGTTGTTGTGATTATTCATTCATGATTAATGTATAGGTAACTTATCTCAATAAACCTTTTTTGTTGCAACAATATACGTCAAAAAGTTTCCTAAGAGACATTCGAACGATTAGTGGTTTTAGGTTTTTGGACTGTGTTTTTGTATCTCAATATTTCCCAAGAGTATTTATGAAAAAGTGGCTTTTTCATAATTAACATGAGAGAACAAAACTCGGACACTTTGTTATCTCAGGTTCATAGATCGATATATATATGAAAAGTTAAAAAAAAAAAAGGTTCATAGATATATAAGATTGTTGCTTTTGTTTTGTTTATATAATGGATTAGAAGATCATCATAATTAAGATACAAAAGTTTAACATATCGAGATATATGAGTAATGTACGTGCACTTATCGAGAAGCATCAGATCTAAGTTTCATGTCACTTATCCCAATTCAAAAAAACAGTCAAGTATTAAAAATATTTATAAAGAAGAAATATTTATGTAATCATATATATTGATGCACCAATAATATTAGAAGTGGAAATTGCAGGGAAGCAATATTGCGAGGAAGACGATAGAGCTAATGGATTACGACCCGCCAGGGTCAAACACCAATTGGAGTGGTTTCGTCGCATCTCCTCCTCCACAATCTCCACTTTCATAATTTCCAAACAAAATAAAAACAATATTCTCGTTTTTTTTTTCGAAAACAAAATGGTTTGATTTATGATACTATTGTAATAAATAATATGTAATTTGAATACTTTAAAACTTCTATACTTCTAAGTAAAGCTTTGCATGCTTTCTTCTTAATTAGGTAATGAAATTTTGAGGTCATCAAGAAGGTGTTTGAATAATTACAAATCCGGTAAAGTAGCTAATGGTTGAATTTTGAAGATGGTAGGGATGTTCCCACTAGTTAAATCGAATTGAACCAATCCAAAACGATCTAATTCCTACCCAAACTGAAATAAGTTTTCTTTTTAGCCAAATTTTTAAAAACAATCTAATTAAAGTGTATCAAGCCAACCAGTTCTCTTCCTCTAAAAAAGTTATGTCTCTTTGGGGAGATAATTATGATATCGGACTCTATGGTAGGCTTGGACTCCAATGCTACAATTAATTTACAAATGGTAACTCTTATATCTTTTCTCAAATTTTGTCTCTGTCGATCTTGTTTAGAAAGTTGTTGTTATTATAGACCTTGCGGTGATCCTCACGTTGGTTCAGGGAACAAACTATAAGTTTGTGCGCTGGGAAAAGTACAGCACTGCGTGGAATGGGGACACCGACTGCTACATCACTTTGGAGGCCATGGATCCTGTCCGCAACTCGGTCTTCTTTTTTCAGACATTATTCACCGATGTTAGATGTACAGACGGTATCTATATTAGGTGGAGGACCTTAGCCTCGGGAATCAAATGTAAGAATATATTACCATTTTCGGCTTGTCTTTACCGTAACATAATTCATAACACTGATCTTTAGAGATCACTGGAGGACTAACAGTTTATAGTTATCACTTTTAAAGGTAACGAGCGTCTGGATAAAGAATTTGACGAGGATACATCAATACATGATTTCTACAAAGGTGGAATGCTCACATGGATGTCTGATCCGCCTTGGCCAGTGACGATAAAAAGTATTACGTGGTGCAAGAATCAGAGTTGCATGAGATGACTGGCTACAACTATTCATGGAAATCGGATTATTCTCGAAAGCAAAGTGTGAGGTGAGAGCTACCCCACCTTTGGAGATCAAGAAGGTAGTCATAGAAAGTAATGATGGCAAAGAATGCAATCTTTTACATAAGTTACAAATATAATGGTGATCCTTCATCAGTTTGGACGGGTGATCACAAAGCAATATTAAGTAAAACCATGGATGGTAAACTAGGGCACATGTGTCTTGAAGTTGTAGATGAGAATAGACATACATATGGATATGGTCTGTTATAATTATCAGTCGCTACATATTTGAAATGTTTTACCATGTTTTATCTATGCACAATAGTAATGTGTTTGGCTAGCTTGTTTTTATTGTATCTACAACTCTAAGGACTAGAACGACATAATGGTGTGTTTGCTGAAAGAAATAAAATAATTTAGGTTATAGTTATATACATGTTGATGTTAAAAAAAAGGTATCTAAGTAGTTATATGCATGTTAACTTCTCATAGGTTGTCACATGTCCAAGTGTAAGGAGGCTTCAAATTTTTAAATTTTAAAAAAGTGGTTTTGTAACCAGTAAAAAAGATGGTTAAGAATTCTCCTGGTCATATATAGAAGAGCTGATAGGAGCTTCATTGGTGCTCAGAGATGATAAAAGTATTATTTATCTTCTACTCAGAGGCTAATGTGGACGAGGCACGGCTAAATGTTTTCTTATGGCCAACTGAGTGCATGAGATTTCACCGAGTAAGCCATGTCATTTTTCCTTTTGAATTCCTAAAAGTGGTGGGTGCAGCTACAAGACCAAAGACGTGGTCTAGTTTTGAGTTCGAGTCTTATGAGATATTAAAGGTAATGGAACGGTTTACCTTTTGGAGGATGGTGTTAGAAAGTAAGGAAGCAAACAAATGAGCATTTTTTTTTTTTCTGTGTCAACAAGTTCCATATATTAAATCACATTTGGTCGGTAGAAATATCCCGAAAACGGATACTATCTACCAACTCATCGAGATCTACATAGGAAAAAATATGATTATGTGCTTGTGCCGCTTTTGCAAAGGTATCAGCACAGACATTACAAGAACAAGGAATATATAAGCTAACTGAAAGGAATTGAAAATTTCTCTAAATTCTGCGAAGGGATCTAGCTCAGATTGGAAAGTTGGCCAATTTATCAGATCGTCGGTCATCGTCAATAGGTTTGAGCAATCCGTCTCAAATCGGACCCTAGGTATACGTTTCTGAATAAGACAATCCATCGCCCAAATGGGATCTCTCATTGCTAGGAATGTTACTAAAGAAGATCGGATACACTCATATGTATCTGTTAGTTTCCCTCTTGAACTGCATGTCTACATCAATGTTTTTGTAAGTGAGAATGTTTAATCTTCTCTTTGTATTTTCTGTTTATTTGAGGTATAGAAAAGGTTTGATCAGATCTGGCCTTTAGGATCCTAATGGATTCACATGTGTGTGAAAATGGCTTTTTGGTATACAAATTATCTTCTTGTAAATGGTTGGGTTGGTTAACCCTTCAACTAATATGTGATCTAAATTCATCTTCTAACGAATGATTCGTTTTAACAATCTTCTAGAAGAGATTAATTTGCTTTGTGTTGGTTTTTAACTTCTTATAATTTTATGTTTTCATTGCTAAAAAAAGATGAATAAAAAATGTAAATTTGAACGGAATATACTAAATTATATAATACCGTAAAAGTTTAGGATATCCGTTCCGTGTGTTCATTCATCGTCTATTTAGATTATGGCAATTATAATAGATACCACTTTTTTAAGTTTTTCTTTTAATCATATCACTAATTTTTAAAAGTTCCAAAAATACCATTTTTTAAAAATGTTTCCAAAAATATCACTTTTTAAAAATTAGTTTTAAATGATCAAAATTAAACTCTAAACCCTAAACGCATATCCTACCCCCTAAAACTATACCTTAATTATACAATAGTTAACCCAAACTCAAAAAATTTATATTCTAAACCTTATAAAAATCAATTTTTATGTTAGTGGTATTTTTGAAACTTTTGAATTTTTTTTGAAAAAGTGGTACCTAAGGAACTTTTAAATTTTGGTGGTATGTTTGGAAACAAAACTTTAAAATGTGGTATATTAAGGAATTAAGACAATTACAAAAATGTCATTTTTGACATGCTACTTTACAAATATGTCACTTTTGAATTATTTTCTTACCAATACGCCACTTATAAATCCGTTTAAAAATCTTATATCTCAAACCTTAAACCCAATAAACTAAACCCTAATATAACACATATAACCCAAACTTAAATGATTTAAATTTTGATAAAAATGATAGTGGTATTTTTAAAAAATAGCATGTCAAAAATGACATTTATAGAAAATTTTCTAAGGAATTTCTCATTTAGATTTAGATTTAGATTTACACTAAATAAGATAAGGGATAAAATAAGAGGGAGGTGTATGAAATTAGTCAAAAGTCTTGTGGCTGATTAGTAAAATCGCAAAACACATGTACTGAAAAACTGGGAACAAACAATCAATCAATCAAGTCCGCGCAAACCCTAGAGTAACCCCAAATCTGAGGAAGAAACGATTTCTTCAGAAGAATCAAGGTTCGTACTTTCTTCTCTAATCCGTACGTCATCGTCATCGTCATCGTCATCGGAATCGTAGTCGGAATCTCTAATCGTTCCTATATTCTGTTCAAGATCTCCATTTGTTCTGTACAGTATTTTCCTTACTCAATTTCCAATTTCTGATTTGAATATCTTTTTTGGATCCTATGCGAAAATTGATGATTATTTGTGTAAATATGTATACATGCTTGCTTGAATGGTTGTGAAATGCTACATTTTTGCTTTGATTTGGGTATATGAAGTCACATTGCTATAGAATTGGAGTTTTGACTGTTTGATTTATGTATGATTGGAAAGGTACAGAATTTGTGTTTCTTGCAATGTCACCGGATCATAGAGATAGTCATCGAAAGAGGTCTCGTCCTCAGTCTGACTACGATGACAACGACGGTGGAAGCAAAAGGAGATATCGTGGTGGCGATGACAGAGATTCACATTCACATTCACATTCACATTCACATTCATTTATAATTGACCGTGACGATACTGTTTTCCGATACCTTTGCCCGGTGAAAAAGATTGGGAGTGTTATTGGTAGAGGAGGCGAGATTGTCAAGCAATTGAGAACGGATACTAGATCGAAAATTAGAATAGGAGAGGCGATTCCAGGATGCGATGAACGCGTTATTACGATTTATAGCCCTAGTGATGAGACTAATGCCCTTGGAGATGGAGAGAAAGTTCTTTCCCCTGCACAAGATGCTTTGTTTAGGATCCATGATAGAGTAGTTGCGGATGATGCGCAAAGCGAAGACAGCGGTGAAGGAGAGCAGCAAGTTACTGCTAAGCTACTTGTTCCTTCGGATCAGATTGGATGTATTCTTGGGAGAGGTGGTCAGATTGTCCAGAACATTCGGAGTGAAACCGGTGCTCAGATTCGTATCATCAAGGATAGAAATATGCCTCTATGTGCCCTGAGTTCAGATGAGCTTATTCAGGTATCTATGTTTTGTGTTTATTTTCAATACTTTTTTCTGTTGTGTAAGTTGCAGTTAGGGAATTCCTGATTACATCTTTTATCTCTTTGTTCTAGATATCTGGAGAAGTACTCATTGTTAAGAAGGCTCTCCAGCAGATTGCTTCTCGCCTTCACGAAAATCCTTCACGTTCTCAGAACCTACTTTCGTCTGCAATTTCTGGTGGATATCCTTCTGGTTCACTCATGAGCCATGCGGGTGGTCCTCGAATTGTGGGGCTAGCACCAGTGATGGGTTCCTATGGGGAATACAAAAATGATGGAGGAGATTGGTCACGCCCATTATACCAAGCTCCAAGAAATGTGCCACCGGCAACAGAGTTCTATATTCGGCTAGTTTCCCCAGTAGAAAACATTGCAAGTGTTATTGGGAAAGGTGGTGCTCTAATCAATCAGCTTCGGCAGGAAACCAGAGCGACCATTAAAGTTGATAGCACTAGAACTGAAGGGAATGATTGCTTAATAACTATATCAGCCAGAGAGGTTTGACTGCCAATTGTATTCAGTCTTTTACGTAAAGAATAGTTTATCCAGCTTTTCTTCCTTGACAGTGTCTAATTTTGTTTTAGGTTTTTGAGGATGCGTACTCCCCAACCATAGAAGCAGCTATGAGGCTGCAACCAAAATGTAGCGATAAGGTGGAAAGAGATTCTGGACTTGTGTCGTTCACCACTCGTCTTCTTGTGCCAAGTTCTAGGATTGGTTGTCTTCTTGGTAAAGGAGGAGCTATCATAACAGAGATGAGAAGAATGACTAGAGCTAACATCCGCGTACTCGGGAAGGAAAATCTTCCAAAAGTTGCATCTAATGATGATGAGATGGTTCAGGTAAAATTCACAGTGTCATAGTGCTACTGCTTCGATTGCCACACTGTCATAGTGCTCTCAAAGCCCGCTAAGAGCAGAAGCAATTTTGATGTTCAGATTTCTGGAGAACTTGATGTTGCCAAGGAAGCTCTCATACAAATTACATCAAGACTAAGAGCCAACGTTTTTGACCGGGAAGGTGCTGTTTCTGCACTTATGCCGGTCTTGCCTTATGTTCCTGTTGCACCAGAGCCTGCTGAGAGATTCGACTATGATAGTAGAGATAGCAGAAGACTTGAACGCGGAAATCCTCATTCTGGTGGTTATGGCTCGAGTGGTTTGTCTGCTGAAAGTTATTCGCCTTATGGTGCACCGGTATGTCATCTAAAACGATTCATTACTCCTTGTTCTCAATGTATCAATTCTCAATGAATGATTCTTTTGAACATGCTTTTGTAGGTTGGTGGTAGTAGTAGTACTCCATATGGAGTGTATGGAGGCTATACATCTGGACGCAGTGGCAGTTCTGGGTTAGTAAATTTCTCCTCCTATGTATCAAATGTTTGTAATATAGTTGTACTGCAGGACTTGTGATTTTCATTTTGCCTAATAACTCTTAGATGTTGATCCTTATCATATTCTTGGGTTTTGTCTTTAGGTTATCCAGAGATTCCTCGACTTACCGGCGTAGAAATTATGATTACTAGAAGCTATTGGTGGGTGATTAAAAAGGTTAGAGATAATACTATGGTTTGTTTGAGCCCTTCTTTTAAACATAGTTACCTAGCTATTTACCCCTAAGTTCATGACATAATCTGATCTGATCTGTCCCGGTGTCAGATTCTGATTCACTCCTTGTTTTCCCTTTGTGACCTTTTCCCCATTCCACTAAAACAGTGTTGAGATCCTGAAGCCTGAGGCCAACCCCAAAGCCCCCAGTTGCAGCCTTTTCACCAAACAAGATGACAAAGCTGAACCACCAAACTCTACCTAGGAGAACCGATTCCATGTGGATGAGTTTTTTTAAGTCTGTTTCGAAAATTTCCATGTCCATTTGTAACCAAATTACCGCCAAGCTTTCTACCCGTTAAAACCATATCGAGTTCCCTTGGCTGTAATGCTACCTTTCTTTGAGTTTACCTTGTCTTTCCTTGAATCAGATTCCGAAACCTTAGTTCCTTTGTGCGTAGTTCCATTTGTATGAATTATATAGTTATGTCAAACGCCCTCATGTATTGGTTTTTACAGCATATGCTTAAGCATACATGTTTCGGTATCACAAACTATTTACCTTCCAATCTCTCAAAGTCTTGAAAGATCATATGCAGGGAAAGAGATAGATGAGAACCTATCGGTTCTTATCGACATTGTTCAGGTTAATCATACCACTTGGGCACCAAATCTATTGTCCCTTTTGGTCTACATGAAAGGTATAGAAACTTTTTCTTCTCTCTCCCTCTCTCTCTCGTTGTTGTCTCTTTTGCACATATGCTACAGGTTGCTATCTCTGGAAGTTTCTCGTCGTTGGCGGAAACCAATCTTTTGATCCTTAAACTGTTGGTAGCTTCATCTCGCCATAAGTTTGCACGGTGAGTGAACACTCGAAAGACGGTTTGGTTAAGTGCCTACGATGATCAGGTTTTCTGACCTGAGCCAACAGGTTATGTTGCTTATCTCCGCGCGATCACTGACGTAAGTAGTTAGTGATAGAGACAATTATAATGTTACATGACGTTGAGTTAAATTGGTAGAAGAAATTATGTTTTAAAGTACTTAGCTCTACTGAAACAATGAGTGTTTGTAAAATTATTTGGATCAATAAAAGTGTGTGTATATATATATATATATATATTTTCCCATATTTGGATTAATGACGACAGAATTGTGTTTGACGCTCCAAAGACACCTTAAGCATATTGGGGCAAAGTTAAAAGCTTATAAATAATTTACCAAGAGGTCCATTAGTTCACAAGTTCCATTCTGCAAAACGGCGTCGTTTTGCTACTCTTTTACAGTTTTTTTTTTTTTTAATCAGCAGATGAATGTGAAGAAGAAGAAGAAGAAGAAGAAGGAGGAGAAGAAACTTCCATTCATTTCTGCAATCGCATGCTTATTCTTCTCTCAATCACTAACTCTACTCGGCTTCGTGCTCTTAACAAGGTTACTTATCTCTCATGCCGTTACTCTTACGCATTTTTCTCTACTACCTCATCCACTTCGTCTTCTTCCTTGGGAAACGATTCAACGATCCCAAGAAATCATCAAGCTTCCTCGTTACTACACGTTGGTAAATTGGATCGGATTTCGTTGTATCTTGGTGGGACAACGAAGGAGAAGGGATCTTCTCTGAAAGACTTGCTTTTGGAATTATCCGATGTGATTCCCAATATTACCCGTAGATTCAGAATATTTCCTCGCTTGAAACCTGAAAATGTGCTTGAATTGTTACTGGGTTTTGAATCTGAGCTTAAGAGAGGTGGAATTGATAGTAGAAAGGTTCGAGCTTTATGGGAGATTTTCAGATGGGTTAATAATGGGCAATACAAAGGGTTTAAGCATCTTCCTCAAGCTTGTGAGATTATGGCATCGATGCTTATCAGGGAAGGAATGGTTAAGGAAGTTGAATTGTTGCTTATGGAAATGGAAAACAATGGAGATACGTTGGATAATGAGGGAGTTTTCTGTGATTTGATTGAGAAATACGTTGATGGTTTCGATTCGAGGAAGGCGGTTATGTTGTTCGATTGGATGAGGCGTAAGGGTTTAGTCCCTTTAACATCATGTTACCAGAGTCTAATTGATCATTTGGTTAGAGTTCACAGAACGGAATCAGCGTATAGAATTTGTTCGGATTGGGTGGAAATAACGGATGAATTGAATAATGTGAATGTGGATAAAATCGGGAAAGTTATTGAGTTGCTTTGCTTGGACCAGAGGGTTCAGGAGGCTAGAGTTCTGGTGGGGAAGCTTGTGGCTTTAGGTTGTAACCTGAATAGCTCAATATATAGTAAGATTACGTTAGGATACTGCGAGAAGCAGGACTTTGAGGATTTGTTGAGTTTCGTTGGTGAAGTTAAATATGAACCTGATGTGTTTGTTGGGAATAGGATTGTGCATTCTCTTTGCAGGAGGTTTGGCTCAGAGAGAGCTTATGTATATATGGAGGAGCTTGAACGCTTTGGTTTTAAACCCGATGAAGCTACCTTCGGTATCTTAATCGGTTGGTGTTGTCATGAAGGAGATCTCAGAACAGCGTTTCTGTATTTATCCGAGATTACGTCAAAGGGTTTAAAACCTGATGTGTATAGTTATAATGCTATCTTAAGCAGGCTTTATAGAAAAGGATTGTGGCAACATACCAGTTGTATTCTGGATGAGATGAAGGAAAATGGAATGTTGCTCGGGTTGTCTACGTTTAAGATAATGGTAACTGGATACTGCAAAGCTAGACAGTTTGAAGAAGCTAAGACGATTGTTAAAGAGATTTTTGGTCTCGGGTTAATCGGAATATCTAAAGTTGAAGATTCGATTTCAGAAGCGTTTAGATTAGTAGGATTTGATCAGTTAGCTGTTAGATTGAAAAGAGACAACAATTCTGGATCCTCCAAGGCAGAGTTCTTCGATGATCTTGGGAATGGACTTTACTTGGACACTGATTTGGAGGCTTACGAGCAGAGGGTGAATATGGTACTAGACAGGTCCGTGCTACCGGAATTCAATTCGCTTATCATTAGAGCGTGTAAGGACAGCGATTTACAAACAGCGGTGGGGCTTCTTGATGAAATGGCTCGATGGGGTCAAAAACTATCGCGTCAGGGTTTTGCTGTTTTATTGAAGAGCCTATGCGCATCGCGTTCCCATGTCAGAGTAAGTATTAGCCTATTGGGAAAATGGCCAAAGCTGGCTAATCAGATAGATGGAGAAACTCTCAACTTTCTCATCCAAGAATATTGCAAGAAGGGATTCAGTCGTCAAAGCAAACTCATTTTCCATAGAATGGTTCAGAGGCATCTTCCTATGGAGAACGCAACTTACTCATCTTTGATAAGTTGTTTCTGTAAGAAAGAAACACTCAATGATCTCCTAAATATGTTGGAAGCTGCCGAAACTGTTAACTGGTTACCTGATTTGAAAATTTGCGGAGATCTATGGGAATGTCTTGTCTGGAAAGGACTGGTGGAGGAAGCGGTTAAACTCTTTGAGCGTATATTCGTATCTTATCCTCTATCACAGTCAGAAGCATCTAGGATTTTCGTCAAGAAGTTGACAGATCTTGGGTTTTCTCGTATCGCTCATTCTGTTATTAATAGAATTCAAGGAAAGGGTTACATTGTGGAACAAGAGGTTTACAATCATCTTATCACAGGACTCTGTATGGATAACAATGGTTCAGCTGCATTTGCAATACTCGACGAAATGCTAGGCAAGAAATACTTTCCGAAGTTGGAAAGTTGTTTGATGTTAATTCCTCGGCTTTGTGCAGCTAACAAAACAGAAAAGGCATTTGCTTTAGCAGAGCAATCTGATTCATCTTTGGTCTACCATGCTTTGATAGAAGGCCTATGCTTAGCTGGGATGATGGTGGACGCTGAAAATCAGTTACGGTTAATGTTAACAAATGGGTTTGTACCGGATAACAATATCTACGATTTGCTGTTTCAAGGTTATTGTAAAGGTAACAACTTGAGGCAAGTTGAGGAAGTATTAGGAATCTTGGTGAGGAAGAATGTAATCTGTTCGGTTATGAGTTACAGAGAATATATTCGGAAAATGTGTTTAGAGCGTCAGTTTCTCTCTGCAGTTAGTCTGAAGGAGATTCTTTTGGTAGGAGAAAGCAATCCTAGTGGTGTAATCATCTATAATCTGCTGATTCTCTATCTGTTTCGGGCTAAGAATCGCGTTGAGGTTAATAAAGTCTTGCTCGAAATGCGTGGAAGTGGATTGTTGCCTGATGAAACAACGTTTAACTTTCTTGTACATGGTTACTCTTCGTGCGGAGATCATTCAAGTTCTCTGCGAGAGATATCGGCTATGATCTCCGCTGGGATGAAACCGAACAATCGAAGCTTAAGAGCGGTTATAAGCTCTCTGTGTGACAGTAGAGATGTGAAGAAAGCTCTGGACTTTTTTCAGGTAATGGACTCAAAAGGTTGGATATTTGGTTCTTCAGTTGCTCAAACCAAAATCGTTGAGTCTCTAATTTCGAAAGGCGAAATACGAAAAGCTAAAGACTTTCTGATCCGCGTGACACGCAATGGCATGTTGGCTCCCAATTACGATACTCTAATCAAGAAACTATCTGATCATGGGAATCTTGACATTGCGGTTCATCTCTTGGACACAATGTTAAAGAACCGAAACATCCCGGATTCTCCGAGTTATGATTCAGTCATCAATGGCTTGCTGAGATGCAATCAATTGGATAAAGCTATGGACTTTCATGCAGAAATGGTGGAACTAGTTCTAAGGCCAAGCATAAGTACATGGAGTGGTCTTGTTCTTAAGTATTGTGAGGCATGTCAAGTTGTGGAATCAGAAAGACTTATCAAATCAATGGTTGGGTTAGGCGAAACACCGAGTCAAGAGATGTTTAAGACAGTGATTGATCGGTTTCGAGTAGAGAACAATACAGTGAAAGCTTCAGAGATGATGGAAATGATGCAAAAGTGTGGCTATGAAATTGATTTTGAGACTCATTGGTCTTTGATTAGTAATTTGAGCTCTTGTAAAGAGAAGAAGACAAATGGTCAAGGATTCTTGTCTAGGCTTCTCTCTGGAAATGGCTTTGCTTGGAAGAGATGATTCAATTTTCAAAGTTTGGGGCTAATTTAGAAATGTAAGAAAAAATCGTGTCTTGTTCATGTAAATTTATCTTTTTGAAAATTGTTTTATAGAAAGCTATGAGCCAGAGTGTTTATTTGACTCTTTTTTCTTTGTCAACTTCTACGTAATTCGACTAATATTATCATTTCTTAGCTCCAAATTGACTTTAAGTTGATGATTTTTATGATTTATTTTTCTCATATAATGTGAAAATAGATAAATTAGTATAAATCTTGTCGATAAACATAGACTGTCAATGATACGTAAGAATTGAAAGTAGGATAATATAGATGTTTTTCTTACATTCTTTCTAGTTTCTACTATTTCTAACTATTGATGAGCGTAGCTTTAAGTTGAGGAAAATATATACTAACGTTAAGAATAAGCAACTAATATCGATTTGAAGTTTTGAACAAATAACATAAATTACAACACATATAAGCCAACACAAAAGCTGAAAGTCGTATCTTTAACATGTATGTACATACTTTTGTAAGTATTTCAATATTTTCAATTGGTTTGATTTGATGGAAGTCTCTATATTATTGAAACCTAAATACATTATACGTGTTTGACACATAGAACCATTTGGGTTTCAGCATCTCCAATCATTTGGGAACTCCATTTATCTAGACATTTCCTATGCTTTATAAAAGTAATCTAAAACAAAAAGTGGGTTTGTTAAAATTCTTCGAACATAACCAATTCCATTATTTAATCTTATCACTATACACAGATAATTTGTAACTACTCCACATGTTCCTGCAACAATTTTTTGTTTCCTAATTAACTGAGCTAAAGATATACAAATTTGGACAGAGTTTATGTCTCACAAATCTGGAAAGTTTAGACTCTAACATGGGTTTGGTGTATCATGAAGGTTAATATGTATAGATTTATAAGGCTTCCGACGAAAATTCATATAATTAAATGTTTGGTTGACCCAAAAAAGTAATAGAATTATAATACTAAAAAGGATGATACCTTTAGGAAGTACAATTGCGATAAGGACCTTATCAAAACCACTATATGTCCCAAAGCATGCAATATATATACACTCACTCATTGCTCTTAACCATCATCAACACTCAAAAAACTCAAAGCTAACTTCCTTCCCAAGAAATATATAAAACCCTTGAGGAGTAAAAGAGAAAATGAATCTGGGTCAGGTTGAAATCGTGGAAACAAGCAAAGGAATCCAAAAGTGCGGGTTGACGAGCAGAAGGATTGCGATTCTTGAGTTTATACTCAGGATTGTTGCATTTTTCAACACCATAAGTAGTGCAATCCTCATGGGAACCACAAAAGAAACTCTGCCTTTCTTTACTCGATTCATCCAATTCCGAGCCGAATACAATGATCTTCCAGCCTTAACGTATGTAATTTTGATTCTTTTAAACGTTTTTTCTAACCAGTTTTCGGTGTCAAGGGAATAACCTGGCTAGATTGTTATTGCCTTCGGTTTGATTGATGAATGAGGTTCTTTGTGGTTGCAAATGCCGTTGTGAGTGTAGGAGTCGAAACTCGAACAATTGAATTTGTAGGGTTGTAGAGGAAATGCGAGACTGCTGTTAAGAGAGCTTTATTACTTTTGTTGTAGAAATTCTGGGCTTATCTTGAATTGGGCTTCTACAAGCCCGTTTACGATTTCTTTAAGCCTTTTTGCAGAATCGTTCTCGTCGTTACATCGATCTCTTAGGGGTGAAATCCGACCCCTACAGTGAGCGGTTACCTTATCTTGTCTCTAGCTTTGGCCTTTGTCCACATCATCAAAAGCAAGACTCAGAACAGTAGAATCCTTCTCATCTTCCTTGATGTGGTAAGCCATCAGCAAACTAAACTTGTCTTGTTTCATAGCTTTTAACGGTTATACCAACAATAACACAAGAAACGAGCTTTTGCGCAGATTAACTATGTAGATCAAATATTTTAACTTCTTACGATTAATTCTCCTCCTCATGTATTAGGCGATGTTGGGTCTTTTGACTGCTGGAGCATCCTCAGCAGCAGCCATCGTCTACTTAGCGCACAACGGTAACAACAAAACAAACTGGTTTTCTATTTGTCAACAGTTCAACTCCTTCTGTGAGCGTATCTCCGGGTCTTTGATTGGATCATTCATTGGTGTTGTCATCCTCATTCTTCTCATTCTCTTATCTGCTATCGCTCTCTCCCGACGCCACTGAAGATCCATCCTGTCTTAACAAATACGAGAATTCGTGAGTAAAATGTGAACTTGAGCTTTGTGTGTCCTCATATCTGTTTTTCCTCTGCATTCATGGATATTCTTTTCCCATCTCCAATGTGTTTTTTCACTGTAATTATGTAAATGGTTACTCTGTCAAAAATTGTGTGTTTAAGCATCAGTTACCAACTTAATTCTTATCCTTCTCCATTTCAATGCTCTATATAATCTATCCAGAATCATGAAATCAACATATTAGATGACAAGAACATAAGCCAAAGTTTATCAATAGCTGAATATATTAACATGTTACCTTTACACAATAATTCTGCAAAGAATCATCTTGAAGTTAGAGTGAAAACATCGGTGTGACAAATAGAAAAGTATATCAAGTTGTTTGCCTTTACCAGTTCAGTGTTCTAAGTTGAGAACTCGGAAACCAAGAGAACAAAAAAAAAAGGAAAGAATCTATTTAATTTATCACCATTGAAGAAATTATCCATCCATACTGTCCATAGTTAGCCAATGAAGCATTGTTTTCTTACCTTCACGAATCCGGCCTTTTAGTTTTGAATCAGGTTCTGACGAGAGTAGATATCGCATCATCAATTTGTCATCGCCCTCCTCGATCAAGCTGTATCCAGATGGTTTTTTCACTCCTGTATCATCAAACATCTTTCTTACTTTCTGCACTCCGTCCCACTGACCTGTAGAAGCATATATGTTTGAGAGCAAAACGTAATCGCCACTCTCGTCCTTTCTCATACTGAGCAGTTTCCCATTTGCATACTTCCCCAACTCCACATTCCCATAAATCTTACAAGCACCTAAAAGGGTTCGCCATACAATAGCGTTAGGCTCAATCTCCATCGATTCCACAAACATGACTGCTTCGTCTAATAGCCCTGCTCGCCCCAACATGTCTACCATACAACCGTAATGCTTTATGTTTGGCTCAATATTATACGTATCCCTCATAAGCCTAAAATATTGACGTCCTTCATCAACTCTCCCCGAATGGCTACAAGCTAATATAACTCCGATGAAAGTCACTTCGTTTGGCCAGACTTTCAACCTTTGCATTTCTTCAAACATTTCAATCGATCCCTCCGCGTGATGCAAAGCCAAACCAACTATCAAAGTATTCCAAGTAGACAAGTCTCGATCTTTCATTCCTCTAAACACTTCAATTGCTCTATCTATGCTTCCACACTTTGCATACATGTCAATCAGAGCATTCCAAATAGGAGTGTCTACATATATAGAGCTCGAAACCGAAGCAGTTTCCACGATATAGAGATGAAGTCTCTTCCCAGTTTCTGAGTCTCCTAAATCTGCACATGCTGATAACAAACTCAATATCGTCACAACATCTGGATGTTCACCAGCAATTCTCATCTCCTTGAATATACTTAGCGCCTCCTTAGGGTTTCCGCAATTCACATACCCCGAAATCATTGCATTCCAAGTCACAACATCTTTCTTTGTACACTTATCAAAAAGCTCTCTTGCTCTATCCATCTCCCTGCATTTCAGACAACCAGTAATTATCACATTCCAAGCTACCTGATCTTTATCAGGCATTTCATCGAAAAGCCGCATCGCCTCAACGATCTTCCCTCTCTTAGCATACCCAGACGTCATAGAAGACCAAGCAACCTTATTATCAACTTTGGCAGAATCATCAAAAAGCTCACTTGCAATCCCAAGATCACCACAATTAGCATGAAAAAGAATCAAAGCGTTCTTAACATACTCATTCGACAAAAATCCATATCTCAACACTTTCCCATGAATCGCAAATCCATTATTCCTCCACTCGAGCTTCGAACACGCCTTGAGAACAAACGTAAACGTATACCTATCAGGCCTCACACCTCGTTTCTCCATCTCTCTATACAAAGGAACCGTTTTCTCAGGTTTCATGCTCTGAGCAGAGCCGCGCAACACATGGTTACAAATGGATACGTCTAGTTTGGGAATTTCGTCGAACAACTTGTGGGCATACTTCAGCGCACCTGGAACTGACAGAGAAGCTGAGAAAATTAGCTCTCCGACAACGGAAAGATTAGACATGAGGCCATTAACGACCATCAAAGCGTGAATTTGCTTCAAAGATTTGAAATTTCTGCAGTTTTGCCATAGTTTTGGACGGCGGCGAGTTGCTGCTGGGTCGTTCGTTTGCTTCCTGATCATCGCGTTTCCATTTTTCACTATGAGCTATTTCGGTAACTCACAAGTCATTTCCGGTACAAGAAAAACCGAACCGGTTTATTAAAAAATCAATTAAATGTAATTTCACATCCGGTTAACCTGTAAATGATCGATTCTTCATCATTTGCATAACAAATTTTTCCAATCGATTAGGTTATTTTTTTTTTTTTTTCCTGATTATGATGCGTCAGTGAAATGGGTTTGCTTTTGATTCTCCATTAACACATAAAGTTTAGAGCTTTCTAGCTAAAAACCCCAAATTTTCTCAATTTAACCTGAAATGAGAAGCAAAGAACGATTTTAGTGATTCGTATTGTAATGAATGAGAATTGGGGCCTTACGGTGATTAAATAGTGAGTTAAATCTCGTACCGTAGCTGTTCTTATTGGTGGTGGAACTTATGTTGGTTTCTCAGTTACTGGGTTTTTTTCTTGGTCTGAGATGTCACTGTAGTTTTCTGTACTCGGTTTTGAAGGTGACTTTGCAGGGAATTGATCAGTCACTACTCAAGTTTTTAATAAGTTAGTCCTTTTCACAATTGCTTCTTTTGTACTAAGTATTTTGCTGTTGTTTTGAGTTTTTCTTTAGTTGGTTGTTTGCTCTTCCAAATACTAATGTTTTATGTTTTGCCTTTTCTGGTGGTAGTTAATGCTTAATGGACTGGATCATAATTGTTATGTTGTTGGTTTTTGGGATTGTAGTTAATGGATTGGATCATGATTGGAGAAACCTGGTTTTTATTAAAAGGAACTGAGTTTGGTCATGGAGGTATCTACTTAGCAATGATGTGACTGAGACCAGCAAATTAGTTTTGGATAAGGCTTATAAAGAGAGTTTTCTGATCAAGAAGCTTAACAAGGTCGGTGATTACTGATTTTTTTTGTTAAGGAGGAGATAGAGGATTAAATTATGAAATCATGTGGAGTTATGGATGTAACTATCATGGATTATAGTTTAAAGGAAGCAAATTGTTGCTTAAGGTGTGATTAATGAATTGTTTTCAACGCCTTAATTATGTGTGAACTTTCAAAAGATAGCAAATAGAGACTTGACTAATTTAAGGTCTATTTCTGCAATTAAGTCGAAAGTGATCCTTGTTTATATCCACGTTTTGTATTATATAATGGCTTAGTTAGAAGCTTTTCACATGAAAATGTTCTTCTGTACCGCGCCCGAACTACCAAACCAAACTAGTAAGTGTTGAAGATTGAGCATGTTGAGTAGTCTCTTCTAACATGGCATGGATCTAGGCTCAGCTTTTTTACTTTCATATATCTGTGGCTTCTTGATTTTTGCAATGTCTGATTTAAGTACACTATGCAGGAGATTTGTAGCATCAAATGTGGGAAGCCTTTTTTTAACATCCGTGGATCGATAGAATGTCGACAAGTGGCATCGTTTATGGAGGCAATATTGAAGTATGTTAGGACCAATACAGAGTGTAGAAGCTGGCAATATGGAATCAGCAAGACATTTAAAGAGGTTTGTCCCCATTGTCCTTTACATCATTTGTAGCCTTAGCTATATGAAATTTCTACTTCTTCTTCTCTCTATCTTCTTCAGCTTTCATATTCACATTTACTCTCTCTTTTTTCTTTTTCTTTTAAAAACTGATTTCTTTTTGTTGTTATTTGTACAACTCTTTTATGATTTTGTCTTATCGTTTCTCTGATTTGATGTAGATACTTATATTACCCCACAAGCTTTTTGAGCCCACCTCAATAAATCCATCTTTGCCTTCATGGAACACATTTTAGCTCTTCCTCCCTTGTCTGGTCTTGTAAAAACTCTTTAATGTCACCGTTCGCCTTCATAAAATCATCTACCTTTCTTGGCTGATTAACTTACCTCGCCGATAATATTTGTACACATGCTAGGTAGTACCACAACCATATAAGATCAAATCAAAGCATGGATTCTTGGTTTAGACCGTAAAATGAGATAAAATAAGTATGGATCCATATCTTATTTTATTACAAGACTGTTATTGTATATGCTAGAGAGATTATTTAGTGCATAACCTAATATAGTGTTTGCGTGTGAATTTTCTTGTAGTCATTCATAATCGTTTTGCTTATAGAGGTTAGAATTTTGCCATTAAGAGAAATGAAACAGTTGAATAAAAAGGGAAAGTCTATGCATAATTTATTACTTGCATTACATCTACACTTAGTTTTTCTCCTACTTTTTATGCTCTGTCTCATTGCTTTGCCATTATGGTGTCAGTTTCCTCTTATTCACCGCCATTTTACAGCATTTACTATCTACTCTCTATTTAGCAAAGTTTGACGAGAGAACAAAAATGTGAAAAAAAGAAGAAAGTAATTACTTTATACGATTTTGATGATGTAGCGTCAGTTAATAAGGATTACTAGTTTTAGTACATACAACAGAGAGAAAAACGTTGGGGACGTTTAAAGCCTTAGGACTACCTGTAATAGTAACCTGAGGGCTGAGGCTATAGCTAAAACTAAACCATGGGGCCATTTTTTTTTACCTTGGTGGATAAATACGGTGTTTTGATGCAGAAGAACGACTGAACGCGGTAAAAACTTTAGAATTCGATAGAATTTTACTGAATTGTTGAGTTGTGATTCTTATATTAACTTACATGATCATCAAAGTGAGTGCTTATAACTTATAAGCATAGATAGTGACCTGAATTTACTTCTAGCACAGGAAATAACCGCTTTTTTTTTTTTTTATCTTGTGACATGGAAAAGTGACAGTGGTAGGTAATAAAAGATCACCGCTTTTTGGTTTTTGGAAAAGTCTTTAGAGTGAGTTATTTTAGAAAGGAGAGACTTGTTTCCAGGTCTTTGAGCCACATAAGGTAATAACTTCTCTAGACCCCATTGGTAAATAAATGCTCATCCATGTGAGTGAGCCGAGAAAAAAGGGATCCATTTCTTGTGTTTAGTCTTTCTCTCTCTCTCCTCTATATATCATACTTGATCACTCAGATATGCTTCACTTGTAACATTTCTGCAACTGTAGCCAATAAGACCATTTCTTTGTGCTCTGATGATCATTTGATAAATTACCTTCTTCTTCTCCTTTCTTCTGTAATAATATTTAGAGTTTTGGAAAAGAATGGGTAGATCACCGTGCTGCGACAAATTGGGTTTGAAGAAAGGACCATGGACACCAGAAGAAGATCAGAAACTTTTGGCTTATATCGAAGAACATGGACACGGAAGTTGGCGCTCATTGCCCGAGAAAGCTGGTTAGTAATCAAAATTCTCTTCATCATCATCTTTGTGTGCTCAATCTCTGTATTCAAAACTTTCTCAGGTCTCCATCGATGCGGGAAAAGTTGCAGACTCAGATGGACTAATTACTTAAGACCAGACATCAAAAGAGGCAAATTCAACTTGCAAGAAGAACAAACCATTATCCAACTCCACGCTCTTTTAGGAAACAGGTCTGCAACAATCGAATCTTCGAGTCTTTTTTGTGTGTTGAGCTTTCTGAATATTGTTGTGTGTGTGTTTGTGTATAGGTGGTCGGCAATTGCGACTCATTTGCCGAAGAGAACAGACAACGAGATCAAGAACTACTGGAACACGCATTTGAAGAAACGGTTAGTGAAAATGGGGATTGATCCAGTTACACATAAACCCAAAAACGAAACTCTTTTATCATCTATTGGTCTATCCAAGAACGCAGCTACACTTAGCCACATGGCTCAATGGGAAAGTGCTCGTCTCGAAGCTGAAGCAAGACTAGCTAGAGAATCTAAGTTTCTTCATTACCAAACCAAATCATCATTTCATGAATTCACTCACAAGACATTATCAACCAATTGGTCTACCAAACCAAACGAAGGTAAACCAAACCAAATGATTCACTGCAAATTATGTAACTTTGGTAAAAAAAAAAAAGTTTGTTTCTCTGTTCAATGCAGATCAACAACAACAGCAACAGCTTGAATCTCCGACATCAACAGTTTCGTTCTCAGAGATGAAGGAATCAACGAAGATTGAGTTTGTCGGAACATCAACGGGTCTAACTCTGATCAAAGAGTCTGAAAACGATTGGATCAATACAACTATTCACGAATTCGCAACTACGCAGATGTCAGTAGGGATCGATGAAGGGTTCACTGGTTTGTTGCTCGGCGGAGATTCGATCGGCCGGAGTAACGAGACGGCCGGCGAGAGTAGTGGTGGTGGTGTTGACTGCAACAACTACTATGAGGACAACAAGAATTATTTAGACAGTGTTTTCAGCTTTGTGGATCCTTCACCGTCGATGTTCTGAATCAGTGGTTGATATCACTTGGGAATGTTTTTGATTCTTTTAAGTGTCTAGTTTTTGATGATTTTAGACTAATCCAATTTTTTTGCTTTTTTATATTATTGTTTCAGTACACTATTATTATCTTATGGTATTTGGGTGAATATTCCATGGACGGTACAAAATGATACAAATAGTTTATACAAAAAAAAGTAGCACTTAGAAGAAAGAAAATGGAGGGTATTTCAGAAGATATCATTTTTTATTACAAATATACTATACAATTCTTTTAGGAAAACAACCTTCTTATTAAATTTAGAGGTCTTTCTCAGCTTTCTAAATTAGTTGTAGAAAACTGAAAAGTCCAACTTTCTACTTTGGGAAAGCTTCTTAAAGGAATTAAAAGAAACCAATGGTATCTTTGAAAAACAAAGTTTGTTTAATTTGTAGTTTACATTTTTTTATAAATATTAGCACATTTATAAAAAAAATTAATTAACTTTAACCAAAATATCTAGAAAACAATCGGTTTTTATTAAGTGAGATATTTAGGCATGGGCGTTCGGGTACTCGATCGGGTTTGGGTCGGGTATTTCGGATTTTCGGGTTTTTCGGTTTTGGGGTATGGAAACCGATCGGGTATAAATCATTTTCGGGTCGGGTACGGGTCGGGTATTTTCGGGTTCGGGTATACCCGATTAAACCGAAATGATACTTGTTAAAAAAAAAAAATCAAAATTCAAACCGAAACATAAGTCTTAAGAGATGCCAAAAAACAAACCAAGTCTTAAGAGATGCCAAAACATAAGGCATCAACAATAACATAGCATAAAACAAAAGAAAATTCTTCATCTTCAGTCATCACCATTAGGCCTAATCACCATCTTCAATCTTCTGTCTGGACCACCATCTTCATTCCTCAATTACCACGTCCCCACCATTAAAGATTAAGAGCTCCAAATTCTACAAAGAAAATAGTAAGAATTAGATCGAATGATATTAATTTGAAGACCAAGTATTAAGAAAAGCTAAGAATTGTACCTCTTTGAAGCTCATCTTCATATTGGTTGTCTGCAAGAATCTGTCCATTTGTAAGCACCCTTGCCTCAAGTTTAATGTCCTGCTTCATCCATTGCTCTGTGCACATCAACACTTCCACCATATAATGGGTTAAGCAGCTCCTATATGGCTCAATGATTCGGCCACTTGTGCTAAAGGCACTCTCAGAAGCAACAGATGACACTTGCATAGCAAACAAGTCTCTTGCCATCTGTGATAAGATGGGGTATTTGCCACTGTTCATTTTCCACCAAGACAATACATCAAAGTCAAGCCCCATCATGACCTCAGGATTCTCAACTGACTCTCTTAGATAAGCTTCCAATTCATCTGAATCTCTAACACCAATCTCTGAGAGCAAAGTATTGTACATCTGTTCCACTGGGTTGTAATTATCTAGCATTTCTTCATCAAGTGAATCATAGACTTTGTCTTGAGAACCTTGAGACTGATTCTGAGAAGAAGAAGGAACAGAAGGAGGCTGAGGTGGACCGTTGTCATGAGGCATACCATTGTTGTACCTCTCAGAGTACTCCTTGTACATATCTCGAAGCACTAACATCACAGATTCACTCAGATACACAGCAGCAGTACTATCCTTCCCATACATCTGATCAATGCACATATTGGCAAATTGCATTTTCTTCCTAGGATCAAAAACACCAACAATGATCAGCATCTTGCTGTGGATCCAACACATATGATGTTTCTAATGAACACGATCACATGTACCAATTCTTCGACACATCTAAGAAAATCACTTTCAACACATATAATTTTGATTATCGTTATTTTCATCTATTATTCAATATTTATTTTTATATTTCTTCTCTACCAAACCATCAAAAAACTTTAAAACATAAATTAATAAAATGTCATGTTGTAATAAGTTTCTAATTGTTACTTTTAGTAAAACTCGGAATATTCTAACAATTAAACCAATATCACTAGACAAGCTAAAACAATAAACTACAAAATATATGTTTTTTGTTTTGCTAAGAATGTTAATATTCATATTAATGAAAGTTTAGGAGCTACAAGATTGCTACCTAAAAAATTGTTTCCTTGGCCAAAATAATAAAAACAAGGAGAACAAATTACAATGGAAAGATTACAACAAAATCAAATGGAAATTACCTTAATTAACCAAAACGACATTAAGTTGCCAAAGCGACGCCTACGCCTTTTTGCATTGATGATGTTGAGGAAGTTCATGTCCATGCACTTGAAGAGAACTGAGAGAGGTGTGAAGATGGAGTTGTGCAAGAGGTTATTTTTTTGCTTCGAGATGTGAAAAAATGACGAATGAGCTAGAAGGGGTTTGGCTACAAACTATATGTTTGATATTATGTTATAACAATTAAACCAATATTACTAGACAAGCTAAAAACCAATTAACCAATTAAATATAACTATAACACTACCAACAAAATTAACTATAACTATAATATGTCTAGTGATATTGGTTTAGTTCTAAAACCAATTAACTAGAACCTATATGTCTCTCATACATTTCTCATGTCGTATTTTAATTTTCGAAGTTGGATTTTGCAACAATTTGTTTTGATTTTTTACTATGCAAGAATTATGAAAGATTGAGTAACATAATGTCATAATGAATGTGGCTGTGATAAAAACAACACGTTGACATGCCGATTACTATAAGATCAGATTAAATGTTGGTTGTTTCATGTCCTTTTCTGCCTTTGGCTTTGCCCCCACTACAACAAAAACGATAGGAGACGTCACTTATTCTAAGTCGTTTCCTAAACCGACGTTAAAATAATAAAATTGGACGGAACTTGGCGTCACTTGAAGAACCGACTTTAGCATTAACATTAAATAGTATTAATTAAGAGAATTTGTTTTAATTAGAGTGAGTTGTGTACATCTACTTGAAGAACACATACACGATTTATCTTTAGGAATCTCGAAATCCGAAAATTCATATGAGCTTCTCGTACTTTTTCGTCTCCAATTCCCTCGAATCCGTAATCTCTATTGATGTTCAGATTCAAAGAGAGAGAATCAACTCTTAATTTGGTCCAGGTATGTTTTCTCGATCTCCAAAATTCTCTTTTACAATCGCTCGAGATGTTTGATTTGGTAGAAATCTCTGAGAATTTGGCTTTGTTTTTGATGTGTAACAACGCATAGTTTAACGATTTGGTAGAAATCTCTGAGAATTTGGCTTTATTGAAGGATTTGTGGAAAAATTTGGGGGTTTTCGGCGAGAAATTTCAATTTCAGAAATCTTAAGGTAAGATTTCTAATTCTTTGACCTCTCAATCTCTTTATGAATTTTGAAGCGTAACTTTCAATTGTGAATCGCTTCTGGTTGAAAAATCTGCAGAGGTGCAAAAGGAAAGACTTCATTCTGTTGATCCTGCATTTCATTTACTATATAAGAAGACTATTAAAGGATCAAATCAAAATACAGGATGCAGAGACTGCAAAAATAAACTGTAAGATTAGGACGTATGTTTAGATATAGTGAAAGTTATGTTATTGAGATACTTTAATGTGAGTTTTAAATGAAGAAATTTGATCATCTGAAATCTATATGCAGAAAATTTGTGGAGGAAGTCCATTAACAGGTTGGGATCATTATTGTTTGTAAATACATTAAGTAATTTGGACCATTCATACATTTTTTCATGAGATTCTGTATCAATTAGTGATGGTGGGTTATGAATGTAGTTTATTGATGTTCTTTTCCCATGAAAGCCAATGTCTCAAAGGTATGCTCTTTACTCTTATTGGTTTATTTCCACTCTTTAATACAACCAATCTATATAGGTAATGTGTTCTTGGGTTTTATAAGATCTTTGATAAGTTAGTAATGTTAGATTTGGTTATAATTAACGTTTGAAGGTTGAATTGAAGGAGAAGTTAGCAAGGGTGTATGAGGTGAAAGATCCAATTGCTAATCTCTGTTTTCGAATTCAGAACCCAACTTTAGAGTTGGTAACTCTTATGGATTCAGTTTAAGTTATGATTCCGTAGAGAGTGCAATGACAAATTTGAATCCAAGTGCATGCTGACCATGGTAATATCTCTATCCCCTCTTACATGTATCATCTCTAGTTTATATCAATGGCCTTATTGCCTTCTCTCCTTTTTCTCTATACTTAGTTGTGGTTGTCACAACAAGTGTTTTTGTTCTGGTTTATCTTAAGTAATTCACTTTAGAAATCGCTATTTTGTAGTATCATAACTCGTTATCATTGTTTTGTGTATTTTCCTAGGTCAAGTAAGGCTGGAAATAATATTGTGAAGAAGGAAGGCTTCTAGGCATTGAAGACAAAACTCAAATCCTTCATTAGGAATGTGGTTAAGTTTGCCAACGAATATTTTGTAATTTTGACGACGTTATGTTTGTTATATCGTTTTATGTCGTCGTTTAAAAAATCATTACGTAACCGACGTAAGAGATTAAAATAAGTGACGTTAGCCTCCTTCTTTTTTGTAGTGCCCCTCTCGAATCCGATTTTCCTTTTCCAATTAAATGTGAAAATAAATTAAGAAACACCAATGCGGAAATAAAGACCAAACCAATAAATTATGATGAAATAATAAATATGATTCATAGTGATAATAGGATACTATTTATTTGGATATGACCCCATGCAAGTGGACCCAAAAGATATCACAAAGTTTCCATATTATTGTGTTACCATTGAAAAATAATGATACCTTATATTTTATATTTCCCAAAGAATTCAAAATAAAATGGAGAATTGATACATTACTTTCCCCAATCGAAAAAGAAGGCTTGCTTAAGGCAGTAGTTACAACAATTTTAACTTATGCTATTTCTTGTTTCCAACTACCATATAAATTAGTAGATAAAATTACAGAAATTGTGAAGTATTAAATGGGATGGATAGCTTGTTAGAAAGTCGCACAATCTAAACAAGCGGATGGCCTAGAAATCATATATCTTCAAAATTCGAGACTTAAATATTACACAGTTTGAAGTTGGAGACTTCTCAAACTGTCAAACACCCTGATACTCTTAGCTAAAGTCTATAAAGCTAAATACTTTAGCAAAACTGGTTTTTTTTTAAGATAAGAAACCTAGAAAGAGTAATTGTGAATGAAGAAGTATAATACTTCAAGGTCAAACATTGCTAAAACAGGGTGTTAAATGGATAATGGGGAAAGGAGACCTAATATGGACCAAGCCTTGCTCAAGCAAGTGACATCTACATAAATTCAAAATATGGCGACTATAATGTCAAATTTGGATATTATGAGCAACATCAACTCTTATATTCTGGTAACTCAGAAGCTTTTAGCATCCTGAAGTCCCAACTATTTGTAAGGCAGTATATATGGAAGTCCCACCATGCACCTAAAATGAATCAGTTTTGTTGGAGATGTGTGTATAACAATTAACAAATGTTCCTACTATAAGTAACATTTATCATCCAAGGCTCAAAGTTGATCAAGCTTGTCTATCATGACTAGTCTAGTATTGTAGGCCCATTTAAAGCCCAATAAGCGTAAGGCGGAAGAGAAAAGAAACAAAAAGAGGACATTTGCTCACGAATCGCGAAATTGAGATTTGGGAATTAGGGTTTCTTTCTGTGAAGACGACGACTCCATCCAAGGGACTAACAATGACGCTACCTCCAGGACTTTACTCCGGCAAAAGCTCTCTAGCTCTTGTAAGTTTAATCTCACCGATTCGTTTTTTTTTGTTTTTGGTAAGACTGTTTGTGTGATTCAACGAATTTTTGGCTTCGATGATCATCAGGTGGCTCGTGCTTCGGCTTTTGGAATGGGTATCGTCTACGGGAATATGAAGTTCAAGGTCCTGAAGGTGAAAATTCTTCTATCTCACTGTTTTTATTAATCAAAATTCTTGTTCATCAGTTTCTGATTAAAGTGATCTGATCTGCTTTGAATCTGCAATACAGTATTTCTTGGGTTGATTTTGAATTTTTTATATATTGATGATAGTGACATTTGAATTGGTGGCTACATGATGTTTTGGAAATTGGGTGGCTTCAGAAATTTTGTTATGAGTAGATTCCTGATTTTGATCATCGTAGTTCGATCGAAAGAGCAAAATTTTGTTTAGTTCGTTTCTGCTATTACACTGAATTTGTTTAAGTACCGTATTGTGGTATCTTTCTCTGGATGTTGTTTCTGAAGTTGCTAGCTTTTGAAATTTTGTGATGGTGAGTCTCATCTGTAAAACTTCCCTAAGCCGAGCCAGTTACGTAATGCCTTGAGCAGAGTCTCTGGCTCATTCACTTGTTGTTTGCTCATCGTGTTTGTAATGTCTTTAACTGATTCTCTCTTTGGTAACTTGGATATCTCTATAACTGAAATGTTCTTGAATCTTAGTATATGCTAAGTACCAACAAATTGCTTTTCACTTGCAGATTAAGACGAAGTTGCCGAAGACGGTTGAAGCCACTGCTCATCATTAAACCATTCTTCTTCCCTTTACAATAAGACGTCAAAAGCTGGGGGTTGATCTCTCCCCGGTTAGTTTTTTTCTTTTCTGCTCATGATTCATCTTTTAGCATAAGAAAGAACAGATGTGTGTTTGGAAAACATCTTATACGGTTTTTAAGACCTTTTTTGGAGCCAGAATTGGCACTGGTTTAAAACCTGAGTCAAGAACATCTTTCTTTTTTTGTTGTCTTCCATTAATACCGTTCACATCCACTTTGTCTCTCCCGTGTAGCACCAGAGGACCTCAATCTCGTGGTTTTGCTTTGTTCTTTGTTTTGCAAGTGACAGTGTCACTTTTTATTTTGATCGCTATATCCTTCTTCATTTTGTAATGCATAGTAACGGGTTCCCAAATAAACCGGTAGCTCTGTAGTCCTTTTGGTGTTTTGTTGTCAAATATCAAGCATAATTGACTTCAGAAGAAAATTAAAACACGAAACTATGCCTTTTAGTAAAGATAGGCTGATGCCGATGGGCTAAGCTTTTGTTATGCATAAAAGCCGGATTATTTGCTATGTTTAATGTTTATCTACTCTGCAATGGTCGATCCTCGGTGATTCTGGAAGAGCGAAAACGACAATCACCAATTTCTGCGTAAATGACAATCACCAAGTAAGCATAGATTATCACTCTTGCCTTTTTTCAATCACTTCTTACAGGAGAAGCCTCCCTCACAAACAAACACGAACCAATACAACTTACAAATATTTTGAACTTTGATGTGATTACCACTTTTAAACATGATTTCGAGTTGGATTGGTAGGACCAAATTTTGGCTTGGATCGATTTTGAACCGGGTTGGATCGGCATGTACTTCAAATTTGTTGACATGTTCAGCTGCGAATTAAAAACAAATGAGAAATGATACAAGTAATAATTGTGGTGATTGTAACCATATTCAGCTTCCAACTCGAAACAAATTGAAAACAAATAAGTCAAGTAACGGTTTGCAAATGCAATCACCACAATAACAAAAAAAATATCAGTTTGGATGATAAATAAGTAAATGACACTTTTGGAAAGAAAATGTTGTCTTATTTTGTCCTAAAATTGGAGTTTACAGTGGATACAAAATAGTAAGCGTTAAGAATGTGCAGGGCAGGATGATGTGCATATTATTGTCTATATCTCGAAATTATTTGTTACAATGGTTGTGGTTCGTATTTGTCGTTCTATGATTCGATGATAGCATCACTTCACTGACTCCTTCACTAAATATTTGTCAGACAATTCACTGAACATGTTGGAGACTTAAATTATCAACTTTTTTATTTATTTTTCTTTCTAAAAAGTAAAAAACACTTCACCAGTTGAGATGGTGTATACAATTAATATATAAGTTCACATGTATATTGTTGACCAAAAAAAAAAACATCTTACTAGTCACATATATTCTTGTGTTTAAAATGAAAATATATGCTCTATTTTTAGAATGTAATAATGAGTAATGACACTGATCATAATTGCAGGCTTGTAGAACCAGAAATTCTTGTTTTACAACTTTTGAAGAATGTGATAATGTCTGGTTATTTTTTTTTATAAGGTTTGTGGTTTAGGCAAAGCCATGAACTAAACCCAAAAACTCTTTGAATTACATGACCTTATCAAAAAGAGAGCTGAACATGCACATAAAAAATGTTATCGAAGATGAACACGTACGCACACAAAATCAATTGACAATACGTTAAATATATGAGAACGATTAATTTACTAAAAATCTATATATCATATTCGAAACGAATTGTCCATTACAAGTCGACCCTGGAAAATCATTTATCCTAGCCAGTTGTACTGGAGAATCATTTATCCTAGCCAGTTGTACTACGTCCACGCGTGGGTCACACCAATCGCATCTTACCCTTAGGAAATTATTTACTATAAAAAAAAAATTATTACAAAAGAGCTGCCGAGAGTCTACAACTAGCCCACGGCCCCTACCCGACTTGGCTATACTTAAAACTCGTTCTCCGTCCATGTATCATGTCTTTTCTGTAAATATCTCCTCGCTAGGAGGTCGTTCGATCTAGAGTTCCATGCTCATAATCTACATTTTAGCCAAAATAAAGTTCGATCAAGGAACTCTCTGGAAAAACGCCTCATGCATAACAGAAAGAGGATTAAAAAAAAAATATATATATATATATATAATTGACACTCACAACTTATAATTTTACAAAAGAACCGCATCATATCATGCAGTTAATTTATATATATCGAGTTCTTTTTCACTTGAACGTCAAAAAGGGTCTTCCGAAGACACTACACCAGTCATGCAACTAAGTAATATTTAATCATGGAAAATGTATATATAGTTTATTAGGTGTTTATAAAAAAAAAGTATTATACGTGAAAAGTCTAAGTCGTCTACTCTATAAAACGATCAACCGTTTGGATACAATCTTCTAAAACCCTAAAATGTCTCTCTCTTCCCATAAACCATTAAAATAAAATAAAACCTTGTTTGAAAGAAAATGGCTCTAACAACATCATTGCAATGCCCAATGGTGATCATCTCTCCTGTCTCCAGATTTCAACGCCGTTCCGACCCTCATCGCCGTTTCAACATTGGTGTTGTGAGAAGTCAAAGACGTATAAATATATATAAGCTTTTCTATGTTTGTTTGATAAATTTGTATCGTTAGCCATACACACAAAAAAAACTTTTCTAGACATGGGGATGAGATCATTCCTATGCCGATGTTTTTGACACTAGAGCCGAATATGTTTTCATTGTTTTTACAAGAAAAACAAAAAATTATATATGGCACTTGATCCGTATCAAAAAAAATTTCAAGTTTTGTAAATAACATAATTATTTTGTTGTTGATGAATGCATTTTAACTTTCAATTAGAAAAAAAAAATCATCACTTAGAAATATAGATATGATAATATATTCGTCTATTATATGCAGTGGCTGAAGGGTTTAGTGTACAATCGGAGGATTTGAAACCTTTTTTCTTGACTTCCGATGCAACCCTAGTGGTTCATGCTGGTATGTGATTTCTCTCCTATATAACCAAATTAACTGATAACTGATTCGACTTATTATAGACAAATAAAATTAAGAGTTAGGCTTTGTATATATTTACAATTTTGTCATCAAACAAGAGAATGCCTTAATGAGTACGGAACAAATATCCTGGATAAAACCAATCACTATCTGTTATCTGTCTCCTTTTACTAAAAGCCTAACTTTGTGATTTGTTTTGTTTAAAGAAACTGCATCATCTTCAAAGTGTGGTATTTTTGAATTGCCCTTGTTTTAATTCAGAATAAATGCGGATATTTAATCAGGTAAAGAAAAGTAAAAATTTACTTAAATTAAACTAACAAGTGGAATCTTCCAATTTCTTTCTAGAAAAATAGAGAAAAAAATGGAAAAGTAAAGAAAATGAAGGTATTGAAAAAGAGAGAACAATGTTTCGTATTTGAAGAAAACAAAAATTACGAAAAATTTACTTACATTTTATAGAAAAAATTTAAAATTAAACATAAAATAGATTTTTTCTTACACTCTAATTATTAGGAAATACACAAAATATAAATAAAAAACATAACATACATGTATAAATTTAATCTACAAATCGGATATCTAGATTTTTCGAAACTAATGGATAAATTGGAAATGTAATGGGTTTTGTGGAGTTTATTATGGCTTAATTATGACCAGGTGAAATATCAGGGCGTGGTATAGTGACGGATGCAATCACGACCCCTGTTTTCAACACATCTACCCATTTCTTCAACAAAACTTCCGACCTTCTCGATTTCAAGGTCTGTTAGCATGCTTTTGATTCTTGTGGTCAGGATTATATATAAGCTTAATATGATGGGGTTTTTTTCATGGGTGAATTGCAAGAATAACAACAAAAAAAATTAATAATTCATAAACTAACAAAATTTAGCTTATGTGGCCTAATCAAAAGCACTAAAATTAGGTCAAATGGTTAGTTTTTGAATTATAATTTTTTTTATTGTTATTGATCCTAATTTCCCTTTTTTCATTAAAATTTTGTTACTTGTAGGAGAAACGAATTGCTCGTCACGATTATGGTCGTTATGGAAACCCAACGTCTAAAGTACTCGAAGAGAAGATTAGGTCTCTCTGTCTCTCTTGATTTTATTAGTGTTTGCATGAATTCTTCTACTGTCTCCAATTATTTTATGCTTTGGATTGTGTAGTGCACTTGAGGGAGCTGGATCAACTTTGGTTATGGCATCTGGAATGTGTGCAAACACTGTTATGCTTTTGGCTTTGGTTCCAAGAAATGGACATATTGTGACAACTACAGATTGTTACAGAAAGGCAAGGATGTTTATGAACACCTTTCTTTCCAGATTAGGAATCACTGTAAGAAAATGAAACGTCCAATTTCATTATTTACTAGATTTTGATCCTACCAAGCACATTGATTAAAATACTTTAATTTTAAAAGATCATAATTTTTTTTTATGTTAATATATCAGAAAAATTAAAGATAAATGATATGATAAGTCTAAAATTATACATTAATTTAGTTGGGGTTAGATTTGTAAAATATGTATTAATGAGTTTATGTTGTAAAATAATTAGTGAGAATATGTGAAGATTTCCACCGACATAATGGCGCTAGCTCAAAACTTCGATATAGTGCTAGCCCAAAACTTCGAATTTGTATTTTTTTGCTTGTACTAGTTGGGAACTCAATAATTAAGCTGATGGACTTGCAAAACAAGCCATTAGACTTATGCTTATTGTAATTTCGGGATAACATGAATGAATGAGAATCATCTTTTGGCCCAAAAAATGTGGAGATTTCCACCATGCATGACATACAACTTTAGTTGAAATGTTATGATTAGTTAAATTAAATGATGTATCCCTTAAAACGACACCTAGGATTTTTTGCAAAATTTCTTATCAATCAATATATATAGGATTCACTTTGAGCTCCATGCATTGATTAACCACGTTTATCTGTGTAATGTGTGTGTGTGTGTGTGTGTATGTCCCTAGGTGACTGTGATTGACTTTGGTGATACCAAAGAGCTCGAAGCTACATTAAATAAGCACGAGGTTTCTCTCTTCTTCACTGAGTCACCGACAAACCCATTTCTTCGATGTGTGGACATTGAGTTAGTTTCAGAAATCTGTCACAAAAGGGGAACTCTTGTTTGCATAGACGGTACCTTTGCAACACCTCTGAATCAGAGAAGACGCTTGCTCTTGGTGCTGATCTTGTTTCCCACTCTGCTACAAAGTACGTTGGAGGCCACAACGATGTGAGTAAAACAATCATCATTATTAGAGCCTGACCAAAATAAGACACTTAAAAAAAAGTTAGTTTACATATTTATGGTTTTGTGTGTATATGCCTAAGGTTCTTGGTGGATGCGTCTGTGGTTCAGTGGAACTGGTTTCTAAGGTTCGCGATATGCATCATGTTTTGGGAGGCATGCTTAGTCCGGTAAGAACAAAAAAACAAAATGTTTGATCCTCTCTCCTCTCATATAGATTTACTATAACTTTTGGATAATCGGTTTTTTTTTTTTGCAAAACAGAACGCCGCATATTTACTCATTCGAGGCATCAAGACTATGCATCTTCGCGTAAAACAACAGAATGCAACCGCTTTGAGGATGGCTCAAGTTTTAGAAACACATCACAAGGTTATATATATTTCACTAAGATCCATTCTTCCTTTTTAATTACACATTAAGTATTAGTTATGAGAAACCGGTCCAATATAATCATGTTAGGTGAGCTGCGTTTACTATCCAGGCCTTCCAAGTCATCCCGAACATCACATAGCGAAGCGACAAATGACTGGTTTTGGTGGTGTGGTCAGTTTTGAGGTAAGCAAATAATCAAATTCATCACCTTTGATGTAACTTTGATCCCAAGTAACTAATTAGTAATCTCAAAATGTGTTTTTTTCTCTTTCCTGTTGTATTCAAAAAGATAGATGGAGACATCAAGACTACGATTAGGTTCGTTGATTTACCAAAAGAGGAGAGGCTCAAATATGGAATCAAAGATAACTTAGTTCGCTTTAGTTTTGGTGTTGAAGACTTTGAGGACTTGAAAACTGACGTTCTTCAGGCTCTTGATACAATCTGAACACATGAAGGCTGACGTTCTTCAGGCTCTTGATTGTTGTTATAAGCTTGAAATAACAAGTGGAATTATATTTAGGAGAATCTAAATATATGTGAGTTTTCCTTTTATATAGAATAGGATTTTGGAGTTGTGTTTCCCTATATATAAGTATGTGCTAAGATGTGGCACAACTTGTGAGATTAAGAACTTAAGGTTTTGAGTGATTTTCCTTAAGATAATAAGAGAGGTATTCTTATTGATCATTGGTGTTCTTAATATTGTGGTTCTATATTTGGTATCAGAGCCTTCTGGAAGTTTTGAGACTAAAATCGTGAGAACTATGAGCGACGAGAAGATGTTGTTGAAATCAATTCTAAAGAAACCGGATCCTCTTCCATACGGTGTCTGATGCTGACTAACACAAATTATACGGTGTGGTCGATGCGCATGAAGGTTGCTCTTAAGGTGCATAAGGTCTGGGAGACCATCGAACCCGGAATCAAAGACGAAGAAAAAAATAACATGGCAATTGCTTTGTTATTCCAATCTATATCCGAAGCCTTGATTCTACAAGTCGGTGACCTTGACACCTTTAAAGCAATATGGGACGTGATAAAGACAAGGCATGTTGGAGCTGAAAGAGTAAGAGAGGCAAGATTACAAACTCTAACGGCAGACTTTGATAGATTGAAGATGAAAGAAGCAGATACAATCGACGGTTTTGTAGGCAAGCTTTCGGAAATTTCCTCTAATTCTGCAGCCCTTGGAGAGACTATTGATGAATCTAAACTCGTCAAAAAGTTTCTCAATAGTCTACCGCGAAAGAGATACATACACATTATTGCGGCTCTTGAACAAGTCCTTGATCTGAATAAGACTAGTTTTGAAGACATTGTAGGAAGATTAAAAGCTTATGAAGAGAAAATTGGTGAAGAAGAAGACGAAGAGAAACACGATGACCAGAACAAGCTCATGTATGCTAACATGGACACATTACAGCCGTATCAAGGAAATTACGGCGGTAATAGAGGAAGAGGACGAGGTGGTCGTTCCTATTGGAGAGGAAGAGGTCGCGGAAGATATGGAGGTTCTCAAGGTGGAAACTTTAGGCAAATCCAAGACAAAGAGTATCTCTCTAAGATCACATGCTTCCGATGTGATAAACAATGACACTTTGCTTCTGAGTGTCCCGATAGGTTACTCAAACTACAAGAAACAATGGAGAAAAAGGATAATGATAGTACTTAAGAAGCTGACGAGTTGATGATGCACGAGGTTGTGTTTCTTAATGAGAAAAAGGTGAATCCAAAAGTCTTTGAGACCGAGCTAGACACAAATAATATGTGGCATCTAGACAACGGAGCGAGTAATCACATGTGTGGTAATCGTGTGTTCTTCCTAAACATTGATGAGAATGTTACAGGAAAGATAAGATTTGGTGATGACTCTCGCATTGATATCAAAGGAAAGGGATCGATACGTTTTGTGGTCAATAATGGTGAAAAGAAGATACTAAACAACGTATATTTCATCCCGGATCTCAAGAGTAATATCATCAGTCTAGGCCAAGCTACGGAAGCAGGTTGCGAGGTGCGAATGAAAGAGAATTTTCTCAAGTTATTGGATCGGAATGGTCGACTACTTGTTGAAACCACTAGATCTCGGAATCGGTTGTATAAAGTGATCTTGGATGTTGATGATGTCAACTTAAAGGAAGTAAGCGAATCAAGTAAGTGGCACGCAAGGTTGGGACATGTTAATCTAGAGACCATGAAGATGATGATTAACAAGGGTCTTGTGATGGGCATACCAAAAAAAATTCGTCGAAAAAGAGACTTGTGTGTCTTGTCTACTCGGAAAACAGACACAACAAGTTTTTCCCCAAGCTACATCATACCGTGCGTCTCACATGCTTGAACTAATCCATGGTGATCTTTGTGGACCCATCACACCACCTACACCGGCACAAAAACAGTATGTGTTTGTACTTATCGATGATTACTCGCGCTATATGTGGACAATCCTATTAAGAAAGAAAAGTGAAGCCTTTGATAAGTTTAAAAGTTTCAAGGTCTTAGTAGAAAAGGAAACAAAGACCACGATCAAAACGTTTCGTACAAATAGAGGTGGAGAGTTCACATCATATGAATTTCAAGAGTTTTGTGAGAAACATGGGATTCAGAGACAGTTGACTACACCATACTCTCCTCAACAAAACGGAGTGGTTGAGCGAAGAAATAGAACGTTACTTGAGATGACTAGAAGTCTTTTGAAGTATATGAGATGTCCAAACTATCTATGGGGAGAAGCTGTAAGACATGCTTCCTACCTGATCAACAGGGTAGCAACACGATCGCTCAATCAACAAACGCCGTATGAACTTCTCAAAGGCAAGAAGCCAAACCTCGAGCACCTTCGCGTATTTAGTTGCATTAGTTATGCAAGAACAGAGGTTATTGGGAGAAAGAAGTTGGATGATAGATCAAGAGTATTGGTGCATTTAGGAACAGAGCCCGGGTCAAAGGCGTATCGACTCTTGGATCCAAGTAATCGGAAAATTATTATTAGCAGGGATGTCGTTTTTGATGAAAATAAAATTTGGAAGTGGAATAAATTAGGAGAAGGAAAAGAAGATGGAGCCTTTGTGTTGAGTTTCAGAGAGTTTGGAAACAAGGGAATAAGAAGAGAATTTGATGTCATAGAACTTGAAGATGATCAAGACAGTCCCGTCGTGAGTGAAGATCCTGTCACCGAACCAGTGAACAGTGGAGAAGACGAAAGTGAGAATGCAAAGCATGGTGTCGATCGACACCAAGGAGATTATCAAGCTGCTCGATAAGATGACGAGTCTGATGGTGACGAAGAGCATGGGCAAGCTCCGCTTGATAGAATCTCGACCAGACCACGTCGCAGACCAGCCTACCTAAGTGATTATGTGTGTCTTACTGAGATTGAAGGAGAACGACTTTTGCTTGTGATCAATGAAGAGCCATGGGATTTTAATGAAGCCAAAGGTTCAAAGTATTGGATAATGGCGTGTGAAGATGAGATGCGGTCAATCGTTAAGAACGAAACATGGGAGTTAGTTGATCTCCTAGTTGGAGCCAAAGCTATTGGACTTAAGTGGGTGTTTAAGATCAAGCATAATTTTGATGGAAGCCTCAACAAATACAAAGCAAGAGTCATTGCAAAAGGATACATACAAAGACATGGTATTGATTTTGATGAGGTATTTGCTCCCGTAGCCCGTATTGAGACAATTCTGTTTATACTCTCTCTTGCTGCTTTGAATGATTGGAAAGTTCATCATCTTGACATAAAGACTGCTTTCTTACATGGTGAATTAAAGGAAGTTGTATATGTTACACAACCAGAAGGTTTTGAAATCGAAGGGAGTGAAGACAAGGTATACAAGTTAAAGAAAGAACTTTATGGTTTAAAGCAAGCACCAAGAGCATGGAATGAAAAAATTGAATCGAATTCTCCAGGAGTTGAATTTAAGTAAGTGTTCAAAGGAACATTCGCTCTATCGAAAGGAAGAGAATGGAAAGCTACTTGTGGTTGTTGTCTACGTAGATGATTTCTTGGTTACAGGAGCTTGTTTGAAGATGATAACCGAGTTTAAGGAAGAGATGGCGACAAAGTTTGAGATGAGTGATCTTGGGAAACTAACATACTATCTTGGTATCTAGGTGCATCAACACAAAGATGGTATAACACTTACTCAGGAGAGATATGCATCCAAGATCCTAGAAGAAGCTGGAATGAATGAATGTAATGCATCTCAAATTCCGATGGATCAAGGTGTGAAGTTGTCAAAAAATGCGAAAGAAGGCCGCATCAATGAAACTGATTATAGACGAAGCATCAGATGTCTTTGATATCTCCTTCACACTAGGCCGGATCTCTCTTACAGTGTGGGAATACTCAGCCGATATATGCAGGAGCCAAAGGAGTCTCACGGAGCAGCGTTGAAACAAGTGCTAAGATACTTGCGAGGAACACTGTCTTATGGTCTTACGTTTAAAAGGTCAAGATCAAATGGTGCCGGATTGATAGGCTATAGTGATAGTGGTCATAATGTTGATGAGGACGATGGAAAGAGCACAACCGGTCATGTGTTCTACTTTAATGAATGTCCTATCACGTGGTGCTCACAGAAACAAGAAACCGTAGCACTATCATCGTGTGAAGCAGAGTTTATGGCAGCCACTGAAGCAGCGAAGCAAGCAATTTGGCTCCAGGAACTTTTCGTCGAAGTCATTGGAAAAGAGTGTGAGAGCGTGACAATACGAGTTGATAACAAATCGGCAATTGCACTTACTAAAAATCCGGTTTTCCATGGTCGTAGCAAGCATATACATAGAAGGTATCACTTTATTCGAGAATATGTTGCGAATGGTCAAGTGGAGGTTGAACATGTTCCAGGAGACGAGCAAAAGGCTGATGTTGGGAATGTCCTGAAATCAGACTTGTATTCACTCTAGTAATAGTTGTAGTGTCGAGATTAGACATTCATATGATACTAGGTGATCATAATGTTTTGCTAGAAACCTCTGATGATCTATGAGTTGTGAACTCATTGCTAGTATTATATGATCCTACAGGGTCACACACCTAAGCAAATAGGATGCGCTTTATATGGGAATAATCATTAATGTAATGATCCAGATGATGTGTATTTGATACACATTAATTTGTGTTTTAAAGAGTGCGTCGATCGACACAATGTGTTGTGTCGATCGACACGAGTTAAAAAGAGTGTGTCGATCGACACAATATGTTGTGTCGCTCGACACGGGCTAAATCCGAAATAGGGATTTCGGTTTAACGACTTAATTAATTCTGACTCGGTTCATGATAATTAGGTTTTTCTCCAGGGCCTATATATAGAGATATGAGGCACGACCTGGAGAATAACCTTTCTGATAGCCGTCACTCTGAAACACCAAATCCCTAAGGAGATCTGATCACCGGTTCTAGCAATCCGGCGGATTCCTATTTGTGTGCGTGTGGACTATCCGTAGAGGCATAGCATTTGATATGCTCGTAATCTCGATTCCCTGAATCAATTCCGCTGCAAAACTCCAGGTATATTCGAGATCTGTTCTTATAAAGTGTTGTTTACAAACCCTAGATCCTAGGAAAAGGAATTCTCACTAGGTTGTTTAATAGAGATTAAACCGGTAAACCTAAACGAATTCCTACAGTGGTAGCAGAGCGTTAGGGTTTAACAACTTGATATATAGGAACTGTAAATCGATCTGATCAAATGTTATTAGCGAAAAACGTTTTCTGTAAGATTTTTGTTCATGATCGATCTGTTTATTGATCGTGTCGATCGACACAATGGTTGTGTCGCTCGACACGATCGGCTCTGTGGTTTTATTTGAAAGCCCTAGTCGTGTCGATCGACACAAAGAGTTGTGTCGCTCGACACGTACAAGTCTGCCTTGCGTTTTGATAAACCGGTTCAATGGGATTGAACCGGTTATCGAGCTTGGTTAAGAAATCAATTAAACTGGTTTATTTCGGTTTAATGCGATTTGGTCACGTCGATCGACACAAGTGTTGTGTCGCTCGACACAGACCAAGATCGACCCGGTTCAATTGGATTGACCGGTTATCGATCCGGTTCAATTGGATTGACCGGTTATCGCAAAATTGATTTGGTTTGGTTCGTGTCGATCGACACAAATGTTGTGTCGCTCGACAGAGACCAAAACCGACCCGGTTCAATTAGATTGACCGGTTATCGTAAAATCGATTTGGTTTGGTTCATGTCGATCGACACAAATGTTGTGTCGCTCGACAGATACCAAAACCGACCCGGTTCAATTGGATTGACCAGTTATCGATCCGGTTCAATTGGATTGACCGGTTATCGGAAATTGAATGTGGTTTGGTCATGTCGATCGATGCAAATGTTGCGTCGATCGACACAGACTGGTTATTGAAATTTTGTGTCGGTTATCGAATCCGGTTCAATTGGATTGATCGGTTTTCGATGAACCGTAACAGAAGAGTAAGTGTCGATCGACACTAAGGTAATGTCGATCGACAGCTTAAGCAGATTGACGGTTAGTGAACCTGAAGTCAAATAACCGAACCGGATTCAATGAAATTGGGTCCCTGAATGCATATTTGATATGTATTAGGATTAAATGTTCAGTTCCTCGACTAAATATCAAGTGTTCTGGATGTCTTCCCAATCTTGTCAGCTGTCAAGATTTGTGTCATTGCGTGATAGGCTTGCAGTGCAAGGTATCTGCAGTTACATGAATAAGGCAGTAGATAATTGTGTTGATGGGCTTGCAGTGCATGGCATCAACTGTTACATGACAGAAGAGATTGGTTTACTTATATGGGCTATCAGAAGTTCTGGGCCCATAGACATCAGGTGGACAAAAACATAAGATGTTTTATCCACAACCAAGAGTCATATTGGATATGATTAGCAAAGTGTTGCTTACCTGTATAGCTGAGATTTGAGTAACAGCCAGTGGCTTGCTCGGGTTTTAGTGAAACATGGATCTTGGATCATTATATTCTTTTGAGGAAACATAGTTTTGAATATAATGCGAGTTTTCTTAATTGTTAAGATTTCTCTTTTCCTGAATATCATAACTGATTTTTCCTTTTCTTATTTCAGTTATGTCTAATCAGAACTCATTCTTGTTGAGATCCGTCCTTGAGAAGGACAAGTTAAATGGATCCAACTTCCTTGATTGGTATCGGAACTTGAGAATCGTTCTCAAACAAGAGAGAAAGGACTATGTCCTTGAGAAACCTCTCCCCGAGAAGTTAAGGTCCAATGCCTCACATGCAGAATATGATGCTTGGAATAAGCATTATTATGATGTGGTCGATGTGAGCCGTCTGATGAGGGATACCATGAACTCTGAATTGCAGGGGCAATATGAGAACGTGGAATCGCCTATCGAGATAGTCACTAGCCTGAAAGATATGTTTCAGGAGCAGATTCGAACTGAGAGATACCAGACGGTTAAATCTCTGTTTGAGTTCAAGCTACCAAAGGATGCTCCAGTAAGTCCTCATGTCATGAAAATGATAGGTTATATTGATAACCTGAGGAGACTGGATTGTTCTATTAGCCAAGAGTTGGCTACTGACGTCATTCTGCAGTCCCTGCCGACGAGCTATGATGAGTTCATCAAGTACTACGTCAAGAATGTCTTGACAAAGACGTTGACTAAACTGCATGATATGCTCAAGACAGTTGAGCTCAATGTCAAGAAGGGCAAAAGGTTTGTGAAACCTAGTAAAGACAAGGGTGATAGAAAGGCCGTCCAGATTATGAATCAGGACAAGCCCGGGTCTATCACTAAACCCATGTCTGGCCCATCTGATGATGATGCATGCAGCTACTGTGGGGAGCCAAGGCATTGGAGGAGAAAATGGAAGATACTATGGAAATAATGGAGATGTATGACACTCCTTATTTAGGTATTTGTGTTATTTCAAGTTCTATCTTATGGGTATTAGATACCGATTGTGGTACTCATGTTTGTTTAAATATGCAGGGCCTGAGCAACAGTAGAACATTGAAGAAGGGACGAATGGAGGTGTTCAACAGGAATGAAGCAAGTGTTGCTGCATTAGCTGGAGAAAGTGTCCATTTGTAGTCGCCTTCAGGCTTGGTTTTAGAAATTAAATTATCGCTATTGTGTATCTGCTATGAGCAGAAATGTCATTTCATTTTCTTATAAGGATATGAGTGATTTTATTTTGATAAAAGACAAATGTTGCTCTTTTGATCTTAATAATACGTTCTATGATAGCACCCCATTAGAGAATGGGTTTTATGTCTGAAACCAATCTATGCCTGTCTATAACGCAAACACTAATCGGTTCCCTAGCATTGCCGTTTTGGGCTACAGAGGATTCAAAGGTTCCATAGTGATGGGCTTTTGGGCTCATTTGATTGTGAATCATATGACAAAAGAGAATCCTGCTCATTGGGCAAAACGACTAAGGCCTCTTTTAATGAAACAAATGAGAGGGCCAACGAATTATTGGGCCTTATACATACAGATGTGTGCGGCCCGATGAGCAACAGTGCTAGAGGAAACTTTAGTACTTCATTACTTTTACTGATGACTTTAGTATGCATGGCGATGTCTACCTAATGAGTCATAAGTCGGAATCCTTTGAAAAGTTCAAGGAGTTCCAGAATGAAGTACACAATAAAATTGACAAAAGTATTAGAGCTCCTCGATCAAATCGCGGAGGAGAATTTTTTCTTCGATCCGATCGCGGAGGAGAATACTTAAGTCAATAGATAAGTGATCATCTGAGAGAGTGTGAAATTGTTTCACAAGAATTGGATCTTATTGGATATGGTTCGATAGATGATGAGTCACAAAGATCTTCCATTGTCTCTTTTAGAGATACGCTCTAGAAATGTCTGAGTTTACACCAAATAGGGTTCCATCAAACACAATTGCAAAGACACCACATATGATGTGGACTGGAAATGTTCCAATTTGTCTTTCCTAAAAATTTGGGGTTGTAAGGCTTATGTAAAATGTTTAATAAGCTCGCACCCAAATCTGATAAGTGCTACTTCGGAAGGTTATCCTAAGGAAACCAAGGCTTACTACTTCCACAACCGTTCTATGAACAAAATGTTTGTTGCTAAGAACTGTGTTTTCTAGAAAAGATTGTCTTTCAAAGAAGAACAGTGGGAGTGAAGTAAAACTCGAAAAGGTTCGAGAATCACAGGAGACTACTCAACCTGTTAAGGAAGAGGAGTAACTGGATCTGCAAAGAGTTGTAGAACCTATACCTGTGGTGCCTAAAGTTCGCAGATCCGAAAGGATTGGTAACGATCACGAGAAATATGGATTTCTTATGACCGATTGTCATGACTTGTTGATCATTGACAATGACAAGCATGCGAATTTTGAAGAAGCAGTGTTGGGCCCGGACTCCGAAAAATGGCTTGGAGCCGATAGATCCGAAATGGGATCCATGTCAGAAAACCAGTTATGGTACTTGGTAAATTTACCCGATGGTGTAAAAACCATTGAGGGTAGATGGATCTTCAAAAGAAGATTGACATGGATGGATATATTAAGATATATAAAGCTAGTTTAGTGGCTAAAGGTTTCAAGCAAATCATGGTATTGACTATGATGAGACCTGTTTCCATTCGCTATGCTTAAATCCATTCGGATTATACTAGCAAATGCCATTTATCATGGTGATGATATTTGGCAAATGGATGTGATCCAAATAATGCTGGGAAGGAATGCAAGCTTCATCGATCCATGTATGGATTGAAGCAAGCATCACGGAGTTGAAATCTTCGTTTTGATAAAGCTGTCAAAATGTTTGACTTCATCAGGAACGAAGAGGAAACGTGTGTTTACAAGAAGACTAGTGGGAGTGTAGTTGCATTTCTCATTATGTATGTAGATGACATACTTATTCTCGGAAATGATGTTCTGTTGCTTTAGTTTTTGAAACTTGGCTCGGAAGTTATTTTTCAATAAAAGGCGTAAAATTCTTGGAATAAGAATCTATAGAGATAGATTGGGTAGGCTAATTGGATCGTATCAAGATGCTTATGGTGATAAGGTCTTGGACAGATTCAGTATGCATGATTCCAAGAAAAGCCTTATACCAATGGTTCATGGCATTTATCTTGGCAAGACGCAGTGTCCCCAGGCACAGGCTGAGCAAGAACATTTGAGTAGAATTCCCATGCGTAAGCAGTGGAATCTATCAAGAATGCCATGACCTGCACTCGTCCAGGTACTGCTTGTTTTCTAAGCATGACGAGTAGATACCAATATAATCCAAGTGAAAGTCACTGGGAAGTTACCAAGAATATTCTCACGTATTTGTAAAATACTGAGGATAGGAGCTTGGTGAACTAAGGAAGTAAGGATTTTTTGTTGAGAGTGATTAGACGGACTAAGACAATTTCTGGTAGGAACCTGATTGTGTCTTGTGTCTATACTGCGGTTTGTTGGAAAGGGTTCCAAGCAAAGCATCACAGCCTGCGGTTTGTTGGAAAGGGTTCCAAGCAAAGCACCGCAACCTCTCCCATAACCTAAGCATGAGTTTTACCCTCCTGCTGTAGGTATTAGATATATTAAGATATGATCTTAATTCTAGTGGGAGTTGTAAAGGATTTAGTTGTGTTATGATATTCATGCTGACATACTGCGGTTGTGTCATAATGAAATTGTTTCATTTATTATTTGATTATTGGATAATCGAATAATAGTCCCAAAATAATTTATGACATTCTATAGGTCATCAAGTTAAGGACTTGATCATGAAACCCTATGAGAATTAAATGTCATAGATTATATTTGTCCCCGGTCGAGGTTGTTAATGTGGGACACTAGCAACCGTGAGAGACTGGCATGTGAGGTGACTGATGACTAAGTTTCATGGAGTCATTAATAAGAGTATTAAAGTCAATCACGTGGATATATGTTGGAGAACATATGATTGGACATGACCCGCTAATGAGAACTCTACAAGATAGCTATACAAGTGTCATAAGAGATTCTCATTACGACTATAGAGTATAGTCCTTAGACCTGAGTTCATCATGATTTCTTACATGTGAATTGGTCCGCTTTGACTGTGTCAAACGTTATCCGTAAAAGGTGACTATAAAGGCATTGATTGGGCGCATCATGAAGTGTGTGAAGGAACAGAGGGATGGAACAAGATGGGATTTGTCCCTCCTGTATAGCAGGAGATAAATATCTCAGGGCCCATCGAAGATTTGATACTAAGAAATGTGTGGCCGCACTCAAACGAGCTGAATGTCAGCTGTTTGTCTTGTTAGTATAAGTCGGAGTTCGATGAACATGATTTTGGTTGAATAAGGATGACACGGTTCTTGCCTTATGCCAGATCGGGATATAGCGACAAAGGGATTAAAGGAATAGATGATTCCAGTACAAGTGGGAGATTGTTGGGAATGTCCTGAAATCAGACTTGTATTCACTCTAGTAATAGTTGTAGTGTCGAGATTAGACATTCATATGATACTAGGTGATCATAATGTTTTGCTAGAAACCTCTGATGATCTATGAGTTGTGAACTCATTGCTAGTATTATATGATCCTACAGGGTCACACACCTAAGCAAATAGGATGCGCTTTATATGGGAATAATCATTAATGTAATGATCCAGATGATGTGTATTTGATACACATTAATTTGTGTTTTAAAGAGTGCGTCGATCGACACAATGTGTTGTGTCGATCGACACGAGTTAAAAGGAGTGTGTCGATCGACACAATATGTTGTGTCGCTCGACACGGGCTAAATCCGAAATAGGGATTTCGGTTTAACGACTTAATTAATTCTGACTCGGTTCAGGATAATTAGGTTTTTCTCCAGGGCCTATATATAGAGATATGAGGCACGACCTGGAGAATAACCTTTCTGATAGCCGTCACTCTGAAACACCAAATCCCTAAGGAGATCTGATCACCGGTTCTAGCAATCCGGCGGATTCCTATTTGTGTGCGTGTGGACTATCCGTAGAGGCATAGCATTTGATATGCTCGTAATCTCGATTCCCTGAATCAATTCCGCTGCAAAACTCCAGGTATATTCGAGATCTGTTCTTATAAAGTGTTGTTTACAAACCCTAGATCCTAGGAAAAGGAATTCTCACTAGGTTGTTTAATAGAGATTAAACCGGTAAACCTGAACGAATTCCTACAGCTGATATCTTGACGAAAGCTTTTGGGAGAATTAAGTTCAAGGAAATGAAGAGTCTTATTGGAGTTGAAGATGTGAAGAAGGAAGAATTCAAGCTTAAGGGGGAGAATGTTGTTATAAGCTTGAAATAACAAGTGGAATTATATTTAAGAGAATCTAAATATATGTGAGTTTTCCTTTTATATAGAATAGGGTTTTGGAGTTGTGTTTCTCTATATATAAGTATGTGCTAAGATGTGGCACAACTTGTGAGATTAAGAACTTAAGGTTTTGAGTGATTTTCCTTTTAAGATAATAAGAGAGGTATTCTTATTAATCATTGGTGTTCTTAATATTGTGGTTCTATATTGATACAATCTGAACAAACGTCGCCGTTTAACCGTTTCGCAAAACGTTTAAAAAGAAAATTTTTCTTGTTTTTGTTGACATTTACAAGGCTTCTCGCTATATAGCTTATTAGTTTATGGCAATCTATCAAGCTGCAGCTCAATTATTTATTCAAATGTTTGTGTGTGCAAAGTCGTGCTTACAATACAAAAATTTAGACATTCGCCTAAGGCTCTTTCTCAATTAGTAATAATTTAGGGCCCCAAATTTGTAAATTAAAACATTAGTAAAATGATAATATAATACATTTGTAACTAATAAAAGCTAACATATCTATTTTTTTCTTCTTATTTTGGGCATTAACTTCTTTTCAATTAAATGTAAGAGCTTCGTATTATTCAGATTAATTACAACCTTTTCTACTATTTTCAGAATTTTCTTTTATATTTTGATAAAATAATTCAAAATCTTTAAGAAGGCATTTGTATAACAAGTCAAATATCAATTTATCTATTTTCTCTTAAATTAAATCTTACCATTTTACTAATGTTACTATCACTTAAAATAAACTATTATTTTTTCCTTGGGTCCTTGATACCCTAGACACAGTGGCGGACCCAGAATTATTTTTAAACTGGGGCACACTATTACAGAATACTTTTATTTAAAAAGCAGTACGAACGCTTAAAAAAGACTTACAATAGTAAAAAATAATTTTACAAACTTATCCTACTTTCTCTCATATTTTGGAACCTTTTTATCACTATTTCATTTATCACTTTATCAAATTAATCTTTTTCAACAACACAAAGTAGACAATCGGTTAGAAATAGGTCACCCATTCGATTGAATAAATTTAAAACATATACTAACTTTGAATCATTAACTCACTTACCGTTGTTTTTTTGCTGCTAGCTGTAAACTTGCAAACAAATCGATCAGAGTATGAGAATGAAAATTAGAAGACGACACAATTTTTTATTACGAAGAGGACGACGTGAATTAGTGATACATAGTTTTAGTTTCAATTTTATTAAAAGGTTTAAGGCTGTATAACAATTGGGCTTGAAACAATATTTACAGTATAACCTCGCTAAATCAATACTCGATAAATTAATAGGATTTTTCGGTCCCAAATTATGGGTTTGATCCCGTTAATTACTCGATAAATTAATATTTCGCTAAATTAATAAAATTTCATGGTTCCAACAATATTAATTTATAGAGGTTTTACTGTATGTTGCCAATGGATAGGTTTAGAATATGGTTAACTCTTTTTATTTACTATAAATTTGATCTACAATTTAAAAAAAAAAAATCAGCATGTGGCACGTGCTACGAATTTTACTGAATGGGTCTGCCCCGTGCCGCATGGCACTGTGTGTATTCTATATATTCATCAATTTGTTGTTTATTGTTAAGTTTCCTAGGCATCTAACTCAAAACCAATTGGCCATGAGTGGAGAGGCCCAAGTCTCTTATATATTATTTAAGGTCCCTGGCCATGAGTGGAGAGGCCCAAATCTCTTATATATTATTTAAGGTCCCTCCCAACTTTCGATGTGGGACTTATCTTACACACACTCTCTAGAGAATAAGGCTTCTTGGCCAATTAACATCTCCATATCCCAATACCCCCCCCCCCCCTCTCTCTCTCGAATCTCGCAAGACCATCATTCATCGGGTCGAGGGGCACGGGCCCTTTCTGGGCCGGATTACGAGAGTGTGTGGATTGGGCTCTGATACCATGTTAAGTTTGGGTTACTTATGGGCTTCCAACTAAAATAACAATTGGCTATTAGTGGATTGACTATAACCCTTTATATATTAGTTAATTATTTCTCCAACTTCCGATGTGGGACAATATCATTTAACACCCCTCCTCACGCTCAGGCATGAACATCTGTAGCGTGGGAAACTGTGGGAACAACATTCACTAGGTGGCCCAACCATCGGGTGGCTCCGAAGCCCATTAACATCTACATATCCCAATATTTATATATATCGTGAAAACTGTTATAATTCGATTCTTTAAAGACCGACTATTTCCGAGTTGGTCTCTTCTATAATGTATACGGTTGTGTCTATGATGAATCTCTTTTATATTACGTGAATATACTGATTTATAAGCTAAGACGTGTCCATATGATATTAAATTGTGGATTAGATAACACATATTTTTCTCACGAATATGACAACCGCGTATACAATCACGTAGTAGAAGATTTTTAAGTTAAATCTTAAAATCTTTGTATATTATATATATATCTTATTGGCCTTTAAGCTAACTCAAAGGGAATAAGTGTGTCTTGTGTAGTTTTGTTACTATTTTACTAATATGAATATGTAACCTTTTCTTCTTCTTAATTGATTTACTAAGATGACAAAAAGATTGGGTTCTACTTGCTTCAATGGCCACATATTGATGTCCCATTTTTAGTGTCATATTCTTTATATTACAGCTGGTCTAAAACCAGTACTGTTCTAAAACCCCGCAATCACAGCTGGTCTAAATTTTCTATTACATTTGTCATCAATTAGAACTTGGTCCAGATCTTCCTAATCCGTATGAACCTGGAAAAATCCGGTACACGGTTGAATCGTATCAACCCTATGATCCAAATTATTTCATGATTAGATTATATATAGTTCGGTTTTTAAAAACATTATTTAGATAGATTAAACCTGAATAAAAACATATTCACTGAAATTTGTTTTACAGCATATTTGTTTATACTACATTTTCTAGAAAATCTAATACTAAGTATTATCCGGAACAAATTAAACCAAATTGACCTAAATTAGTCGAACCAGTGAACTGAGAATGCAAAATTACCCGGTTCTAAATGATGATTGGATGATTTTTAAAAGTATTACTATTTATTGCAAATTTTTAAAAAGACCACTTTCTACACGTTTTTAGGTATTATTGTGCTCTTCACGAGTTCACCGAAAATACATTTTACTCTCAAAATTACACATATTTATACAACAAAAACAGTAATGAGCAAAAAGAAACAATCAAACATAAACTAAATAAACAAAACATTAAAAGAAACACTGATACCGGTTTGATTTTCCCTTGTTTTACCATAATACACTAAAAAGTTTCTGTCGCATGCCATTTTAAAGGGAGAAAAACGTTTTACACCATTCGTGTATTGAGACATCTTTTTTTTTTTTGAAAGTGTGTATTGAGACATCTTTCCGTGACCAAATTTAGTCGGTGAGCTACTTATAGGCCAAATGTATTAGTTGTAAACGTAAATTAAGTATTAATTTGAAGTGTGAAATCTTAGTTTACAAGCTAGATTCAATCGTCGCTTTTTCGATGGACAAAAGTAGTGAATGTTGTTCATGAATAAGTTTTTAGTGTGGTGGACTGTTTTTATAAACAAATTGTATTGGTGTAATGGACTGTTTGGAAAATTATGGCAATTCATTTGAGAAGTCTACGAAAACACGGAATTTCAATAATGTCTTTTGTTATTGACCAATTGTATTAATGTGGCCTCCAGAATTAAATAGACGCTTTTAGTTCATGGACCAAAACAACTCTTCATTATTTGTGGAACATAAACAAAAATATTTTTGTTATGAAGTAGCAAAACTGGCATAAGCCAAAACCCAACAAATTGGAGTAACATTTTTTATAAAGTATATATTGTGGCATATTTCGGTAAGATTCTTTAATATATTAGTCTAAATTTTGGAAAATTACCCATACAACGATTTCCACGAAAATTGAATAATTAAATTTTGCAAAACATAGTTTACTAAACCTTAATCTGCCACTGAAATATTGTTTATGATGACCAATTAATTAGATGAGTAAAAGAAATTGACCCAGTGGCCAGTGGGGATAGACCGGCTAGATTCGCGAATGGCATAAAGAAGCCCAAATTCAATATTTTTTTTGGATTGCCTGCGGATTTGGATTTAGTCGCTTTCATATATATGGTTAATTTGTGCTAATATGTAAAAACGATTTTAAAAAAAAATGAAAATCAAACCTCAAATTTACGTGCAGTACTATATATATACAAAGAAATCCTAATTGCATCCTTTCTCATATCTACACCATTCTTCGTCTTCCTTTTCTTTGCGATCTTCAGATAAATTTGTCTTTTTTACTTGACTCTAAATTCAGAAAATTATGCAGATAGTGTTGAACCGTCCGGAACATGTTTTTGTTGTGACAAATATATTGAGAAATTAAACACATTCTATTTTCGAAAACAACAAAACATATCACTGATTAAAACAGGAACCTAAAGAAGAACGAAATAGGGACATGACGTGAGCATCAGTTAATAAAGAGCAAAAAGAAATTGACTTAAAATACATACACAAACGATTCACAACATAGCAAGAAGAATCAAATATGAACTTAACGTGAGCATCATTTACTAAAGAACTGAAGAATAATGGCCCAATGCGGTTTAGGCCCAAAGCGTTGTTTTATTCTGTTTCGTGTTCTGTTCGTGGTTTGAATAAGTCTCCTGGTTTACAGGAGAAAGACTAGGTCATAGTTGTTTAATTCAAGTAAGAGTAGAAGTAGTGCGTAAGTTTCGTGCTTTCTAGTTGTAAGGTCTATAAAGGCCATCTAAATTTAATTTGCAATTTAAGAGTTTTTCAGTTCACCATTGTTGAAAAGCTCTGTTTTTCTTACTAAGTCTTGAGAAAGATAACGAGTGGTATCAGAGCTTTTTACGAGTCTGGTACAAGAGAGGAAATCATGAGTGGAAATGATTCAGTTATCATACCCAAGTTTGACGGAGATTATGAGCATTGGGCAATGCTCATGGAGAATTTGTTGAGATCTAAAGGGTGGTGGAATCTCATCGAAGAAGGAATCACGCAACCGGAGCCGACCGTGATTCTGAACGGTGCGCAACGAACAGAGCGAGCCGAGAAGATTGTGAAAGATCATAAAGTGAAGAATTATCTGTTTGCCTCGATAGATAAGACGGTTCTCAAAACCATCATGAAGAAGGATACCTCGAAGGAGTTGTGGGATTCAATGAAGAAGAAGTATCAAGGCAATGAAAGAGTTAAGAGTGCGCAATTGCAGAGGTTGCGGAGGAACATCGAGGTTCTTGAGATGAGAAGAGGAGAAAAGATAGAGGAGTATGTCTCAAGAGTGATGGAGATCACCAATGACATGAGAAATCTAGGAGAAGAGATGCCGGATTTTAAGGTGTGGAGAAAATTTTACGAACTCTTACGGAGAAGTTCACACACGTCGTTTGTGCAATCGAAGAGTCGAATGATGTCAAGACGCTGACCGTAGATGGATTACAAAGCTCATTGACGGTTCATGATCTTAATCTTACTAGAGATGAGCCAGAAGAAAAGGTGTTGAAAGTTGAAGGCCAATATTGGCGGTCTGACGGAGGTAGAGGCAGAGGAGCCTATCCAAACAGAGGAAGAGGCAGAGGAGTTCCTCAAGGAAGAGGACGTGGTAACACAAGCAGAGACATGATCGAGTGTTACAAATGCCATAAGATGGGTCACTACAAATCAGAATGTCTAAGCTGGGAAAAAGAGGCGAATTATGTTGAAATGGAGGAAGATTTATTACTCATGGCTCATGTGGATTATGATCATACGGAGGAGAAAAAAATCTTCTTTCTTGACTCAGGATGCAGCAACCACATGTGTGGCATGAAGGAGTGGTTCGTTGAGTTGGATCACACCTTTAAACAAAACGTCAAGCTCGGAGATTACAGAAAAATGGTGGTAGAAGGAAGAGGAAAGTTGCGTCTAGAGATCGATGGAAGAACGCAAGTGATCTCTAACATTTATTTTGTACCTGGTTTGAAGAATAACTCACTTAGTGTTGGACAACTACAACAAAAAGGCTTGAGAATCACTATCGAAGACGATGCGTGTGAAATTTGGCATAAACAACAGAAGAGGGTAATCATGCATTCAACCATGTCTAGAAACAAGATGTTTGTGATTTTTGCTACGGTGAAAGAACCAAGGGAAGAATCAGAGGTGCGTAATATGTTGAGTTCGGTTGAAGAAGGAATATGGCATGAGAGGTTTGGTCACCTAAACCACAACAGCTTAAAAATTCTTGCTGAGAAAGAGATGGTGAACGGTTTACCGAAAATCTCGAATGATGATGAAGATCTGAATGGAGCCGAAGGAGGAGAACATAATGTTGGTGAGCAAAGAGAAACAACCGAAGTTGTTGTTAACTCTGAAACGACGGTGATTGCGAGTGGCAGCAGTATGACCAGAAAGGTTCAAAAACCGATTTGGATGAAGGATTATGAGGGAATGAGATTAAACATAGAAGAAGAAGAAGAAGAAGATGGGGAGTTGATAGCAATGTTTGTAGCGGAGGATGATCCAGAGAAATTTGAACGCTTCATCCTTGAGCTCCGATGGGAGTTTGGCTGTTCATGCAGGTACGTACGTCACCTACATGCATTGTTATATATACTGGCTGCATGGTATTCCAATCTTAATTCAATAATTACTATTGATTTAATTTGACTTTGTAATGAATCATGCATATGTGATTTGCCATTTTCAGTTATGTTTTTTTTCCGGTAAAATTGCTAATTCAAAAGTTAATCCAAACATGGAAAATAGATGTTGAGTTTTTTTTTTTTTTGCTAAAATATATAGATGTTGAGTTATAGAGAATAATAGAGTTTTTTATTTTATTTTTGAAAACTTCGAAGTTCGGGTCAAATCTTTAATCTTTCTATAGATTTGAACTGAAGTTAGCCTTTAGTCAACCCAAGTGGATTTGAACTAGAAATCTCTTCTCACTTTTGATGAGGAAGAAACCATTAAACCAAGAGCTATTTAGTAATATAATAGAGTTAATTAGCCCCAAAAACTATAGTAAAATAGGAAAGTAACTAAAAGCGTTGCAAAACTATAATTGGAAAACCATAGACTTTGGTTAATTAGTTTCCTAATTTCACTATAATTCTTGATCATGTGATGCTAATTCAGTTAAATCCATTCCACACCTCCCTAAATTGTTATGAAATATTCATTTCACTAGTAAAATACTAAAATACTAGATGACTCCCCGCGTAATACGCGGATTAAATATTTTTCTTTTTAACTATAAACATAAGAGTTGTTTCTTTCAATCAACAATTCTTCAACAAAAAAACATTCTAATTAGTTAAAAAATAAATTTTGTTAAGATATTTTTTATGACCATTTAATTCAGTTTAATTTGATTGAATTTTTAGAAATTTGGAAAGACTGTACTATGGTTATATATTGCTAAAATGCTCAATATTTTATTTTATTTTTGTATAATTGTTGTGAATTTAAAATTTTTGAATAAAATATCTAAAATATTATTAATATATGATTTTTGTGATTGTAAATTTTCTTTGTATTGCTCAAAACATGAAAGTTTGCGATCATATAAATTCTATGGAAACATGTAAAAATCAAAAAATGGGTACTAATTTGTTTTATTATATTTATGAAATAAAATATTTTTTTTATTATTGGAAACATATGGAATAATCCATTGATATGTGTCTTTCCATATTCGATGTCACATTTTTTATATAACATCGTTAAAATATTTTGTAATATTTACTTACTAATTATGAAATATAGAGATTCCTTTAGTCAATAATCCGTCGAATAAAAGCATTTTTTATTCTAAAATGATGATATAATATATAATTTTTGATCATTTTGAATTATATAAAATTAATGTATTATAATTGATAAAATAAAATTATAAAATCTAACCTTAAGATATAAGGTTAAGTAACTATTATTATATTTTTCTTACCTAACGGTATACTCAAAATATTTAAAATTAAAAAATGCAAATGTAACTATGAAGGACATATATAATTACGTATAAAGATCCAAATCATTTTATATTAGTGAAAATATGAAGATTTGGTGGCGATATAAGTGAGTTTTTTTAATATTAGACTATGGATAGTTAGTGATAATATTCGAAAGAATATGTAAAATTTGATTCCACTAATTTTAACCCTAAGAATAATTTATTTCTACAAAAACATTTGGGCTAATTATGATCATTTTGAATTATATAAAATTAATGTATTATAATTGATAAAATAAAATTATAAAATCTAGCGTTAGGATATAAGGGTAAGTAACTATTATTATATTTTTCTTACCTAACGGTATACTCAAAATATTTAAAATTTTAAAATGCAAATTTAACTATGAAGGACATATATAATTACGTATAAAGATCCAAATCATTTTATATTAGTGATAATATGAAGATTTGGTGGCGATATAAGTGAGTTTTTTTATATTAGACTATGGATAGTTAGTGATAATATTCCAAAAACTATGTAAAATTTGATTCCTATAATTTTAACCATAAGAATAATTTATTTCTACAAAAAAATTTGGGCTAATTATGATACAAATGATGATTTTTTTTTAAGGGAATTAGCTAAAATTAGTTTTTGGAAAGAGTTTAGCCATGTCACATTTAAAGTGATGTCATGTCATATTTGAAGGGATTACATGTCACATTTTAAATGAAATCACCTCCCTAATAATGTATAAGCGATGATGAAACCCAGTAATACTTAATTACTTATTATAAAAGACATAAGATGGGCCAGACTAATTCAACATATAGATTTGGGCTTCATAAGTTTTGTAAAATTTCAGAGATAATGTGATTTGTTGTTGGTTTTATGGTTTAACATTCATTTAGGTGAAAGATTTGGCCGTGGTGTACTCTCGACTTCTATCACGACCCCTGTAGTCAACACAGCTTCTTACTTCTACAAGAACACTTCCGAGCTAATCGACTCCAAGGTCCTCTTCTGCTTCAAAAACTCTGAAATTTTACAAACGTATGTTCCTTTGATTGTCTTCGTTCACAAAGATTGATTTTTTGCTTAAAAATTTTGTAGGAGAAACGAATTGTATGTCACGAGTACACTCGTTATGGAAACCCAACGACTATGGTTCTTGAAGAAAAGATCAGGTCTTTCTTTATTTTAGTGTTTCTTGATTACTTCCACTCTCTTGAGTTTTGTGTTCTTGATTCTTACTTTTGTATATGCTCTCTGAATCAGTGCACTTGAAGGTGCTGAATCAACTTTGGTTACATCATCTGGAATGTGTGCAAACACTGTTACGCTTTTGGCATTGGTTCCAAAAAATGGACATATTGTGACAACTACTGATTGTTACAAGGAGAGTAGGATGTTCATTGAGTCTTTTCTTCCCAAATTGGGAATCACTGTAAGCTTAATTTCATTACTCTCCTTTTCTTTCGTTTCGAGCTCCATCGATTAACCGTGTTTATGTCTCTAGGTGACTCTGATCGACTCTGCTGATATCGCGGGACTCGAAGCTTTAGTGAATAACCATGAGGTGTCATGTAACTTATTATAAGTTCTAGTAGCATAGATTTTTATTTTTTTTTAAGTTGGAAAATCAGTAGGTGAATTTTGGTGTGTTCTGTTTTCAGGTTTCTATGTTCTTTACTGAGTCACCAACAAACCCGTTTCTACGATGTATCGATATTGAGTTAGTTTCAGAAATCTGTCACAAAAGAGGAACTCTTGTTTGTATAGATGGTACGGTTGCAACACCTTTGAATCAAAAGGCACTTGCTCTTGGTGCTGATCTTGTTATCCAGTCTGCTACAAAGTACATTGGAGGACACAACGATGTGCATGAATCAGAATCTATAACCTTATTAGTGCTTAGAGCAAATGTTATCAAAATGTGATTATGTGTTGTGTGTGTGTGTCTTCCTAGGTTCTTGCTGGATGCATATCTGGTTCAATGAAATTGGTTTCCGAGATTCGCGTTTTGCATAATCTTTTGGGAGGCACGCTTAATCCGGTAAAAATGCTTGATCCTACTCTCATGCTAAATCTAATTGTTCCGATTTAGCTATGAACAGTCTTATTTATTGAGGTGATTTTTTTGCGAAAAGTAGAACGCTGCATATTTACTTATCCGAAGCATGAAGACGATGCATCTTCGCCTTAAACAACAGAATTCAACCGGTTTGAAGATGGCTCAAGTGTTAGAAGCACATCCCAAGGTCTTATATTTGTTTTCACCTTTCTCTCTTTTCACACAACTATTTCTATATTGGTATGCGAAAACCGATTTCAAGATAATCGTGTTAGGTGAGTCGTGTTTACTATCCGGGACTTTTGAGTCATCCCGAGCATCACATAGCCAAGCGACAAATGACCGGTTTTGGTGGTCTAGTCACTTTTGAGGTAAGAATTAATCAAATTCTTCACCTTTGATGCAACTTTGATCCCGAGTTATCTCAAAATGTGTTTTCTTTGTTTCTTTACATCTACAAATAGATTGCTGGAGATCTCGAGACTACGATCATGTTCGTCGATTCACTGAAGATACCATACATTGCAACATCTTTTGGCGGATGTGAGAGCTTCGTGGACCAACCCGCCGCGAGGAACTGGTACAATTTTCCACTAAAACAATGATCATGATTTTGTTTTTAGTTGTGGTTACTTATAATGTGCGTTTGGGGTTTGATTTAGGGATGTACCAAAAGAAGAAAGACTCAAATATGGACTCAAAGACAACTTAGTTCATGATTCTCAGCTTCTTCATGCTTACAGGTTAGAAGAGGAGTATTGGAGAATTAAAAGTAGGACTCTTTGGCTGAAAGCAGGAGATCAAAACACGAAGTATTTCCATGCTAAAACAAAGCAGCGAAGAGAATTTAATCGGATAGTGTCTTTAAAGAGTCTCACAGGTCAGGGTTATTTTAGTCAGGAAGATATTCAGAAGGTTGTAATGGAGTATTTTACTTCTCTTTTTTCTGCATCAAATGATAGGGAAGCTGCAGATTTGATCAAGGGTATGCCTTCTCGTGTCACAGATGAAATGAACCATTTTCTGACTAAGCCAGTAAATGAAGAGGAAATCTATGAAGCATTACAACAAATGAACCTGGATAAGGCGCCAGGCCCAGATGGACTTATTGTTGGATTCTACAAGGATCATTGGAATACAGTTATAGAATCCATAGTAAGTCACATTCAACATTTCTTTGAAACATCTGAGCTGGATATAAATTTAAATTACACTCATATCTGCCTTATTCCAAAGATTGAGAATCCTCAGGAGGTTAAAGATTTTGGGCCTATAAGCCTCAGTAATGTAGCATACAAGATCCTGGCAAAGGTGTTAGCTGAGAGATTGAAATCAGTTCTGCCTAATGTCATCTCGGAATCTCAATCAGCTTTCATTCAGAATAGGCTCATTACTGATAATGTTCTCATTGCTCATGAAATAATACATTCTTTAAATACTAGGAGAACAAAGGATCATTACATGGCTTTAAAACTGGATATTAGTAAGGCGTTTGATAAGGTAGAATAGTACTTTATTGAAATGTTGATGAAGCAATTGGGCTTTGCAGATAGATGGTGTAATTGGATCATGAAATGTATCTCTACGGTGACCTACTCTGTTCTAATCAATGAAATGCCAACAGATAAAATTATCCCTACAAGGGGTTTAAGGCAAGGTGATCCTCTTTCGCCTTACCTTTACCTTATCTGTACGGAGGCTTTATCTTATCTGATTACAGAAGCAAAATCAAAGGGTCAAATTTCTGGGTATCAAGTAAGTTATAAAGGTCCAACAATTACTCATCTGTTATTTGCAAATGATTCTCTTCTTTTCTGTAAAGCAACCATGGAGGAGTGTTATCATCTGAAGGCCATTCTTAGGACCTATCAAATAGAATCAGGTCAGGAGGTTAATTTCAATAAATCAGCTGTTATGTTTGCAAAAGGTATTGATCAAGTTCTTAGAAAACAACTTATTGATTATACTAATATCCAGAAAGTAGGTGGGTTTGGAAGGTATCTAGGTCTCCCAGAGTTGATAGGTCGTAACAAGATGGATACCTTTTCCTACTTGGTTCAAAGAATGATGAGCAAAGTAAAGAACTGGTACTCAAAGCTGTTATCTACGACATGTAAGGAGGTTTTAATAAAATTTGTTTTCACAGCATTACCAACATACTGCATGTCTTGCTTTATGCTTCCAAGGAAGTTAATTGAGAGAATAATAGCAGTAGGAAGGAAATTCTTCTGGTCTACTAGCAAGGAAAAAGGTAAAATCAGTTAGATTTCCTGGAGCAAAGTGACTAACTCAAAGCGGTTAGGAGGATTAGGAATTAGAGATCTAAAGGATTTCAATATTGCAATGCTAGCTAAACAGAGCTGGCGTATTCTTCAAAATCCTAATTCTCTTTTGGCACAAGTGTATAAAGCAAAATAATTCCCTAAGACAACATTGTTGGAGGCTAAATAAAAATGGGCCTCAAGTTATGCTTGGCGTAGCATACTTCAAGGCAATAGGTTGTTAAAACAGGGAATTCATTGGAATATTGGGGATGGAGAGTTTGTGTACGTCTGGAGAGATAAATGGTTGCCTACCACTCTTTATACAACACCTCAACCAGTTGATGTCAATACCAATAAGGAAATTAGAGTGAAGGATTTATTCCACCATGGGACAAGAGAGTGGGATTTCACTAAATTGCAAATGTTAATGAATCCTGATGATGTGCTTCTTGTGCAACATATTACTCCATCTTTTGCAGGAGCTGCAGATGCATTAACATGGAGGTATACAAATCATGGGAATATACAGTGAAATCAGGATATAATTTTCTCAGAGAAAAGCAGGGTCAGTCTTCCTGTCTTAATATTTCCTAATTCAAATCCCTATGGAAGCTGTCTTTGCCACCTAAAATTCAACATTTCTGGTGGAAAATTCTGCATGATGCTTTACCTGTTGCAACGAAACTGAAGCAGAAGCAAATTCTAAGAGATGATGCTTGTCCAGTCTGTGGAGAGGAGAAGGAATCTATTAACCATATGTTGTTTCAATGCAGAACAAGTAGAGAAATTTGGGAGTTGGCACCGTTGCAAACTCCAGAGTCCAATATATTGCTTTCCAATTCTCTGTCTGAGAATTACAAACTTTTCTTGGATTCCAATCAGATTTCCGAAGACAATGTTTCTTTGTTTCATTTCTTAGGATGGAGAATATGGAAACAAAGGAATGATGTGGTTTTCCAGAACAAAATGTGGCCTCTTCCCTCAACGATTTGGAAAGCTATACATGATCAGGACTCGTGGGGTCAAGCTCAAAGTCTGGATGCACAGGACATAACACATAATAATCAAGCTGCAAGGTCGACACCAATTCCTGCACCTAAGAATTTACAGCTCCCTAAATGTTGCAGGTTTAATATATTATTATCTTTTTTTTTGGTCGGGAGGTTTAATATATTATCTTACAGTATGCTAAAAGATTTTCATTTTATTACAACATTTTGAAGAAGTCTTGACAAAAGAAAGATGTTTATATTCTGGTCGCACACAGTATTAGCAATTAATAATCTAGATTCGTGACTATAACATGATTAATTATGTACAATTTTTATTTTAAAAGTGTAAAGAGTGATATAATAAAAATATAAGTGGATCTAATTCTTTAGATCCGGTGATATACGTAAAAAGAAAGGAATCTCGTTGTATGTAAGACGAATCTTTTATATTGGAATATAATGCATATTAGTATTTTCTAAATATTATAGTCCTGAATGCCCGTTCGATTCCGTTGAAGGTTTTATCCTGAGGTGGACGATCTGGTTAAGAGCCACTTTAGACAAAAGTACAATGATAATGTTACTTCATGGACCTTGGTGTATAAACATATCCATTATCACAAGTTGGTGAATTTAAATTAGTAAAAGCAAATAGAAACACTTTTGAGTCGTTAATGCTAAATTTTGTCGTCCATTCAATGTAATCTAACCCTATTATTTGGAGAATCTTGATGTTTTATAATGAAAAAATATCATTAGTGCAAAACTCGTGACATCCAACAAAAAGTTTGATCCTTTTTTCTAGTATTAAACTTATTTTCTAAAACTATAATTTTTTTTTCTTGCTCACATATACATGCACTCTCAAATATAAACATCAATGTAATAGAGATGATATTACTATAAACTATTAAATATTAGGTAAAACTCCTTTAAGCGAAAAAAAACTATAATGTACCAAAATTTTCATTTTATTACTATACAAAATTTAACACACCTTTTGCAATTTTACTTTATCGGATTAACATTCGTTAAAACAAGGAAAATCAAATTTTCATGATTTTGATAGTATGAGAAAAAGTTTAATAATTCATGTATTATTCTAAAAAGTAAGAAAAAAAATGTTAACATTTTTAAAGTCATCCACGTCCACTTCATCAGATTCCTCTCTCTCTCTCTCTCTATCTGTAAGATTCCTCACTTTCTCTCTCTAGAAATACTTGCAAAAGCCACCGTTCTTATCCACCTTTACCAGAACCATCACGATCTCCGTCTCCAATATCTCTCTCTCTCAGATCCAAACCAGCTTTTCTACATGAAATTCGGCAAAGAGTTTCGTACCCACCTCGAAGATACTTTACCTGAGTGGAGAGACAAGTTCCTTTGTTATAAACCCTTGAAAAAGCTTCTAAAAAATTACCCTTATTCCTCCGCCGATTTACCCGCCGGAGAGTTTTCCGATCCGATCGACTTGCGTCCGGTGTTCGCCGACACTACTAATTTATCTTCCGCCGCCGCCGCAGACGACGGCGCTGTGGTTCCAGGCGTTAGGCCTACGGAAGATCTCCAAGGCTCGTTTGTGAGGATACTCAACGAGGAGCTTGAGAAGTTTAACGATTTCTACGTCGATAAAGAAGAAGATTTCGTTATCAGATTACAGGTTTTTTTTTCCGAATCTCATTCGATTTTAGGTCAAGCTCGGAATTCTGTAGAGATTTGGTTCGTTTTCTGGAGATTACTGATTCATAGCTTAAGAATTGTGTAGAATTGGATTCACATTCCATTAGTTTTCTTCGATAGGATGATTAATCTCGAATCTTAGAAACGAATTGCTTGAGAATTACTAGACCTGGAACCAAATAGTTTATAGAGTGGAGACAAATTATTGCTCTGTGGTTTATTATCACAATCGAGATCTAGTAGCTTAGAAGTTATGGTCTATGATCCTTGGTCATCTTCTTGCTCTGCTTCATTGAAAACATTAGCTTTCACGCATGTAGTTAGTTCATCTAAAGGAATTGTGTATGTTCATCATACAAACAAACAGGAGCTGAAAGAAAGAATCGAGCGGATTAAGGAAAAGAACGGTAGTAATGGGAAATTCACATCAGAAAGCGAGTTCAGCGAAGAAATGATGGATATTCGCAGAGACCTTGTCACCATTCACGGCGAGATGGTGCTCCTTAAAAACTACAGCTCCCTAAATTTTGCAGGTATGATACTATTCGACTAAACAAAAAAACAAAGAAGAAGTATTACAGTATATGCTAAAAACATCTTGGATTCCAGGACTTGTCAAAATTTTGAAGAAGTACGATAAAAGAACGGGAGGGCTTCTACGTTTGCCTTTTACTCAAGTTGTTCTCCATCAGCCTTTCTTTACAACAGAGCCACTTACAAGGTTAGTCCGTCAATGTGAGGCGAGTCTCGAGCTTCTCTTCCCATCAGAAGCTGAAGTTGTAGAGTCTTCTAACAACACAGTGTCAACCTCACATCAAAACCACTCACCAAGAATCTCAGCCGAGACTTCCTCAACTCTCGGCGATGAAAATCTTGATATATATAGGAGTACGCTCGCTGCAATGAGAGCCATACGTGGGTTACAAAAGGCCAGCTCGACACACAATCCTTTATCATTCTCATCGCTTCTTAAGAGCGAGGATGATGAGACGGTAACAGCTGAAAACTCTCCAAACTCTGCAGATTTGCAGAGCAAAGATGAATCAGATAAGGAAGATATTGGACCTTCCCACTGATCAGAAGAGAAAGATGCTCCTTTTGAATAAGATTTTGAGATTTTGCTTTTGTTTTCACCCTAACTTGTCACAAATAACCCATTTACTTCTTCACATTTTGCATATTTCAGATTATATGAGTTTAAATTGTAGAACAGTAGCTTACAGATCTTCAATGAAATCTTTTTCCATTGTCTCAGCTTTGTCTCATTGTCTTAAGAACCAATACTGTCCAGCCATTTGATCTGTTCACCAGTAATCGGAACAAGAACAAGAGCCTTCCTTGAACAGATGAAATCTATTTCTGTCTCTGATGATAATTTCTCGGTCATAGACCTTTGAAACAATCTTCATAGCTGAATGACAATCCTGACATATTCTCAGGTTCTTGAAGACGTGAACAGGTGTCCTCGATTTTGTTTCCAGAAGCCCGAAACAGACGGCCAGTTTCTCACTGTGACAGCTCAAAGCTTGCTCTTTATCCTCCAAGTCACAGGGAGACACCAGGCCAGAGACATCAGGTACATAACCAGCTGATCTACTCCGTTCAATCACTTCATTCAACTTCGTGTATATCTCTTTCGTTCTCGGGTGTGATCTATCTCCTGAACAAAACCGATGGATTGAACCGTTCATGTGCATGGAACTCATACCCGGTATTTTCCTGATTCCTCGGTTTCTTATACTTCCTCTTTATCGATCTACAATGTCAAGCCTTCCTTCTGCAGCATACATGTTGGACAGAAGTATTTGGTACTCTGTATTGCCTGGGCTAATCTGAACAAGCTCTCTTTTAATCCGTTCCGCTATCTCCAGCTTTCCATGGACGCTACATGAGCCTTGAAGCGAACCAAGGACAATTTCATTCGGAGGAACCTGCATTTCCCTCATCAAGTTCTCTGCTTCTTCAATTCGACCAGCTCGGCCGAGAAGATCTACCATACATGCATAATGGGTCAACCTTAGGTTCCAAACCATAGGACCCGAGGCTGAGGAAACATCGCCACCCTTCTTCTACCATTCCCGAGTGGCTGCAAGCACTTAATACAGCAGTGAAGGTTAAGTCATCCGGCCTCACCTCTCTTACCATTTCTGGGAACATGTCAGTCACCATTCTACCTTTCCCATGCATAGCTAATCCGCTAAACATGGCGTTCCACGTTACCACATTCCTCTTACGCATCAATCTGAAGACTTTCATGGAAGAATCTATGTTTCCACATTTGGCATACATATCAACCAATGAGGTTCCCACCATGACAGGATCATAGCTCTCTTTCTCCTCCATTATCATTGCCTTTTTCAACGCATACACATGAACCCATCTACCAATTACCAGATTACCCGATTGCACACAAGCAGATAGCATCGAGCAAAGGGTGACGAAATTCAAATCATGCCCACATTTAAACACCATTTCCGCCAGAAGCTCCAATGCCTCCCCTGTAAACCCAGCTCCCAAATACCCAGCAACCATAACCGTCCAAGCAACAACATTTCTCTCAGGCATTTCATCAAACACCTCTCTTCCTCTCTCTAAACCCTCCCATTTTACAACTGTGTCCAAAAACACCGTCCGTGAAACAACGCTCTTCTCCTCTAACGCCTCGAATATACGTTTGACTTCGCCAACAAACCCGCATTTCCCATACACATCCATTAAGGCATTACAAACCTTTACACTAGTCAAAAATCCCATCTTTAAAGCAACCCCATGTCCTTGTACACCGAAACCTAAATTTTCTAACTTAGCACACAAGCCAAATAAGCAGACGACAGAAACATCATCAATCTCTACTCTTTTCCTTCTCATTTCCACAAAAATATTTATCGAATCTTCCAGGTATCCGTACCGGGAAAGTGAGGATAACAAAGTGGTCCAATCCACATTGTCTTTTTCTGATAGAGGAATTTCGTCGAACAGTTTCTGGGCAGTACCCATATCACCGGAAGCAGCGTAAAGCTGAAAGAGCGAGTTGCTCAGGTACGACTTCAGAGCTTTCTTCAATCCCGAAGTGGTTAAAACGGCTTGTAGTTCCTTGCCGGAACGGAGAAACGAGCGGTGCGCGCATTGTCGGAGAAGGAGACGGACTTTTTGATAGGATAACCATTTCATAAGATTATGATCAAAAGCTCTCTTTTTTTCTTGTCAGAGTCCTGTCTTCGATTTATGGCCTTTGTGTTTTCAACTTTCTCGGGAAACAAAGAGAAATCCGGAAAAATCTTCCCCGCATCAGACTCTCTCACCTCAAGCCTCGATGAAAGAAAATTCATGAAATTCCTCTATACAGGGTTCTCTTCAGTCTTCAGGAATTATTAATGGGCCTACTAATTCTAGACCCTATCTTTTGGGCCCTGCGTGAGTCGTGACACTGATCTAAAGAATTTTTTTTTTTTTTTTAAATCTAAATACATACGTCGGTGAAATATTTTTTTGATGATTTTGATATATATATTCAATATAATTGTGTAGCTGTTCTTGTCTCCCATTAACATAGGCCAATTGTATTTTAAAAATTTTCTCTTCACATGTAGATTAAGAAGGTGTTGTCGGAAAAAAGAAGAAGAAGGTGTTATTCGGTGTAGAAATTTAATGTAATTCCGTTAAACCAGCTCAGATTTTAAAAGATTTTGATTCATTTAGAATTATTTATAATTGATTTTGTAATTTATCTATGTAGATTCTAAAATCTCTGCCAATATATGTTGGACTTTGTTTCCAATAATTTATTTATTTGGATTTTAATGTTGGATTTAAATATTATTTATTATAAAATAGCAGATTTTAAAATCTTTTAAAACATAATTTACAAATATTATATCGAATAATAAGAAATTTTAAAGTAGAAATTAGAATACTGGATTGCTATCTTCTTTATCAATTTGTCTCCTCTGCACATTACACATTCACTATTGATGATGTTATTGCATTAAATGCTATGAAAACTCCACTAGTCCACCTTTAAAATCACAAATTGCGCAACTTATTCATTCTTTAGAGAGAAAGAAAGTTTCGTTAGAGAGATAAATGGCGAGATTCACGGTGTTAACTGCGGCGGTGGTGCTGGCTTTTGTAGTGGCGGTTCCGGTGCCGGAAGTGACGGCGAAGAAGTATCTAGTCGGCGACAAGAAGTTTTGGAATCCAAACGTTGACTATACCCTTTGGGCTCAAGGCAAACATTTCTACGTCAATGACTGGCTCTGTATGCTCTCTCTTTTCTCTTCTTCTCTTTTAAACACTCTTGGATCTGTTTGTACTAGATCTCATTTTAGATGGGTTTCGCTTTAAATCTTCTAATAGTATCAAAAAATTCATTTTTTTACTTAACATTTAGACCATTCAATACATTGTGTATATTAAACCATATTTCATTTCGCTTTAAATCTGGTTATTGTTTATGCAGTACCATTCAATACATTGTGTATATTTAATCATATATGATTCACATTTTTGTTGGGCTTTTAAATAATTGTTTCTTGATTAGTCCAGATCTGGTTAGATCACACTCTTAATTAAAGTTGAAATCTTGAATCATAGATTTAGTTTGATCTTGGTTCTAATTAAGAAAAGCTTTGGACTTATATATATTTTGATGGTTTCTCTTTGTTTAGATTTCGTGTTTTACAGAGACCAACACAATATTCTTGAAGTAAACAAGACAGATTATGAAAAGTGTATTTCCGATCATCCTATCAAAAACTATACACGTGGAGCTGGTAGAGACATTGTACCTCTCTTTGAGGCCAGACAATATTATCTACTTGACGGTAGGGGTGGCTGTTTTCAAGGCATGAAGCTTACTGTCACAGTCGAGAAGCTTCCTCCTCCACCAAAATCTGCACCTGTCAAGAGCAATGGACTTGGGAATTGAAATGTAAACTTATGATCAGTCTTTCATATTATTGTATTTGTTATAAACTGTAACAAAGAAATTTATGAGAACAAATAAAAACTTTATACCCTTATAAAGAGAAACATTCAGAAAAGAAAGAACGAGAGATTGTAGTATGTTTACTCGATGTTATGGTACTACAAATGAATGTACGAGCGTTCGTTTATACAAATCTTATGTTAAACGGATTAAATTTACTATGCATGAATAGTGATAGTGGAATCCACAAAAAATCAATCGCATATGCAAAATTGTTATGTATAGTATGAACCCAATAAAACTACGCACACAATATTGACTTTTCCAACAATGTTCGTTCTAGTCTTTTTTTTTTTTTTTTTTGCTCAAACATAAACTTTTTATTAGAGATGCTAAGAGTTTATGGTAACGAATGGTAACGATCCGCCCCGCCCCACACTGAACAGTTCCAAAAATTTATACTTATACATGTGTATCTAACAAAAATCTATATTTACAAATGTGTATATATATATTTTTGTTAACGATCCGCCCGCCCCGCCCCGCACTGCACTGTCACCTTTCGAAGCCTATATTTAGAAGATCGAGAGGTCAGATCGACCGTGATTAAATTTTAATATGTAAAGGTTTGGAGTCAATCTACTCGTTGGCTTTGATTGGTAACATGAATTATCATTGACTTAGATTGAGTTAATGATCTAATTCAACAATAACTCAAAAATGTTACCAATCATGCATCAAACTAAATTTGTAGAATTTGAGTTTGAGTTATAAAGAGTTATGGTTGATTTACAATTTTGAGTTATGTTCTTTGTAAAATTGCTAACTAAAAACTTAATCCTACATCATGGAAAATAGGATGAATTAGAGATTGAGCTAGTGTTTTTGTTTGGTTTAATCTCCTGCGACATTTTTTTTTTTCAAATTCCAGTTTCAATTATTTTTCCAATATTTCATAATTCCAATAAATCTTGTATTTTAACTTTAAATGGCAAGGTTGTATCAATTTAGTTAAAGATTTTGATGCAAACAATTTATTTCTACTATCTTAAACTATTGATCGATTTCAATCATTTCTTTTTTCTTTGTCATCTAAAGATTTTATTACTTCGAAAACGGGTGGGGTACAACGCCGGTTCAACAACCGGATACAACGCCGAACCAAGTTCGGATACAAAGCCGGTGTACAACCGGAAACCAAGCCGGAGCCAAATGACTCACGGATACAACTTAAACATTCCGGGAGAGACAAAACCTCAAACCACGGAAAGACAACTAAAACAACAAGAAAGGATACAAATGAAACAAGAAAGGGAAAGAACTTAACCCATAAGCGGAACAAATAAGCACAAAGTCTCGACGAGCCAAACCAAATAAGCGATAAGAGCCAAACTGAGCCAAACAACATATGCATAGAATAGACCCTAAACCTTAAGGCACACCTAGAAAACTCGGAGACCAAAACGCGTTTCTAAAACTAGCATAACCAGCAAACAGCTGAGACTTGGTACAAGGATCACCGATCCCCTTTGACAATACCAAGCCAAACTTGAAAAAGAAAACCCAAAGAGACCACTAACTACGAAAAGGCCAAGAAATTCACTTCATCACAATAAAGGAATCCTAACTCAAACCAAGACTAAAACCGAAAGGGTTGACAACACTCCAAAACAGAGCATCACAAACAAAAACGAAAGCCACAACTCGAACCCTCACTAACACCAACCCAACCCGAATATAGAATCTCTAACACCATTGTCAAGAGAAACCCATAACTCGAGATCAAACCACAACAACCCACAAACCAAAATAAGATCCAACAGACACATTTCCTATAACCCCAAACCCACAGAAAGCTTGAATCAAATCCAAACCCACAAAGCTACCATCCTTCTAACATCCATAGATGGGTAAGACTTAGAAACAGAGAACTCAAAGCAGTAATAAAGGGAAGGAGAAAACCCGATGAAGACCCGCGGATCCAAAAAGAGAGTAACCAAGAGCAAAAACTTAGCAACACTGGATCGGTAAGCCAAAACAATCGAACCAGCCCCGAGGAGAGGCCCATGAACCTGAAGTCGTCCTCAATCTTCAGAAAACCTAACACAAAACGTCGAGAAGATCCGGCGCCGATCACATACCGAAAATCCACCGGAGTAGAACCCAAGTGAAGCAGGTCTAGTACTCAAAGGAACACAAAATCAACAAGAACCTTGAAACCGGTTACTGATACATAAGGAAAACAAGAGAAAAGACAACAGGGGTCCTTTTTTCGGCGGTGGTGAGGATCACGACTCGCCGGAAAAGGAGATCGGAGAACCAAAGAAAGAGGTGGCGGTAGAAACCTTTTGAAATTTTCAAAACGTATATTCTTAGTTTTTTATTTGCTTTTATACAAATTTATTTTTGTTTATTTTTAAGTTACTACTTACAAAAAAATAGTGTATGCTTAAGTTATTATTATTTGAATTAGTCTTTCTGTTATTAAATTTGTAATAAATATTATTTATACTAATTTTCAATTTAATTTGTTTTTAATAACATATACTGCAATTTATACATCATAAAAATCATTAGTCAGTCGTATTGATAAAAATGTTAACTCGTATTTATACAACAAACTCACTGCATAAATCTACAGTTTCTACCACATATTTTTTTATAGCAAGTTACATTGAATTACAACACTTACTGCAACTCAACTTTGATACCACATGCTACCAATCAGAGCCGTTGTTAAATGGTTTTGAGTTGGAAACTCAGGATAGAAACTCAAATTTAATAGTTTGACATACCTTTGTCCTAGAGGTTAGAGCAAAAGTCTATAGTATAAACAGTGGCTGAGGTAGAAAAATTTTTTACCGAGGGAAAATGTTTTATCAGGGAAACTATATAAAAATTTAGTTTAGATTCTTTGAGATTTTCTAATACTATATTTTGTTATGAGGTTTTTTTTCCTTACTTCATATCTTATTTCAATATACATACATATTTCTTGGTTCATTTTAGTAAATTTATAGCTGTGAGAAAGATTTTTTTTTTTTATCTATATAGCATTTTAGCTACAAATATTGTATGAACCAAATAATTTATCTAAAAAAAAGACTATTTAGAAGAAAAAATAGTAAATGAAAGACAAATAAATTTAATGGGGGCAAAATAATTATTATCAATGGGGGCAATATTTAATTATTCTTACAAAGTAAATTAAATATAATAATTTCATGGGGGGCCAGCTGCCCCCTCCACTGCTAATGTGCCTCCGCCACTGAGTGTAGAGGTACGATAGGGAACTTCTCTGCCGACAAAACAAAAAGGAAACTTCTCACACTCATGTACATGTTACTACTTGCTTAAATACTTAACTAGTATGGCTATATCATTTATTATTTGTCTCAATTTCGCTATAAAACCCCACTAGTCTACCTCTAAACTCGCAAATTGCGCAAGTTTTGTTAGAGTGAGAAATGGCGAGATTCACGGTATTTATTGCGGCGGTGGTGCTAGTTTTTCTAGTGGCGGTTCCTGTGCCGGAAGTGACGGCGAAGAAGTATCTAGTCGGCGACAAAAAGTTCTGGAATCCCAACGTTAACTACACCATTTGGGCTCAGGGCAAACACTTTTACCCCGGAGACTGGCTCTGTATGTTCTCTTTCTCTCTATACATCTACTACACTCGGATCCGTTTATAATATATCTGATTTGAAATGAGTTGCTTTAAATCTAGTAATAATTTCAAAATATTTTTAACTTTTTCTAGATTTTTTCAATACATTGTGATTGTGTATATTGAAACATATTTGATTCACATTTTTGTTGTGTTTATTTTCATATTCTGTTTCCTGATTAGGCTAGATCTGGTTAGAACACACTCTAAATCAAAGTTGAAATCTTGAATCACACATTTTCGATTTAGTTCAAATCCAAAATCATGGGCTAATGCTGATTTTACTGATCTTGGTTCAAATCAAGAATACCATTAGGAAAAAATGTTTTGATGGTTTCGGTTTGTTTAGATTTCGTGTTCTACAGAGACCAACACAATATTCTTGAAGTGAACAAAAGGGACTATGAAAGGTGTATATCCAATCATCCTATCAAAAACTATACACGTGGAGCTGGTAGAGACATTGTTCCTCTCTATGAGATCAGACAATACTATCTACTTGACGGTAGGGGTGGCTGTTTTAAAGGCATGAAGCTTACTGTCAAAGTCGAGAAGGCTCCTCCTCCACCAAAATCTGCACCTACCATTGGACTTGGGAACTGAAATGTAAACTTATGATCAATCTCTGAACTCGGGAAGACAATGCCATCAAAACTTCAGAAATAAAATTTATGAGAACAAATGAAAACATTTGTAATCGATAACTGAGTGTAGCTTTTATAATTATATTAGTAATTATGTACGTTAAGTCAATGGGTGTGTGAGTTAGTGTATTACCTTTTAAGTAAAAGTAGTTACTTGTGTTAAAAGTCATAAGTGAAGAGTTACAACTCTTAGAGTTTGTGTTGTTCGGTCGTGTCGGTTCGGTCGTGTCTATTTCTTGTTGTTCGTTCGTGTCGGTTCGGTCGTGTCTATTTCAAGTATATATAAAGACTTTGTCTTTGTATTGTTACTCATTAAGTTATTCATTAATACAAGAAAAAGTATTTTTGAGTCAAAGATAGAATCGTATTTCATACTATGTTTTTCTTCCTTGCTCTTTGTCTCTCATGCTCTGTTTTTGGGAAATCAAATTTCAACAACATTCACAAAAGAAAGAACGAAAGATTGTAGTATGTTTACTCGATGTTATAATGTTACAAATAAACGTACAAACGTTCGTTTATATATACATTAAACAGGTAAATTTATTATGCATACATAGTGATGGTGCAATCCACAAAAGTAAATTCTATATGCATAGTAAAAACGTAGTAAGACTCCACACACAATATTAACTTTTCAACAATATTCGTTCTAGTCATCATTCTCTTTTTTTTTTGCTCAAACATAACCTTTTTATTATCAGAAATACTAAGAGTTTAACATAGCTTTGTTCATCCCTACCAAGGATCATAACCATCTTGGTGTAAAATTTTCCAAAATAGCTTGATAGAGAGCTTAGTGAAAATTAGGTTTGATCTCTCATATCATTTATAGAGAATTGATTAGTTACACCTATATTTTCTTAAGAACATGACATTTCTGGTTGTGAAACCTAATGTCACTAGTTATATCCATTTTTTAGCTGAATTCATTAACATCTAACACAGGGTCTAACAAGTGGTTTTTTTCCTTTTTTGGGTCACTGACAAATACATATACAAAGAAAACAGAAAATTTATTAAATATGTTTGAGGAAAAAACAAACAAAAATAGAGTGTCCAGAATCTTCAATTGATCAATCTACACATTTCTCCACGTCCCCACACTCAACATCATCATTTTGTTGATTCTTTTAGCGGTCCATATGAGATTTACCCATTTTCTTAAGATCACTCCAAACAAAATTCAAAAACAAAACACTATTACGTATTTCGAAACATATAATACAATCCATTTGGTAATAGACAGCTTTGTAAAAGGGACATGTGGTAGTTGGACTTCATACTACAAAACGAACAATCACAGATATACCACATGTAGAACAGATAAGCCAAACTTTCTTCACAAAGAAAAATTTAATTCAAAGATTATCCGAATACACTAGTCTTTTTCTCAACAATTGATTGAAGGAAATTTTAGTAAATTAATTTCTCAAATAAATCAAATACAGTCTCTTTTATCAACAAATGATTCAAAGAAACACACAAAACAAACAATCCAGCATAACAAAGAGAAAGAAAGAAACTCAACTGATTCACTTTCTAATTTTAAAAAGAATTTTGAGGTTTTTTCTCCAAATCGGATTGGATTTGAACTAAAAGAACTTCAACATTGGTTACTACCACATCCTCAAGATCGCATCCCACACTGTCGATACCGCGAAAAGAGATACCGGAACCACGAATTGCACGAGACTTGAGGCCATTGAAACTGAACCAATGCTCTTGACAGGTGCAGATTTTGGTGGAGGAGGAAGCTTCTCGACTTTAACAGCGAGCTTCATACCGCCGTAACAACCACCCTTACCGTCAAGTAGATAGTAATGTTTAGTCTCATTGAGAGTAACAATGTCTCTACCAGCTCCACGTGTCCAATTTCTGATAGGATGGTCGGCGATACAGCTTTCGTAGTCTGTCTTGTTTACTTCAAGAATGTTGTGTTGGTTTCTGTCGAACACGAAATCTAAACAAAAAGTAAACCATTTCTAAACATAAGAACCAAGATCAAGATTAATAAAACTAGTAAAAATCAGTATTGGCCCATGATTTGGGTTTGAGCTAAATCGAAAATGTATGATCCAAGGTTTCAACTTTAGCTAGTGGGATAGAGAAAGATTAATGTTTTTTTTTAATTCAGACAATGAACAGAACATTACTGGGTCTCACTCAGACAACCTTAAGCAGTGTGTTCTAACCAGATCTGGACTAATCAGGAAACAATTTTTTTCAAAAAACCCATTTCAAATCAAATATGTTTCAATAGACACAAACACAATGTATCCAAGGGTATTGCAGAAATCCGGAAAGTGAACAACTTTGAAACTAATTCCAGATTTAAAGCGAAACCCATTTCAAACCAGATCTAATAGAAACAGATCCAAGAGTGTATAAAAGAGAGGAGAGAAGAGAGAACATACAGAGCCAGTCACCGAGGTAGAAATGTTTGCCTTGAGCCCAAATGGTATAGTTAATGTTGGGATTCCAGAACTTGTTTTCACCGACTGTATACTTCTTCGCCGTCACTTCCGGCACCGGGACCGTCACTAGAAAAGCTAGTACCACCGCCGCAATTAAGACCGTGGATCTCGCCATTTATCTCTCTAACGAAACTTTCTCTTTTCTCTCTCAATAGTGTGAATATTGCGCAATTTGTGATTTTTAGAGGTGGACTAGTGGGGTTTTCATAGACAATTTTTTTGTTCCCTTTTTCAACTGCTGTTCGCTGTATAATAATGAGAAATAAATATACATATATTAAAAAAATACAAGAACCATAAAAATTATTTTTTAAAAAAGAAAACCAAACCGCGTTTGCGACAAATCTCAGTCATTTGTTGTGAATTTTCTGATTCTGTCACTCTCTAATTTGCCTTGAATTATTTGTTAGTCGTATTTTCTTTTAAATTAAATGTTGTATTTCACATTTGAGGATACGATGTTAAATGAACTATAAGTTTGTTTTCACAAGTTTTTTTAAAATTTATATCAAAAATTTGGTAACCGTCTAGCTTCATAGTATGTGTAACAAATGCATCGTCTTTCACAAATCACAGTCATTTTGTTCAATGAAATTGCGAATTTTGTGATTCTGTTACTTTTTCTTTTAAATTAAAGTTGTAAGTATTTCATATTTGAGCACATTAAAGTAAACTATGTTAAATGAGCTATGTAAGTTTGTTTTCACAAGTCTTTCTTTTCTTTTGATAAGTAACGAGCTACGTAAGTTTGTAATTACTTAAAAATGAATAATCACAGATTATGGAGTTTTTGTTTAAAAAGAAAAAGTCAGTCAAGATTTAGCTGACAAAAGCAATACTTACTGCTTAGTATTAAAATCCAGACATATCCAGAACATCACGCTCTATGTCTACAATACTATTCTTTTAAATATTTTATTTTGAAATTATCAAACAGATTATACGCTTTTTTGCATGTGATAATCTTGTCTTCACGAACGTTCACACACTTTAATACTCGGGCTCTCATTGGTTGCTTGATTTTCCGATTCACATTTATAGATTTCATTTTCCTTCCCGGATAAATATACTACAAAATATAAAAAAAGGAAATCAGAAAGCCAATTTTACGTTTTTCCTTAACTGGATTGGTTCATGGAGGAGTATGAAATATGAATATAACCGTTGGTCGTTTTCAGTAAAGGAAAGCTAATGAGTAATAATCATTCACCGATCCAAACTTTACTAACGAGAAGAACAAGAAGAAAACAATGACGCGCATCAAAAGCGAGTGGAAAGCGTGAGCCCAAAACTCTTAACTATTATAGCCCACTTATTATACGGCCCAATTTAAAACCCAAAATCAGAGGCACATGAGAGCTTCTTCTCCATAGATTCACTACACTGAATCTAGCGAGCTCTAAAACTCAATCTCAATCTCAATCAAAACAACACATATGAAGTCCTGCAAAACCTTATTCCGTGCCTCTCTCTCTTCATTTCCACTTGTTACTCTTCCAAACCCTAATTCTTCAATCCCATTTGTCTCTGTTCGCGCCTTTTCTTCTTTCTCCGTTCTCCGTCCAAATCCATGTACACTCTCTCTCTCTCCTTTGTCTCTATGTATGTATCTGCGTTCTTAAGGGTTTTCGTCTGTATAGGTTTTCAACATTCTTCTATTCGTCTATCGCATCGGAGAACATTTTAAAGTTTCGATTTTTTTTTGTTATCTGAATTTGAAGTTTCTTGCTTTTCCCCTGTACTGTTCATGGAGCTGCGGCTTTGTCACTGGAGAGCTTGACGGAGGATTCAAATCCACCAAAGAACACTGTGAAGGAATTGCTAACAACGAATCGTTCTGATGCGTTTAGCATGATGAAAATGGAGCGGAGGTGCGTCGGTGAGGGTGAATGTAGAGGATCATGGTTTCCTTACAAGGACTGGTTCAGGTGTGGTGAGGTGCATCTTAGTAGCCGTGAGGTGTTGGAGGCGGTGAGCCCTCACATGATGGAAGAGAGGATGGACAAGTTCAGGCGTGTGGTGGAGAATCGAAGCTTCTCGGTGTGTCTTGTGGTCGAAGGTCTCTCTGATATCGGAAACATCAATGCTGCATTCCGCTCAGCGGATGCGTTAGGGATTCAATCCGTGCACGTTGTTTCCATTGACAGCTCCAAAAGGTGCCTTTGAGGTTGGCATTTTCTGTTTCTTGGTTCATAGGTTTGGCTAGTTCTTGAAACTTTATTAGTTGGAATTATATATATATATATATATATATATATATATATATAGTTAAAAGATTGAATCACAAGTTGAAATTTATTTGGTTCTTGTGTTTTCTTGAAGTGTGCAGTGAGATTCATAGGCAAAGATTGTTTAACTGCAATTCATAAAACGTTTGATTGTATTGTGTGAATTCATTTGCGAGGTTATGCGTGTGAATGTGTATATTTATGTATGTGTAGGTATAGGAACAATCGCCATGTGAGTATGGGAGCTGAGAAATGGCTGGATATTGAGCTTTGGGATACACCTAAAGAATGTTTCCAAGTTTTGAAGTCTCGCGGTTACAGAATCGCCACAACTCATTTGGGAATGGACACGGTAAACTCGTTAAGAATTATTTTAGGTCTTTTTCTTTCTTCACCGAGGCAAACAAATGAGTGACACTCTTGTTGGCGGTAATATCTCATAGGTTTCCGTTTACGATATGGACTGGTCATGTCCAACCGCAATAGTTGTTGGAAATGAGGGCAGGTTAATATCTGTCATCTTTCAGTTTGAAACTCGCGTGTTCTTTCTTAAGTTATTAATGGACTTTGTTTTGGGAAATTTGCAGCGGAATAAGCAAAGAAGCGTTGGAGTTATCGGATTTGCATTGCAGTATTCCGATGAACGGAATGGTGGATTCGTTCAATGTCTCAGTGGCTGCAGGGATTCTGATGCACCACGCAGTCTGTGACCGAACCACTCGTCTGGTAAACTGATTGATCGATCTATTAATCTTAGATTTTACTTACGTTTTGATTACAGTATTTATGAGGGTTGTTTGAACAGGGAAGTCATGGAGATCTATCAGAACAAGAGAAAGAGATATTGATGGCTGAGTTTTCGCTTCGGCACAGTAGAAGCTCGCTCTTTATTGCTTCCGAGTTTGCGAAACGTAGACAAAGCCCACAATCTACTACTTCCTTCTAATCTTGCGACTTCTTTGTTTCGCGTCTTGTAAGGTTTTGTGTCTTTGCATGTAAGGTTTTAATGTGCTCATAATTGAGCCTTAAAATCTGACATTGTCATTTCCAAATGGTCCAACATACAACATTCTCTTGGTTAGATTGGTACCTCAATTTTGATTGATGATTCTAGAGCTTGTCGAAATGCATTGAAACTCTACAAACATATGATCATATCGTATTTAACAATATTTGCTGCATAGTTTTGTAGTACAGAGGAAATTATTAGTAATTCTAATTGGTATGTACTTTGCTTATATGAGAAACGTAAGCATTTTTTTTCTTCATGACATCAAATCAATGACATGGAAGCAAATCTCTAATTGTAATAGAAAAAGAGAGCCTAACAAAAGTAAGAATAGAATGATTAAGTTATTATTTTGTTTTTAATTTAAGAAAACATAATTAATCGATTAACATATCACTGCTTGTAGTCTGTATCCTTTCCTTGTTGCTGCTTTCTTCTCCATTTGCCCTTTTCTTAGACTGATGCGACCTCACGAACTCATCGATTCTCGCCTTCAACTCAATGTCCGGTAGCAACATGTCCGATGTCAAATGTGCCCTGTTAAACGGATCGTGCTGCACGCAGAAGCAAGCGGATCAGATTCAAAACCATAGTTTTCAGAGAGAAAGAGACGAAACTGAATCAGCAAAGTATTAGATCGGCTTACATTGTCGCTTAGAAGATGACGTTGAATGATGGGACGATCAACTGTGATTCTTGAGCTTGGAAGTATCACTGGATCTCTCATTAGCGTGTACTGCAACATTATCAACAAACAAGAAAGGGCATTGGAGCATGTTATTGAAACAAGACTTGGGTGGGTCCTGTAAATTAGACAGAAAATACCTGAATTGGGTCGAGGAACTCATCTGGTATTTCGCCCAGTGCAGCTTCAGCATCCAAGGCTTCAGAAGCAGCAGCTTTGGCTTTTGAGCCCAACTCCATAAACTCTTGAATGATTCTTTGATCTTCGTCTATTCTCCTAAGCACATCTGCTCCTGCGTTGAATAGCTGCAGAAACCGGCATTTGTTTTGTTCAGTAGAGTGACAGATAAATTATGATGAAAGAGGATTTGATTCAAGAGGAGAATTTGACCTGTTCGTTATATGACCGGCCATCACTGGATATGGCACCAGGGAATATGTTTTCTGAGTCTCCTCTTGCGAGATTAACATATATGCGCACAATCTTCAAAATTCACCCAAGAAATCACAATAATACATAGTCAGTTTCTTTTTCAGTCATTTTGGTGAGGAGACTGAGTAAGAATTGTAATCACTAACCTGTTTAAGCAACTGTCTTGGACGGAATTCGTACTTCTCAGGATCTTTCAAGCTTAAAGATTTACGTTGTGGACCCACGAGTTGTAGCAAGAAGTAATTAAGCATATTCGCAACCCTTTCAACCTGATGAACAACAAACAAACTGTTCAATAGGAACTTTGGTAATCAAGTATTGCAGAATACCGTTTCAGGAATAGGGTCAGCATTACCATCTCAGGGAGTAAAAAAGGGGCTGTGATCTCTTCAGACGTAAATGCAAGCATAGCCACATCTTCATTAGCCAGCTTCATGTCCATTCTAACAATCTGCAGAGCAAAATAAAGTTCTTTACGGTATCGTGAACCAATTCTGAAACAAGATATAAGATGTGATATAATCTAACTAACGTTCTCCTGAGAATGGAAGAGTCTTGTTCTCTCCTGCCTCTCTTGAGTTGGTCTCTGCTCCCACTCTGCAGTATTCGACATGTCTGCCTCGATTTGTTTAATCTCGAGAATTTTGTTTAGACTTTCATCCAGAAGATAGATGCTATCATTGACTAAGAAGTTTAAGAAGTTCAAGTACACGCCCTTCTCTTCCTCTTTTGCAATCTGTAACCCATCAAATTTGGTAATAATATGACATTGGAACATGATGGTTCAAGTTTCAAATTCATGGTAGCTCAATAAGAATTTACCCGTCTCCATGCATTTCGGTGACTAGGCACCTGCCAGAGATACTCTAGAAGCTCGGCAATGTTGTGGCGAATATTGAACTTGTCATAGAACTGCATTTGGATAACTCAATTTCAGTCACATCAAAAGAACACCGGTTAAGGCTTCCTAAATTAAACATATTCTGAAGTACTATGCAATAGAGAGAAGCTTGTTACTCCAGGAATATTATATAGCCACCAAAAAAATCTACTGCAATACCTGAGTGTGAGAACCCGTGAACTCAATATCAACATATAGTTTCAGTAAATTCCTGACAAGATAGTCGAGCGATAACTGATGCCCTTCAAAGAGCGAAGATGTAGCAGAAGAACCACTACAAACAAAAATTGGATTGAGATTAGAGGACAGCGTTAATGCAAAACTTGTTGCATTAGCACACAAATTGAGAATTCACAGCTTTGTTTCATGGGAAGAAAATACCTTGAACGGGGCATCCAGCAGTTCAGAACTTCAACCATCTTTGCTCTGAGATACGGGTTTCTTACATATTCTGGACTTGCCATGAACATAATTATGAAGTTCATAAAGTCGTCCTTAAGAAAAGAGAACAACTATCATCAATGCAGGTACAAAAAGCGAATTACTACAGACGGGTGAGATCATACAAAGCATACCAGCAACACCCCATCCAAAGCTTTGGGGATTCTTGAAGCATATACCAGCAACTCCATTGCGTCTTCAACAAAATGCTCAGGCATACAGGAGAATTCCATGGGGCAAGTTGCCGGTAAAGGCATCTTAAAGCCACCAACTAGTCCAACTAACCAAACAACCACTAGCCGATAGAAAGACAGAGCTCGCTGAATAAAATCTCCATCCTTCAAAACAGTGTAAGGTAATGCAGCTATTACTATCATGTTCTTGGTCACGAGAAAAAAGTGAAAGTGTTCTCAGAGCAGAGAATATGATTACAAACCCTTAATATTTGGGCCTCGAGACAAAGCTTTTCCTGCGAATACAGTTCTAAATCTTTTTCTATTCTGGATATGTCAAGTTCTAACTGTGGAGAAGGTGCTTGTTCTCTCATAGCTTTTAATGTTTCAAGATTGTCTTCGCCTCTCGTGATGTCCTACGTCATGCAAAAAAGAGATAAGTACAGAATAATATGATAACTATTTTCTGCAAATCCAGGCATCAAGGACTCTTTTACAATCTAAACGTGATTAAGTTCAAATTTTTGCTGCAGTTCCTTCTCGGCATCACTGACAAATGCTTTGCATTTCCAGTTTTTTTTCTATAATTCCTTAATATTTCCTTCAGGAAAAATATAATGATGATTACCTGAGAAAGATGTTTAAAGTCAGAGAGTGCTTTTAGGAGACCCAAATTGAGAACCCTTGCAGTCATAAAGAAGCTTTCACAAATGAAAGTATATTTAGTTGTTGACTTTGCAGTTTGCCCAGAAGCATTACTACTTGAACTTGTGGCTTCTTTGGATTGTAACAAGCGACTTTCATTCCCGTTTTCTCCCCCAGCACAATGAACTTTTGCCACATCCTTGCCAATCCATTCAGAAACTTCTTCGGACGATGCATGGAGAGCAGTCAAATCGCTGGTGTGGGTCATAAATAATACTACTCATCATGAAAACATGAAAATCTAGTGAGGAGATAGACGTAGAATAGTCTCACGGCTCATACCTTAATTTTAAGCGATGGCCACAGAATGCATATTTTGGATCAATCTTATCCCTTTTAGTTAAATGTGGGTCTAAAAATGGTTCACAGAGGCGGAGCATGACTGCACTGAGGTTAACAAACATGCCTGAGCTAGCACAAGAGACTGGATCCACCTGCCATACAAGATATACATATTACCGAATGCAATTGAGCATAATAAACAAATACCAACTTGATGAAACCGAGAGTCAAGAATTACCTGTATATGGCCTCTTGATGCATTTAAATTGATAACCTCTGCAAGAAACTGCAGAACACGCTCACGTGTTTCAGTACTTTTAAGTAAAAGCATCAGTACATCATGCAGCCCACTGTACAAAATATTCATAAAGTTCTTAATTGTGGAGAAGGATGATAATAAATCTGCAGGACGACGTTCCGATGCTGCAGAGAAACATTGCTGCCTGATATTCACAAAAACAATATACACATATGTTAGTGTTGCCGTAACAGGTAAAGACTTTCCTATACAGTACTCTAAACCTTACAGTACTCTAAACTATTGTTTCCGTAACTATGCTGGATTGAAGAATATACATCACCTATCAGTGTCATCTCATTAGCTAAAATATCTGCTTCTTTCCTTTTATGATTAAATCACTAGTATGAGTAAAGCTAAACAGTATTTATTAATTGTTGTCCTAACAATCTAAACAGCTAAACAACCTCAAAGACAAGAGAATTCCCAGCAATTGAAACCCAAAAATAAGTTTGAACTCACCCAACATCAGGTTGACTCTTGAAATGAGCATCATCAGGCAGTGCACTAATATGGAAGAAAGGGCCGAGAATGCTCGTCAACTCCATTGCTCGACCGTTCATATAAGGGCCCCGTGGAACCCACCACTCATGACTAACCAGAGATTTAGCTCCAACTGGTAAGCTAACAAGATACTTGAGTGCTCTCAGCGGAGGCTGGAAATCTCCAAGCACTGATACATTTACAACAGTAGACCTCAAACCCTCATATAACTCCTTGAGAATCGGATCCAAGCTATCAAAGTCTGAGTCTTTGAAAAACTCATCCAAAAACCCTGGAGGAGCCTGAACACCACTAGTACTACCTCCAAACATATCCAACGAACCAGAACCAACCTCGGCGAAAATCAACGGCAATACCGGAGACACATTCCTCTTCTTAAATCTATTATCCAATCCAGCGCTAGGTTTATCCGAGTTTCCAAACAGTTCAGGATTCCCCAAATGAATCCTACAATAAGAAACCGAGAGCTTCTTCGCTTGTCTAGTAACAATCTCCATCTCCGATCTCAGATTCTTATCCTTCATGGATTGGATTTTCTTCGATTCGTCGTAAGCTCGACGGTAACATCCGATTAGATACGGAAATGGCGGTTCCGCGGCGGAGAAGTCGCCGGAGAGACGATCTATGAGTACTCTCTCCATCAAATCACGAGAGAGAAGAAGCTCTTTACCTTCACTGAGAATCTCTGCAGCAGTCATCTCCAAGTAAACAACTCGAGGATCGGAATCAGTGGATTCCGTTAGGGTTACACAAAATATCTTCCGGAGGATTATATCCTCGATTTCAGCCGGCGATCTTTGAGGTTTGCTAGTCGCCATTGACTATGTATATGATGATGATCAAATCAACCAAAACGAAACTCGATTCGAGAAAAATAATAATTTTATCAGAGATGAATCAAAGGGAAATAGTTTGGAATTTTATCAATTGAAACTATTCGTGTATATATTGAGAAAAGGAATTCAAAATTCACGAGAGAAGAGATAAATCATCGTGAGATTAGGAAGAAGATTCTGGAGTAGGTTTTTTTTTTTTTTTTTTGTGATGAAGTCTTGAGAGTCTCTGAAGAAGCTGCCGTGTCTTTGAAATGAGACAAAACCCAATGAACACGAAACTCTATAAACTTGGTCTTACGACGTCGTTTAAATGTCAATTACTTTTGGGTTTTGGGCTTTTGGCCCAATCATCATTATAGTTTTACTTGATCGTGATACCAAATACCAATATTTTTAATCCCAAACAAAATGTAAATAAAACCAAAATCCAAAAGTAATATGATCCCTCTCGTACATGGAAAAGACCTAAGCAAAACATCTATACCGACCTATCCTAGACAGATGTTTGATTGGTTAAAGAAATATAAAAACAATCTTCATAATCCTAAATGGTAATGGAATTATTATTACAAGCGTTACCTCGTCTCTATATAAACACTAATAACCCCCTCACAACTTTTCACCGAACAAAATCAAAACGTCCATAATCTCTCTCTCAAACTTGTTTTCTTTGCTTTTTTTAGTTACTAGAAGAATCAAAACATTGATCATGGCTTTGACTAATGACAACGTTTTCTTCACGTCTTTGTTGATTCTTGTTGTTGCACTTTTTGGAGTTGCGCTTGGAGGAACCGTTCATAAAATCGGTGACTCGAACGGATGGACCATGATAGGTGAAAACTATGGATCTTGGAGTTCTTCAAGAACTTTCCACGTCGGTGACTCTTTGGTCTTTGAATACAACAAGGAGTACCACAACGTCAATGAAGTGACTCAACAATTTCGAGCTTTGTGAACCGTCTAACCCGCTAGCTAGCTACGAAACAGGGTTTGACACGATCACCCTAACCAAACCGGGAGTCCACAACTTTATATGCGGGTTTCCTGGTCACTGTGACATAGGACAAAAGCTTCAAACCATCGTCTTACCAGCCTCGTTGGGTCATGTTGCTGCTCCGGTTCCTGGATTGGTTCGATCATCACCAAGCTCATCTTTGTCTCCTTCACCGTCTCCGTTGGCTTACTCACCGGTTAATCATGCCCCACAATATCATATGGGACCAACACCAACTCCACATAGCGGAGCTTCGGAATCAACTTCATTCCTTTACTTTCTCTTTTGATTTTAGTTTGATAGGTTGACAAATGTTTTGTTGTTAATTTTTTATTTTTTTTGTCTTTTGGTTCTACCTCTTACTTTTATGAATTTACCAAATCTACGTTTTGAGTCTTTGAGTTGTACGTAGTTTGCTTGCTTAAATTATGCACTTTAGCAGCCGAAAAAGTAGTCGAATTAGAGTCAAAAGTATCAAATCCAAACAAAACAATAGTCCATTGAATTAAAAAAAAACCTAAAATAAATTTAAATTTTGTACTTAACCCTGTCTGGATCTTTATTATCTCTTATGTGTATTCCCTCTTGATCTAAGACACACAAATCTCTCTCCAATTCATGGTGAAGGTTAATTATGCATTCCTTTAAAAGATTGGTTTGAACTTATTTATTCTCTATACTCTTTTATCCAGAGAAAGCTTTTTTCAACAGAAGAGGAACAAAAAACAATTGAGGACGAACAATGGTAAAAACAATTATTTGGAACGATAAATTTTGGAGATTTTTTTTTAATTTGGTTTTATTCGAGATGATCATGAGGTCGGATGGACATGAACATAGCGGCATACTGAAGTAACCGGCGTTCACTGTTACCTTCAACGCTATTATCCGACACAGGACTCATCAAACCACCGTTGTCACGGGTTCTCTTCCTGTACCGGCGCCACGCCATCTGAATATTCACAGCGGCCCATGTCCTCCAGTTTGAAGAATAGTATCTTGCCGTCCGCTTAAGCCGCTCGTTCGCGAATTTATAGCGGAAATGATCGGTGATGTACCTAAGATCTTCGGATCCGAGGGAGAAGGCCTCTATGTTTTCGAGGCAAACAAATGTTGCGGAGGAAGGGGGAAGACGGTCAATGAATGGACGGCGTAAGCACCATGAGAGTAGCTCATCGCCTAAGTAACCGCCTGGTTCGAGCGTACTAGTGGCTATCACACCTTTGCTTAGGCTCTGGTTACGTTTGACTCGCCCACGCATGATGAATATCATTCTCTGTACAGGATCTCCTTCGCGGATTATCTGTGGCAATCAACAAAACCGAAGAAATGTTGGTTTTATTCGGTCATGCATTCGAAAAACCGAACCAAAAATTTCCAAGTTTTAAGAAACGATGGCTCGAGTACCTTTTCATCTTTAGAGAAGACGCGAGGCTTAGCCCGATCACAAATGTTGTCGAGGATCAAATCGTCCAATCCCCTGAACAAAGGCACCTGAGAAAGATCAAACATGTCAGAGAGTAAAGGATTATTGCTTTCACAAGGCTTAACATGATACTGAGTAACGTTTGTTTTCTAGTAGTAGTACCTTGTTAATGAGATCGAAGCAAAGATATCGTTTAATATCTCTTCGAAGACCCGGAGGCAAATCTTGTATAAGTTCAAGCTCATCTTCTCCACCCAAGGCTGTCCATCTCTGCCGCTCAAATCTCCTAACTCTCTGTCTTAACCGAGAAGGCAACTGCCTACGTTTCATCCACCATTCCATATCCCTACAACGTATCTGCATTTTCCTCTTCTTCGCCATTACCGCATGCAAAAACACCTTGAAACAAAGTACACAGCTTGTTAAAATCTTCCAATTCCATCACAAGGCAATATCATGTTACAGGAAAGACTTATCCTTGCATAGTCTACCTGAATGTTTCCAATCAACATTGTGAAGAGTAATAACCCACTAAGGACCATAATTATGCTGAAAATAACCTCGAGCCAGTTGCTTGTGGGCTCAAGATCGTTCCCGAATGTGCTGTCATACGCGACACACAAAACAGGATCAATACTAGTCAAGCAGAGGTTTTAAGAAACCTGAAATACTGAATCCAAGACTACCTGAGAGTCATTAGACCCCAGAAGATAGGGTAAAGGATTTTAACCGCAAGAGAGTTACTAGAGATGACTGGAAGTGCCCAATGGTAGATACCATATCGGAACGGTCCGTTAGAATCTAAGCACATAGGCTTCTTGATCACACTGGTAATGTTTCCAGATAAGCGTGGATATCCAATCGTGCTCGCCGGTGAAACAAATTGGTAACATACCTCTTCTTTACAAGACAGGCTCAGATTGCAGTTCCCGGCCCTCATGCATTGTTGTCTTATGCAAGAAGCAACACGCTGTATCGCAAGAACATACCAGCATCCCCCAGCAACCTGCAACCACCAGAATTTCCATAAAAACCGACATTGATTAATCGTTTCTTGGCATGGACCTTGACGAATATACGGTTTCTAGCTTGAGAGGACTTACGTGAGAAGCGATGAAATATGCGATGAGATTCAGAGCAAAACCCCACCAAATAGTCCCAAAAATGTAACCAGTGACCTTTTGCATCCTTCTCATCAAACAGATACAGTGATAAATCTTGGGAAGGAACTGGAACAAGAAGATTAGTAGTAAGATCGTCATTATCAGCTTAACCTTCTCTTCTCTTATCAGTTTCGGCACCACTAACCAAAACACAACCTGCAGGCAACAAACACACAAAGTTCAACACTTTTAATGTGGGCTTTACTGATACTAATAAGAAGTTTAGGGGCGTTTTCATAATATTGAAATAGTTTTGAAGGTTAGACCTGGGGTACAGGGAGGATGACAATAACATCGAACCAGAAGCCAGTGAGGGAGCGAGCATAGTGAGACGCGATGGCGCGTGGATTCCACACGAGCTTCCCGCAACCGACGACGAGAGACTCTCTAGAGATGTAAGCCAGTCTGAATTGAAGCCACACGTGCCAAAGATGAACAGCGTCGAGACACGTGCGAACCACCGTGACAACCGCAGCGAACGCGCCGTCCATGTAGAGACACGCCGGTCCGGTGGTTCGACCGATTGAGAGCGCGTAGAAGAAAAGCGGATCTACCGCTAAAGCCATCCCTCGAGCTAGAAGCAACGCGCGGTTCCATCTCTGCACGCGCTTGCTTCTAGGATCAAGAACTTGGCCGAACGGACCTTTGAGACGGTTGAATCGGGTTCGGGTCGGGTTAGGGTTGGATCCTTCTTGGATCGGAACTAAGGAAGATCCGGCGGAGGCACGCCACTCCGGCGCGTTAGCTTGATCGCAGCTGGTTGAGTGGAAAGCTGGGACGCCTACTTGTGTGCAGGCGTAACACTCGACGGAGTTTAGCACCGGCGTATCATCGCTACTGCTACTGCTCGTGCTCGATTGTCCACCGTTGGTTCGGCCGATGCTGATTTTTTCGATTCCTCGACGGAATTTCTGGGAAATCAGTCCAATCCACCTGAAATTTCAAAATTGTAAAAAACACCAATCAACTTGAAAATTCGTTCTATTGCAATCATTCGAAATAATCTCACATTCGTAGAAAGCAATTTTGGAAAACAAATTTAGCAAGCGAATTGCATGGTGAGTTTAAAGCAATGAAACAGTTAAGAAACCGATGAAATTTTCTTGGGAAAGCTGTTTCTCGGAAAAATCATTCTCAGAAAAAAAAAAGCTTGTCAGTGTAAAGTAAACACATAAACAAACAAAAACGAAAAGATATTTTCAAAAATTCGGATTGCTGAACAAACATACGCATATATATGAATCGGACGTGTATGTATGTATACCTGAAGAGGAAGTTGGGCTGAGAGGGCATGATCGAAACAGAGGAACCACCATGGGAGAGAGAAGAAGAATTGCAGAGAGAGATTTGAGAGAGAGTTATGGTACGTATGGCTCTAATAGGATTCGGTTTAATGTTAGGGAGAGTCCGGTACGAAAAATGAACCGAAAAATCACCTAAAAAGAAACCGAACCGGGTTTGGCGAGTTGCAGAGAGATGGTCCACAAATAGACAGTGAACAGATTTGATTCCGTACAGATCATGAGGATTACAACGCTAGGGGCCCATCTCCATTATTATAAGATGTTCCCTCTTTTCGTTTAATCATTGAATATTTAAGATAAGTTCACAAATTTACTTGCTACTCCCTTGTTTATTTTTAATCGATGTTTAAGGTTTCTTCATTTTTATTAAGAAATCATTAAATTTTTTTTTTTTTTTAAATAAAATATTATGTTTTATTTATCCAAGACATTTCAACCAATAAAAATTCAATCTGCAGTCAAAAATACTAAAAAATCAATTAATTATGCATTGGTAAGTGAAAACATAACTTATTTGTAAACAAAAAATAACTCTTAAAACATCATTTAAAAACAAATAGAGAGAGTAATTAAGAAAGATCATAATGTGTGTGTTTGTTAAATATTTATAGACAGTATAATATTTACCCAGTAAATAATGAGTTATTATGAAGTAACAACAGTTTTATATTTACGCAGTAAATAATAACAACAGAGACATACAACGAAACCATGAATAATGTTGGTTAAAGTACAAATACTCCACTTGTCTACTGTTTTCAGCAGCATCAAATATTGTTATCTTTTTATTTTCAAGCTTACTTACATAGTTACATTATATTCCCTAGCTAGTTTATATTAAACGTATCTTTGTGGTACTCACGTACCCGACAGTGGAGTTTCCAAAATCAGTCGAGACTCATACAAATCCATACTCATACATTTATATAATTCAAGTCACGATCGACCAATATATCAACGGACCAAACACATCTGTATTGTTTTATCGAACACAATTGAACTGTATTTAATAATAATAATATATCTATAGTATTTAATAAGGTAACAAGACAAAAAAAAACCATGTGCAAATAATTCTGTTTTTTGTGTGTGTACATGTATCACGTACTATTTAAAAGCAGGCCAAAATGAAAAACCGTAGGGACAAAAGTGGCATAAAATGGAAAAATGAAACGTGAGATTATCTGCTTCGATTGTATCTGGTTGGTCGACATTCCTTGAATAGACTCAATACCAATAAATAGAAACGATGAAATACCGATTTACCTTGGAGATTTGAGCACGACATTTCTTTTGCTTTTAAGTTCGACACGCCACGAAGATCTTTCTTGGCGTTTGTGGAAGCAAAACTCTTTTAAATATTATTTTTCGAGAATGTTCGATATTATTTACGAATCTGTTTTGTTTTGTTTCATAATGTAAGTTTTTTTGAGATTTTTGTTTTGTTTCATAATGTAAACTGTTTGGATAATATTAGATATTTTTAACTTTATTGAATACTGTGTGATCAATAGTATTTTGCAATTTTTTTTATAATTGGTTAAACTATTTTTAATATATATTTTAAATACTAATTTCTAGAGTAAAAGTATTTTCTTAATATTCGCGATTTTCGCTAAAACATCTTATATTATGAAACGGAGGGAGTATAACATAGCACAAAACAAAACCATCCCTCATTTTCTTGGTTCAGGTTTTCAAATTTTAATTTTTTTTCGATTGAATTCAGTTTTGGCAAAAGTTTTTTGTGGCAAAATCCAACAGAAAATAATTAACTATTACAATTTGCTTCCTATATTTGGTTTTTAGTTTTTTACTTATGTTGTTTATAAGTCTAACTACTGTTAGTATCTTTGTAATTCATGATGGGAGATCAGTTGCTAGTTGCTACTCATACACTAATTTCCGACATAACATTTTTTTTTTGTCAACATTTCTTCCATTTCCAATTCAACATATTACAAGTGCCATTTTACAATATAGCTTTGAGATTTCATCCTAGCTTCCTTAGCTAATTTATCTGAATCTATATTCTCAAGCCTAGGAATATAAGTGAACTTGAAGCTACATTGGATTGCTATGTTATATACATCTTGCAAGGTGACTTTGAAGGGAAAATAGATATCCTCCTTCTGCAAAAGCTCCTTACCCTTCCTTCTCAATGCTTCATAAATCTGTTTTGAATCACCTGCAAAAATAATATCTCTGTACCCCATCCTATGCAGCTCAATTACCGCCATTCTCAAAGCTTCCGCCTCTGCCTGAATTGGAGATTGTACTGGCAACAAACTTCCTGAACCAGTGATGATCTTATTTTGTGAATGGTCATATAAAGTCCAGCCGATACCAAAATTATGGAATTGTGAGATCCAAGATGCATCCACCTTACAACAAGCCACACCCTGCAAATTTTGAGGTTGTTCCCTACATGCTTGATTAGAGCCTCCACCTACATTAATCTCATTTTCCTCCAAACTAGTTACTTGCTTCCACAATTCATAATCCTTTAAGGCTTTGCTAATAATGGAAGGAATCGGCCATCTTTTATTATTGAATATTACCTCATTTCGTTGCTTCCAAATTCTCCATCCAAGGTAGTGAAATATCTGAATAAGCTGTGAATTTGGTTCATATAACTCCATGGCCGCAACATAAATTTCTCCCATATTGCTACATGATGTGCCAATGCTAGAAAGAGTTGGTAATGGTGCCAATTCCCAGATTTCTTTACTAACACGGCATTGGAACAGTAAATGATGCACCGTTTCCTCCTGCTCCCCACACTGTGGACACAGATTATCTTTAGTAATCCTCTTATCATTTAATTTTGAAGCCACATGTAAGGCATCATGTAGAACACGCCACCAGAAATGATGCAATTTTGGAGGCAGTTTATACTTCCAAAGCATTTTAAACAAAGCAGAGTGAAATGTGGAAGTCTGACCTTGATTGGACCTAATGAAATTATATCCAGACTTCACTGTATATCCTCCACTCTTTGTATGAATCCATATAGGCGCATCAGGAACTCCTGTAACAGATGGCTTTATATTCCTTATAAGAGACAAATCACTGTGATGAATCAATTTTTCCATCAATTCGTAATTCCAGGAAGTTGTTCCTTTTATGAAGAGATCCTTTACTTTCATCTCATTATTAACCAGATTTGATATAGGTCTTGGTGACACACCTGGCTGTACTGGTAACCATTGATCTCTCCATACTGTCACAGTCTCTCCATTTCCAATATTCCACTGTACTCCCTTTTTCAACAACCTATTGCCTTGAAGTATGCCTCTCCAGGCATAACTTGAGGACCACTTCTGCTTAGCCTCTAGCAATGTTGTTTTTGGGAAGTATTTAGCTTTAAACACTCTAGCTAATAAAGATGAGGGTTGCTGTAAAATCCTCCAACTCTGCTTAGCTAAGAGGGCAATATTAAAATCTCTGAAATCTCGAAATCCCAAACCTCCCAACTGCTTTGGATTAACAATTTTGTGCCAGGCAACACAGTTTATCTTTCCTCTTTCCTTATTCGAAGACCAGAAAAATTTTCTCACTACTGCTGTAAATCTCTCAATCAACTTCTTTGGTAATAAGAAACAAGACATACAGTATGTGGGAAGTGCAGTTAGCACATATTTTATAAGTGTCTCCTTACCTGCTGGAGATAGGAGCTTAGAATACCAATTGTCCATCTTCTGCATCATCCTTTGAGCAAGGTAAGTAAAGACATCAACCTTGTTTCTTCCTACTATTTCTGGGAGTCCAAGATATTTACCAATGCCTCCAATCATTGTTATGTTTGTGAGCTCCAAGATTTGCTTCCTTGTTGCTGGATCAACTCCCTTTAGAAATAAAACTGCAGACTTGGTAAAGTTTACCTCTTGCCCTGAAGCTGCATGATATGTATTAAGAATATCTCGAACTGCTTCACATTTCCGCATAGTGGCTTTACAAAAAAGCAGCGAATCATCTGCAAACTATTCAACTAGAAAAATCATTTTGTAACGTAATTATTTAATATTATACGTTTTTTTTGTTTTTAATTATTTTTTAATTCAGTCTGCATTATCACGTATGTATACATGACCTTTATCCAAAAAAAAAACTCTGATTTTTTCCCGTAAACTAGTTAGTTTTCCGATCTAAAAGTCTTATTAATAGTCAAACCAACTTATAATTTGGTTTAAAGAAGCAAATAAAGCCATGCATATACATGTCTTGTTGGCAGGTCTATTGTGAAGAACCACGCAAGCCTAGTAAATCTGGCCCATTAATCAAAGTAGTTACACTACAGCTATATTATCCCACGTGTAAGACTATTTATAAAACTACACACGTGTTGAGGATATACTCAAAAAACATTTCCTAAAAAAATCTGCGCAAAATGTGGAGAAAAATCCCGAAATCGAAACGCAAAAAAAGAAACTGATTTTTGCTCTCTCTGGTATGAAATAGAAACCTCAGAGAAAAACATGAATCTCATCCTTTACATCCTGAAAACCTCTCTGCAAAACAAAAAAAAGTGAGATTTTTTATAAACAGAAATTATTTGAGATTCATCTTGAAACCATTAGACATGATGACGATTCTTGTTTGGCTTGCTTGAATCTAAAATGGGGTTCTAATAGTTTTTTGATTAACGTTTCAAAATATTCGTAATTAATTAGCTAAAGATTGTATCTTTTTTCCAATTTCAGGTCGACGATCGTCTTCTCTAGCCTAAATGTGTAATTAAAGTACAACAAAAGGTTAGAATCAAACAAAAAATTCTCTTTGTTCTTAAACATTTGTGTGTTTGAAAAGAATTTATCTCTATAGGTGATTTAATGGCTGAGAAGACGGTACGTTTGGCTGAGTCAACGGATGTAAACAGATCATGGAGAAGAATATCTACTGGAAAACTCAGTTTTTTATACATTGAAGAGAAAACCCTTCCTAATTACCTCAAAGCTCCCACTGGTTCTTGTCATGATGTCTGCAAATACGGAAGAATACATGAAGAAGATACTCAAAACAAACCACCTCTCAGAAAAAGAGTTAACAGAAGCTTCTCTGGAGCTCTTAACTTGGATTCACCATTGAGAAAGAAGAAATCATTAACCAAATCCACCTTGAATCAACATGATTCTGTTTGCGGCTCTGATAATACGAAAACCGAAGTTCGAAACTTTTCTTGCAGAGTTTGTGATGATGTCAAGAAGATGAATGCAGAGAAGAAAAAGACGGTGTCTTTGTCGGAAACTCGGTTAGTTGATTCGACTAAGCGAAAGAAGAAGACGTTGTTTAGTGTGTCACGAGGAAGAGCTGAAAAGATTGTTGAACATAACAGGCGTGTTACTGCTTTGAAGATGAAATCTGTTGCACAAACCGCAGCGATTGCTCTTCGACGTAGTACTGTGCATAGAAAGAAGACTAAAACCGCAGAGCCGAATAAAGCGGTTGTGTCTACAAGAGCCTCATTGGCACCAAAACGTTGTTCTCGATGCTTGAAGGCGAAAAGGGACGGTAGTAGTATGAATGTTCCTCTGAGAAAAACTCGGAAACACGTAGCCGAGAAGCGCAAAGATTTGGTGGTTGAAGAGAAAACTCTCTATGTTATTAAGATGGAAACTGGTAATGAGATTGTTGAGTCTGATCAAAACCAAAGATGTGTCGTGGATTCAGATATTTATGATCGAAAAAGCGAAAAGAGCCAAGAAGAATATGAGTGTATAGTGACAGAAACTGATGATGGATCTTCCCAAGAAGAAGAAGAAAGAGGAAAGATTGTTGAATTTGGATCACAAGACAACAGTCCAAGAAAGCTCAAGTTCAAGAGAGGCAAAACCGTTACCGGAGCTGAGACAACCTCGAAATCCGGCGTTCGGAGAAGCTTAAAGACTAAAGGAACCAACCTAAGCAACGACAAGGAGCATCAACACAAACCCAAATCGTTGAAAGTTGTTTTGAAACGCCAAGAGACACAGAAGAAGAGAGATTCAAGAGTGTTGTTGTTCAACAATGTGATTGAGGAAACAGCTAATAAGCTCGTTGAGACTCGTAAGAGCAAAGTTAAGGCTTTAGTTGGTGCTTTTGAATCTGTCATTTCTCTCCAAGAACAAAACTCTTCTGCAACAACATAAAAACGTTTTAAAAAAGCTTACTCTAAGTACAAACTCTAACATAAAAAAACTTGTGTTTATGCATGTATGTAAACATATGTAAATGTTTAAAAGTGAGCGTTATTAATAATGTCTAATCCAATTTCTAACTCTTTCTGTCTGTTAATCATCTCTGCTTAACCAAAATTAAAATTCCACTTAAAAAATTTGTGATTGGTTACAATAATTTAGCTTTTGTAACTATTGGCTACAATATGCGAGTTACATAAAAGTAGGGGCTAATATTAAAAGAAATATAAAACCGGGCCCCACGCCACGCTTGTCGTTTAGATGCCATTGACTATCTAGATTCTTAAGCGTACGTGTCATATTAATATTGGTTATTGAAATATGGTTGTATCACAGACTGTCACACTACCATTCCTGGACTTAAATTTAATTTTCCTTTCTTCTGCTACATGGAGTAGAAAAAATTCAACCTTTATCGATTTCTTTCCCTTATCGATTTCTTTCTGCGAAATTGTTCGTTGTTTCCTTCTGCTACTTAAATTCATCATCTTGTTTTTTTCTGGAATCTGGGTTTTGTTTCGGAGTTTTCGAGGTCTCCTCTCTCTTTTTTTTTTTTTTTTTTTTGCTTTCAAAACCTTTAAATGCCCTAATTTTCAGGTTTTAGTAGCGGTTTCTGGGATTAGGAGGAGAAGCTCTTTGTATGTAGACTTGATGTTAGTTGCAATTTGTTGAGATACTCAGAATTTTGTTCTGGTAAATTTCTTCCCTTTACTCATCTAAAGATGTTTGTTTTGTTTTGTGTTTTTTCTATGGTGATGTTCTGGGAGTGGAAATGGGTTATTAGAAGAAGATTTAGGGTTCGGATTCGCTAGATTTTCAATTGGAGTGTTGTTCTTGATGCGGTCTTATAGATCTGAGTTACATTGTGGGTGTCACCTAGGCCTTATTTGACTCCATTTTTATTTGGTAAGAAGTAATGATTAGAGAACATGAATTGAATCTGAAATTTGATCTTCTTTACTATCATTTTCAGATGTAAAGAGACTTCATAGTAGTCCCTTGAGATCCTGTGTGGTTTGTAAATGTGTGTGAATGATAGGTTTTGTGTAATTTTCGCCATCCATCTTGCTTTGCTTGACTCTTATTCTCACGGTTCATTTTATGTGTCTGTTTTGGTTGCTATGTGGCCTAGTATTATGTCTAGTTTAATGGTTTGTTGCATTTCCTGTGGAGTATGAGGTGCTTTTTGTTACTGTGTCCAGCAATTCAGTGAAATTAGAAACTGTTTGCTACGGATCTCAAAGTGTACTTGGGAACTGATGGATTTCTAACTCCCATTGGGCAGGAGAAGCTCTTTGTGTTTCCTTTGGTGATTGAAACGCAGAGAGAATGATATTACCAAAGCAGTATCGTTGCACACACTCCCCGAGCTGCCAGTGTACTCGAGGTCATATAAGCGAGGAAGTCTTGTTATTAGTGTTTCAACATTTGAATTGGAATCCGAAATTAGTCGCAACACTTTCCTGTGTATGCAAATGGTTTGATGATTTCGCCAAACGTGTGCTATGGAAAGAGTTTTGCAAGACTCGCGCCCCGAAAATGATGCTTGATTTGCAATCTAGCGGTAGTCACTGCATCGACGGTAACTGGCGAGCTCTCGGGAAGCTTCTCATCTACTGCTCAGGATGTACACAAGGCGGTCTGTTCAACAGCACGGTTTCAATCCCGGGCCACTTTGTTTACAGAACTCGGTTCTCAAGAACATTGGGAAGAAGCCTCCTTCCGCCTCAATGTAGAACCGATGTGCTATACGTTTGTGATCCGTGTGAGCATCTTGATCAAGGGGAAGAAGGCGATGTGGGTTTGTTCCGCGGGATTTTCAAGTCATTTCCAACATCTAAAGTCCGGAAAGTGATCATTAACAAGGCGGTTCCTTTTCATCCGTCTGAGGTTTGCCCGTATTGTAAAGCTAGACTATGGAGCATGCTACAAGCTAAGATAATACCTCAGAGTGCCTGCATTCGTTTGGAAGCTTATGAAGACTGCATCGAGTATTTCGTTTGCCTTAACGGACATTTGCTAGGTATCTGCACTCTTGCGCCTTTGTCTGATTCAGAGGACGCCAATTTAAGTGAAGATAACAATCACACAGAGACGAAACAAGGTATTCTACTAAACCACTCTTACTGATATATTACAAGACTGCATTTTTCATCTGAAAACATTACAATTTTGATCTTTTATTTGAAGACAATGGCGTTGCTAAAGAAAACATACTGAAAAGGAGAAATTCTTTATTGGGTGGAAGTGAAAATGGACCTCCACCTCAAAAACGACTGACCAATTCGAATCAGTGTAACATTGATGTGTGAAACATCTGTAAATTTGTCAATTTATGTACTTTTGCCTCAACTTTTTTGATCAACAATTTCCATTATATGACTTGAGACATTAAGTACAATGGCTCAGCTTATGATTTTTATGTAACTCACACTGAGATAAATGATATCTTTGTGTTCTGACTCACAAGTAACTCACTAGAAGTTCTGTACTAATAATATAGTGTGAAACTTGTGGCTTGGAAAGGTTTCATTTTTCAAATGCTTTGTTTTGAGAAAGCTTCTTCTACATCTCCGGCGTCTGCGGTTTCTGCCTCGATCTTTTTAAATGTGAGTTTCTGCTGAGGTAACTGACCATTGGAGAACGCTGTGACCTCGGTATCGATCAAAATGCCATCTTCCTCCTTGAAATCTCCTCTCAAGATACCTTTAGCGAGCTCGTTCTCAATGTTTTGCTGTATCACACGCTTGACGGGCCTAGCTCCATAGTTAGGATCATATCCGAGGCTTCCGAGAAGATCCACTGCTGCATCTGTTATGTCTATCTTCATTTTCCTGTCTGCAATTCGCTTCTGCACGCGCGCCAACTGCAGTATACATAGAAAGAGAGTGATTCAATGAGGGTTTTAGATAACATAACTCTGTATCGCCTTAGGATAAAAAACATACCTGTAACCGGACAATGCGGTTGATCTGCTCGCGGTCAAGAGGTTGGAAAACTATATACTCATCAACCCTATTCATGAATTCAGGACGAAAGATCGATCTTGCAGCATCCATTACTCTCTGCTTAATTGTTTCATACGCGAGCTCATTTGCATCATCATCTGTGTTGTTCAGAATGAACTGCGAACCAACATTCGAGGTCATAATGATTACGGTATTGGTGAAACTCACAGTACGTCCTTGAGAATCCGTGACTCGTCCATCATCCAAGATTTGGAGAAACACATTGAAGACATCGCCGTGAGCTTTCTCTATCTCATCGAAAAGGATAACCGAGTAAGGCCTTCTTCTAACCGTTTCAGTTAACTGTCCTCCTTCTTCGTAACCGACATACCCAGGTGGAGCTCCAATTAGTCTAGACACAGCATGTTTCTCCATGTACTCACTCATGTCGATTCTCACTAAAGCATCTTCTGTGTTGAACATATAGGAAGCAAGTGCTTTGGCTAACTCGGTTTTACCAACACCGGTTGGTCCCATAAACATGAAACTTGCTATTGGACGGCCTGGATCCGATAGACCAGCTCTTGATCGTTGGATTGCTTCAGCTACTGCAGTCACTGCTGGGTTTTGACCAACCACTCGCTTATGCAATTCTTCCTCCAAATGTAAAAGTTTATCTCTTTCGGACTGTTGAAGCTTCGATACTGGGATTCCAGTCCATTTACTCACAATCTCGGCTATATCACTACCCAAAACCTCTTCTCTAAACATCGACTTCCCGGAGCTTAAGTATTCGTTAAGCTCTTTCTCTGCTTCATTTAGTTGACGCTGCAACGAGTTTAAGCTTCCGTATTTGAGCTCAGCTGCACGGTTAAGATCGTATTCGCGTTCCGCTTGCTGGATCTCGAGGTTCACTCGATCAATCTCCTCTTTGATTGATTGAAGACGGGACATAACAGACCTCTCGTGTTCCCACTGTTCTGTTAACTCAGCTTGCTTCTCCTTTAATGACAATAACTCTGATTCAATCCGACTTAATCTCTCTCTAGAAGCTTTGTCTGTGTCATTAGTGAGTGAAAGCCTCTCCATCTCGAGCTTAATCACTGCACGGTCAAGCTCGTCAAGAGCAGTCGGTTTTGAAGTGATTTCCATTTTCAATTTCGCTGCCGCTTCATCAACCAAGTCAATTGCTAGAAAACCAAATACCAAATCAGTTAGTTACACTGTCTAACAAATGAACTTCATATATAAGAAAAATGGTAATAACCAAGTATCAACCTTTATCAGGTAGAAACCGGCCACTGATGTAACGGTCAGAGAGAATAGCAGCTTCCACTAGAGCACTATCCGAGATGCGAACTCCGTGATGAAGTTCATACCTTTCCCGCAAACCACGTAGAATAGAGATTGTGTCTTCAACTGTAGGTTGATCAACATATACCTGTTGAAACCTACGTTCCAAGGCTGGATCTTTCTCTATGTACTTCCTATATTCATCAAGCGTTGTTGCACCGATACAACGTAGCTCGCCTCGACCCAGCATTGGTTTCAGCAAATTACCAGCATCCATCGCCCCATTAGTCGCACCTGAAAGAAAAAGAAAAACAATCTTCAAAACGATTGCAAGAAAAAAGTATAAACTTCTCGACCAATCAATGGATGATGCGTACCTGCACCAACAACCGTGTGGATCTCATCGATGAACAAAACGGTTTGGCCTTCTGAGTCTGTGACTTCCTTAAGTACAGCCTTTAGTCTATCTTCGAATTCTCCTCGATACTTTGCTCCAGCAATGAGTGCACCCATATCGAGAGATATCAACTTTCTATTCATCAATGCTTGAGGTACATCTCCTTGCACAATCCTCTGAGCAAGTCTGTTTCCAAAAGTGAAAATGTAATATATTAGCATCACACAAACCATGTATACTAGCTTCTCAAAGTTAAGAGTTTTTAAGTAATTTACCCTTCCGAGATTGCGGTTTTACCAACACCTGGTTCACCGATCAACACGGGGTTGTTCTTTGTTCTCCTCGATAGAATCTGAATGCATCTACGGATCTCATCATCTCTCCCAATCACAGGATCGAGTTTTCCTTCTCTCGCCATTGCTGTCAAATCTTTTCCGTACTTGTCCAACGCCTCGTACTTTCCTTCCGGATCTGCCAAACATGATCATTAACTCTCTTATCCGAATTTGTAACTTCAAATGTGGATACTAACCTTGGTCAATGACTGATTGCTTCCCTCTGATGGATTCAATTGCAGATTTCAAGCTCTTCTCTGATATCTGAAAATCCCTAAACAACTGTTTCCCAAACCGCTTATCATCAACAAAACCAAGAACCAAATGCTCCACTGATACATAAGAGTCTCCTAAATCTTTCTTAAACTGCCTTGCTCTCTGAAACAAACCTTCCAAATCTCGCCCCAACATCGAACCAGCAGCTTCTCCATAAACCTGAAATTCTCATTAGCCTCCAAAACAAAAACTACCCACAAATTTCAAAAATTTCTTAAAGACATTACCTTTGGTTGGCGTTGAATGAACTTCTCAGTTGCTTCTAGAACCTTGGTGTTATCCACACCGATCTTAGAGAAGATTCTGCGAGCTAAACCATTCTTCTGCTCCAAAAGAGCTTTCATTAGATGCTCAGTCTCCACAATCTGTTGCTTGTTCTCTTTCGCAACATCTGGTGAATAAACTATCGCTTGCCACGCCATTTCTGTGAACTCTTGCTGTGTAAGCTATACAAGCAAACCAACACCAAACCCAAATTAGCAATCCACCACAGAAGCAAAACCCTCATCAATTCCAGATTCGTGAATCTAATACAGTGCGAATAAGAGCTAAAGTTTGAGACTTTACCCTTCCATTAGCAGAAGAAGAAGAAGCTTCACATCGGACAACGAAAGGCCGATGCTCAATCCGCCGTGTGAGCCCGAAGCTCTGCTTCAATTTCAAAGCTTTGAAGGAATTGGGTTTCGCCGGAAAAGCTAAAGATGGTTGAAGATGAAAGAACGGAGAAACCCTTCGCGTCTCCGATCCTACACCGACCACTCCACTAAACGCCGTCGTAGCTTTCGCCATTTGCTCGGAGACTTGATAAAACGGCAAGCAGTTGACAAAGGTGGATGAATTACGATACGGAGTTTAATCGAAAATCGCCAAAACGGCGAGTAGTTTGTTTACTTAGGAAGTGAGCAAAGATGATAAAAACGCTTTTCGCTTGTCTTCTGAAGAAGGAAGGAGGAAGAAGAAGATTATATTATTAGAGAGAAGGAGAAGATGCTAAACGACGCCGGAGTCTTCGTGAACCCTCGTGATGATGTTGGGTACACAGACCTTTTTCTGACACGTGTCTTCTTCACGGAAATACATGATTTTCCAAGTAGAAGTAATATAAGCCGTCCAAAAAATAAACAGATACTACAAAATACTAGTAGTATATTTTTTTTCTTTAACCGAAACTGAAGTGTGAAAATGAAGAATCCAATAAAATGATAAGAAATTTGTATAATGAAACCATGCATTTATGTTAAGTTATTGCGTGTTAATTCACAAATTATGCAGTATTTGTCCTAATGGTTCACTCTAATCTGCAAATTTCTTTTGTTTTCTGTGAATCAGAATTACATTAGAAACCAAAGCTCAAGCTATCAAAAAGCCAATCAATCATGTCACAATAAGAAAAGAAGAAACCTTGAAGAATCTCCCAAAGCTTTGACCACTCTATTGTGTTGCACGTTTGTTAAAATCGACGTCCAAAACATACACATACCCATTTGTTCTGTTTACCTTTACGCTTCTTCTTCTTCTTCTTCTCTGTTCAAAACATTGGCAAAACAAAGATATCAGATTACAAAGAAGAGAGTAAGAAGCAATGCTCAAAAACTTAGAAAATGAGAATCAAGAATCTTAGGAGTTGTTTGATTAAAAGAAAGCTTTACCTTTTTCGATAACCTGAGGTTGGATGATAACATGCATTGTAGTTGGATGATAACATGCACCTGAGAGATTACAGACAGGACTCTTGCAATCTCCAGCGGTCTTGTTGTTCTCCAGAATTCGACCTGCGCTTATCAGTTTCACATCTTTCGCTGTCTTTGGACCGTTCTCCTTATCTGCTCGAATCATACAACCGAGTAAGACCGATGCTCATTTCACAATCAGTTTTTAAAGCAGGTTCACTGATTCTATCACTAAACTAGGCGAAAAAAGCCAATGTACAAAACAAGCAAAAGCAGCAGAGTAAAAAGCATACAAACACTGACCTCTTGGCCACTGAGCAACAACGGTTTCCTTCAATGTTGCAACGGTTGTAGCATCAGGAAACCATTTAGGACCGATATTTGAACCATCACTTAACCGGAACTTAATCTCTAATTGATCCTTGTTCAACTCTGCCATATATATCTCCAAGAACCAATTCTCTCCTCACCAAATGACTTTTTAAAAGAACTCAAGAAACCAGACTAATTCGAATTCATAATCTCTATGCTTCTTTCTTATCTGCAATGAATCACAACAAAGGAACAATTGGTTCACACAAGAACAAATTTCCAGCAAAAATATGATCATGAATCGTACTAGCTCCAAAAAGGGTATCTTTTAAAAATCCTGAAATCAATAAAATTAACAATTGAAGTAACGATAGAACTCAATCTGGGTTTTCTTGAATCAAAACACCAAAAGTCCCAATTGGGTTTACCGATCGAACACGAAAACAGAAACCCTAATCGGTATTCTTACCTGGGTCCTCAGAGAGAGATTTTGAGCACAGAGAGAGAGAGAGAGAGATGAAAATGTGGAAGATTTGCGAATCAACTGCAACCAAATGTTCCATTCCTTCTTCACATCTCTACGCCAATCAAAATGCCCAACCTTTTAAATTCTTTTTTTTTTTGGTTTATAATCGAACCTATCAAAATGCTCTGTACAAATGAGATCCTTTCTCTGTTTTCTTTAATCGGTAAAAAATCATTTTTATTTTACATATTTGTGTTTTACAGTGAATCATCAACTATGGCTCAAAATGTCGTTTAGTCTCAACATATTACATGAAACTTACAGCTTCAGTTCAAACGTTATTGAAGCTGAAGAATAAGATACAATTCTAAAGGGAAAAAGTCTGTTCGATTATAGTAGGAACCTTAATATGGAATTCACAAGTACAAATTGTAAGAATTACGAACCCAAATGATTGTAGTGCAACAAATGCAACAAATGCAACAAGTGTATAATTGTTCCTCAATTATCAACAACAAGTGGCCTTTTTGGTCATGAACCCTCTTAATAACCAAAAAAAAAGAAAAAAAAATCCAATCTTTACCATTCATATAAAAGATTCAAGAATCCGATATTTCCAATCGAAACCAAAAGAATTATCAAAAAAGGGTACCTTCTATTTTACAGAAAGAATGAAGCTTTATCTCTCTCTTTCTCTTATGCAGCTTCCCCTTCGCTGCAACAAGTTTCTTATGTATATGTCAAACTAAATTTCTGATTCTTTTAGAGCGAGTAAAAAATCTGCAGTGCCTTGTGTTTTTACCCCTGCTTTTGTTTCTTACTTCCCACTCTCCTCCTCTGTCTTTTACACCTATAGTTACCTTCAAGATTTCTTAAAGTTTCGGTTTTGCTACTCCAGAATGTGACAGTTCTTGATGAAATCATTGGAGTAGTTGACGTATTTTGTCCAGAACGGCCGAAGATGCTCGAAACCTATCTCCAGCCATGGCTTTGATTGGCCATTGTAGTGGATCACTGCAGCTTTCTTGACATTTTCTATGTTGGTTTTGTTCTGATAGCCTAATCCAAGCATGTGCCATGACGAGTCTATCGTGTGGACATGGCCCTTAAACGCGATAAGAGCAGGAGGTAAGGTTCCAAGCTTCCACATTGTCAGATTCGACTTTAGATTCTGCTCAAAACCAAAAAAGGAAACAGAGTAGGCAAAGTGGGGTAGATTTTACTAAGAAAAATGTGTGTCGGCTACTTTGATATTGATAACTTACCTCTCTAAGCCAAGAGTGATATGTTTCTCTGATATCTGTCTTCCTCCAAGCTTGTAGATCAAAGACATTCATACCATATGCCCAAGCGCATTCTTCAGGATCTAAATGCTTTGCGATGAGCGGGTGAGAGAAATTGAAGTAGTTCCTTAGTCGCTTTGACATCACCCATTCATCTTCGCCCCGGCAAGTTTCTACTGCTCCGTTGACCTTACCTCCAAGGTCAACATCCCAAAGTGGAGCCAAGTCTCGCTGAACAACTATATCATCGTCTAAGAAGACCACCTTGTCCAAGTTCGGGAATAGCTATTCCAAAAAAAAAGAAGAATTAGAAATTGGCATATGATCTCATAGCTGCAAGTTTAAAGAGGGTGATAAAAGATTTACCTCTGGTATGTATATTCTAAGATGGTTGAGCAAAGATATGTATTTGGGACTTCTAGATTGCAATTTTGAAGCAAATGTTCGAGGAGTTGTGTCGGTCAGGTTAGCCCCAGCGACATGATTCCCATGGTAATAATCTCTGACACCATTATGGCTTTCTACAGCTTCCAGAACAGGAACATTCTCTCTTGTCAACCAGTCAAACTGATGAACACCTTTGATTTCCACAATAGCAGGTGCCACAGAATTAAGGGCAAACCAGGAATGCATACCCGCATAGGTTTTCTTGTCTGTGATGATGTGAAAGACAATTTTCTCGGGGTTTGAAGATGATTGCACAGCGGATGAGACCACAACTGATGCAGCCAAAATATTATCCGTGGCCAGAATAAAATGGTGGAAAGAATTATCAGAAAGAACAGGGAGAAACTCTGGTGAAGGAAGCTGTCTACGAGCATGAGCATTGGAGGAATATTCATCGGTCAGTCTTAGAGATAGACAATGAATGCCTTTGGGAATGGAACTTGCTGCAAAATGCTTGTTCATAAGTTCTGCGAATTTAGATTCCCTAATATCCCGTTCGGACTTCTCCATCTGTTCAAGATAGATAGAAACATGTCACATAAGATAAACAAGATCTAAAAATAGTACATCTCGTACAAATGCAGAAACAAACATCAAAGTCATACCATGGCTCGCAGAACAAGAGCAAATGTCTTTGCGTCATACTGGTTATTCTTCATATCCGAAACAAGATGACTAAAAGTATCTGGAAGCTTCAAACCATCTGGAATTTCTTGAGTGCTAACTTCATTTAGAATTTTATAAAAGTCTCTAGCTAGTCTCTGCAGAAAGAGAACCATAAGGAAGAAAAAGATTATACTTAAGAACATGAAACTAGCAACAAACTAAAGAAAGCAACCACACTCACCTCTGAAGCATCTACCCTACCAAGAAGACGTGGACCTAACCGCCTCCCTAAACAATCTGAACGTAAGAAGAAAGAGAGAAATTTTATCAATGAAAGCATCTCATGAGCACTAGGGAAATACATGAAAGCAGAGCATTCAATTGAAATGAACACCAATCTTCGATGGAAAAACTCAACAAACAAACATCCTAAACAGTACACAACGAAGATATTCTCAAACAGCATATAGAAAAGTGTACAGCCAGAAAAGAAGAATAGCCAAAGAGTCATTCAATTGTAGTATAAATCAAGTAATACAGAAAAATTTGTAAATTTCACTCCAACGAAACAAATGTCATTCAGCTCCACAATCCAAACATATACTTTGATGGGGAAATCCTGTGAAAATTTGTATGTACGTCTAAAAATCAAGGTCGTACATGTCCTTAAATTTATTTGTGGGGACCTAACAAGAAGAATCCAAAATTCCCCCAAACATTGGTTGACTTAAGCCATCCAAGTACAATCCCAATCATTGCCATTGGATCCAACAAACCTAACAATAGACACTAAAGATGAAAACTTGTCTTTAGCCTGCCAAAAATCCAGCTCCTAAGGGAAAAAACAATCCAAAACGAAGAAATCCTAAAAATTTGCTAATCCAATTCACAAAAACTCGAGATCCAAACCAAATACAACAAAATTAGAACCAATTGGAACAATGATTAAGGACTTTACCAATGGAGGAGCACTTGTTGACACCTTCGAGGGTAACAAGAGCGGTTAAGATGAAAACGAAAGGCAATAAGAAGGCGAGGATTAAGATTGTGTGGAAGAGAGTTCTGTAAGAGATGTGACGAGCTGCGACCTTGATCTTCATCAAGTCAATAAACTCATTGCTGCTCGAAATCGTGATGCTTCTCATGCTAGGCGATATGTGAAGCTGCATCCTTGTTCGTGCAGCCCCACCACAGTCACAGCAGAATCCGATTCCGAAAAAACCCTAATTCCTGAACACAATCCCACCAAACCCAACATCAGATCCGATCAGATTCCGCCTCTCCGATCCCGATTTCCTCACGCTTCTCGATCCCAATTCCGTCTCTGTTTCTTTCCTTATCGCGATTCCTCTTCCTTCTCGTCTTCTCCCAGACCGCATTGGATTTCCGACCACCAATTCGAGATTTCCCGCCTACTCTCTCTCCTCTGGAGACTGATTCCAACAATTGAATAAGAGAATCGAAACGGGTTTGCTTCAAATTCACGTTTTAAGCAGAGTCTTCGTAGAGATCAAGATTTCAAAATCAGAGAGCTGAGGAAGAAGGAGAAGAAGGAGAAGAAGAAACAAATGAGAGGAAAATGGAGCTTTTTGTTCTCAGTGATTTTGCCGGTGGATCTAAACAATATTTATTCCAAAACTAAAAAAAAAATATAAAAAATGGAAAATTGCCAAACACAAATAGAAGCAAAAAAAAAGTATAATTTATTCAAGATCTAAAAATTATGATGAATATTTTTTTTGTCAACAAAAATTATGATGAATATAATAATTAAAATTGGTGTCTTGACCTTGAGTTTAGGAATTGTTTTATAGAGGGCTAATTATACATTTTCTCCACCAATTTTCATGGCTAAGCAAGAGTTTTGCTTTTTCATCTTTCCTCTTAAATGATTGATATAAACTAATTTTAATTATGCATATATTTTTTTTTTTAATGACAGTTAAAATGGTAGACATCACATAAATATTCCATTCAAGATAAGTAGACAGCTACTCCCTATTGCTAATGTCTTTCTTATGAAAGTTTAATTGAACGAGTTGATTTTCATTTTCACTTATCGTATAAAAATGAAGGAGCATATATATATATATATATCTACTGCCAAAAAAAACCTTGAACTTTCATTATTTTATTTTTTAAATAATCAGTAGACTAAAAACGGAAAAACATCAGCATGGTAAAATGGCATCGTCCATATGAAAATGATGAGAAAATGAAGTTTATTTAATGTGATCTAGAGAAAATGAAGCAATTGGATGATATTTTTGCACGTTGTTTCTTGAAAAATGTTAAATTAAATATCATAAATCATATAAATAAATAAAGTCTTAGCTGGTAGGTCCAATTTCACTAAAAGGGGTTTTTTAATTTCCCAAATTAATTACAAACTCCGTACAATTTTATTTGACGTTTGCGTTTAGAAAAAGTAGTTATTTAATTTCATTTATAGGCTTAATTTTTTCGTTGAATACCATATAGACCTACCGACACACTCCATTATGACTTTTCAAATCAACAAAAAGGTGATTATAACCAATTAACCAGAAATCAAACCGGAAACTCCAAGAAGAAACAGAGCTTAGAGTTTCAAACTTGACTATTAAATTCTGTACAACTTCGATTCGTGAAAACTAGAGCTATTTCCAGAAACAAGAAAGTAACAAAAAAAGAGAAGCCTAATTAACTTTCCCATAAAAATTGCTAAAACTCCAAGATCCAAGTAAATGAGTTTTCTCATCTAACAAAACAGAGCAAAAAAGTCTCAAATTTGACTAACAAATTCTACAAAAGCATCAGAAACATTTTCTAGAAACTGAAGATGATAGAGAAAACTGCTAAAAGAAACTCTACAAAAAAAAACAGAGCTCTCAAAAATGATGGATTTTTTTTTCCCATACAGAGCAAAAAGGTCACAAATTCAGATTATGTACACTGAGAAGCCCCAAATCCTCTGTTTTGGAGTGTTGACTCTGACCGTGAGACTTTTTGTGACCACCTAAAGCATGAACAGACCTGAAATTTCCTTGAACAGGTGCTACACTTGTGTGAACTTCTTCCCTTTCTTGACAGTCACAGATTAATATCTACAATGATGCCTTCTTGTTCTTACTTTTACTCATCCTATGAACCGTTTGATGACCACCTAGGGCTTGATAAGACGAGAATATCTTGTTGCACAACTTGCATTGATGCTCAAGATTCTCATCATTACCTTCAGTGACAATCTTAGTATCTGAATCAGAACACTCCATATCTCCTACTCCAAGCTCACTATCCGATTCAAAGTCACCTGATTTTTGCTCATTACTCGAAAACCCGGTACCGAATTCACCGCCTTTTCGTAGCTTCTGCTGATACACACTCTTGTGTCCCAAGAAACTCGATGTTTCATCGCTACTAATCCCTTCTTTCAGCAATTTGTGCTCATTGCTCAGAAACCCTAATTCACATTCACTGGTTTTTCCCCCTTTCTGCTTATCTCCCATGAAACTAACTGGTTCTTCCGATGTTTCGTAACTACTTACCCTTTCTTCCATACGTTTTTGCTCATTACTGAAGAACCTGGATTCAAATTCACCACCTTTACGCAGTTTCTTGCTTCTCAAGCAACCAGAATCATAACTACCATCGATTGCTTCAGCAACAAGTTTTAATCCGTTTACAAACTCGGGACAACTTTTAGACAAAAGAATCAAAGACGCTGCAACTTCTAATTCATCTTCATCATTCTCAGTAGAAACAGAGCGAGTTTCAAGAAACGTAGTAAACGAACAAGACAATGGAGTCTTTTTGTACCTCATAACTCTCGATCTCTTCTTCTTCTTTATGAAATTGAAGCTACGACACAGACTCGTCATGGGTTCTTCATAACCTTCCTTCTGCTTCGTTGATAAATGCGTCACCTTTTGATGATTCGAAAGACATTTCTCGTAACGAAACCCTTTTCCACATTTTCCGCAACGGAACAAGATCTTCTTCATCGATTCTGGTGATTCTAATCCAAATGATTTCTGGGTTTTCTTCTTCGGGTTTTCCCTTAGAGCGTAGTGGCAAGACTTTTGGTTGTTCATCGATTCTTCATTGATGGGTTTCTCGAGATTTTGATGTTCTTCTTCCATTAGGCACGAAATACATGTGGGATTCGAATGAAGAAGAAGTCGATGAAGGAAATGATGAGGTAGATTATGTAGACGAAGAAGATAAGGCAACAAAAATGAGACAGAGAAATCTCGCACATTATCAAAAGAAACAGAGAAAGTAATAGTTTCTGTTTCTGGGAAAAAAAGAAAGAGAGAAGAAAATGAATCTTTTTGAGTTTCTGTGACTATTAGAGAGAAAGTGAGCGAGAGGAACGAAAAAACAGAGAATATATATGCACTGAGCCCAGAAACGAGAAGAAAGGGGCATTTTCGTAAATCGACAAGAAAAGAAGGAGCGAACCTTTGCTTTTATCTAGAAGGTCCCAAGCCTCAGGTATAAACTGGAGAAAAACTTTTATATATTACGAAAATCATACTCGGAAAAGCTTACAATATATGATAACCCAAGGTACATAATTACCAACAGAAACCAAAAACCTAAAATCTCTGTTGGATTTTTCAAACGAACCACAAAAGCGACAATTATTAATCAAAACATGAAAAACTGTTGAGAAAAAATGATATGAAAAGCCAAGGAGGAAGAGGCTTTGTTTGTTTTTAGGCAAGAGCAGGCATGTCCTTGAGCCACTGATCCAATGGCTTACCAATGGAGTAAACAATGAACCCAATCTTCCTCAGTTTCTCAGCGTCCACAACGTTTCTACCGTCGAAAACAAACGCCGGTTTCTGCATATTCTCAAAGATCCTCTCGTAATCGAGTTTCTTGAATTCGTCCCACTCGGTTAAAATGCAGATACCGTGAGCATCTTTGGTTGCAGTGTACGCGTCCCACGCGACCGAGACTTGTTTCACGGTGGTTGGACTCATGGGCTGGAGGTGAAGAGGATGGTCCCAGTCGAATTTGTTCATGGTTAAGTCTCTTTGGATCTGATCTTCGGTGACTTGTGGGTCGTAGATGCTAATACGAGCTTTGTCACCTAACAGACCTTTGCAAACATCAATGGCTGGAGTCTCTCTTGTGTCTCCGGTATCTTTCTTGAAAGCGAAACCGAGAACCGCAATCTTTTTGTTAGAGACTGTGTTGAACATAGACGAGACAATACGGTTAACAAATCGGGTTTTCTGGTAGTCGTTGATCTTGATGACTTGTTTCCAGTACTCAGCGACTTCGGGTAACCCGTTGCATTCACAGATGTAGACTAAGTTGAGGATATCTTTCTGGAAACAAGATCCGCCGAATCCGACACTCGAGTTCAAGAACTTGGGACCGATACGCGAGTCTTTACCGACAGCGTAAGAGACTTCAGAGACATTGGCTCCGGTTGCTTCACAGAGAGCGGACATTGCATTGACCGATGAGATCCTCTGTGCTAAGAAGGCGTTAGCTGCAAGCTTGGAGAGCTCGGCGGACCAGAGATTGGTGGTAATGATTCTATCTTGAGGGACCCATTGGGAATAAATGTCTTTCAAGGCTTTGACAGCTGCAAATCCTTCAGGTGTTTCACGACCACCGATGAGGACACGGTCAGGCTCGAAAAGGTCTTCGATTGCGGTTCCTTCAGCAAGAAATTCCGGGTTGGAGAGAATCTGGAATTTGATTCCTTTGCTGTTGTGTGTAAGAATCTTCTCAATCGCCTCTGCGGTTTTGACAGGGACGGTTGATTTCTCCACAACAATCTTGTCGGATACCGATACATCAGCGATCATACGAGCAGCGCTCTCCCAGTAAGTCAAGTCCGCAGCTTTACCAGCTCCAAGACCACGGGTCTTGGTCGGGGTGTTGACAGAGACAAAGACAATGTCGGCTTCCCTCACGTGTTTCTCGACGTCGGTGCTGAAGAAAAGGTTCTTGCCACGACACTGCTTAACCACATCGTCAAGACCAGGCTCGTAGATCGGGAGCGTATCGCTGTTCCAAGCGTTGATCCTCGGCACAGAGATATCGACAACGGCTACTTCAACAGATGGACACTTTAGAGCAATGACCGCCATGGTTGGACCACCGACATATCCAGCTCCAATGCAACAAATCTTCACCATTTTGCTTGTAAACTGAATTTTCTCAAGGGAAAAAAAAGGTTTAATATCAAATTTCAGATCTCTGAATAATAATAAACACCAAAAGCAAGACATTACACAATTATGAATAATATAACATGACTGCATAAATGTTTCAAATCAGAATTAAATAACATAAAGTTTTGCAAAACGAGAATTGTGACTCAACATGTCAGATCCGGCAATTTAAGCGTTGTAAAAGACCATGAGCATTGAGAATAAAATTCACAAGAAGTAAACTTTTAGAGATTCGGTTTAAAAAAGCTCAGATCCGGGTTCGAATGAATTAGAAGATGCACAGAGAATACATTTACGTAAACATGAACAAAATATTATGTGAAGCTACTGATTCGTTCAACCCAAAGATCAAATATTCATGATCATTTCCTTTCAAGCCGAAATTTAACGAAATAAATACACAAAATGCGAGAAATTCAAATCAAAATCTCAGATCTGATACATGCAAACGAACCCGGTTCAAGGATGGAGAAATTTTGCGGATCACCGACACAAATCGAACCAAAATGCAGAAAATTCTTAGCTATCGACGAAATCACAGATTAATTTTGAAAGAAACCATAAACATTCAAATCCAAATCTATGCTTTATCAAAAAAAAACAAAACTTTCGAAATAGATCCAAAACGAAACGAGATTGGATCGCGATAATAAAAAAATTGGATCGAGAAAACAAGGATTAAGAGCGAGAAATTGATGATACCTTGAGCGAGAGCTATGTATCCTTCTCTGGTCTACACTATCGAAGACAATGGAGGAGAATCTCTAAATCTGACGATGGAGAAGAAGAGCGGGGTGAGTAAGCAGTTTATATAGGTGATGAGATTCCTAAAATGCCCTTGAAACCGTCAAAGAATAACGCGGTTTAAAAGTTTTTGGTTACTTAATTAATTACTTAGCTAAACAAAATAATTAGATTCAACAAGAGTAGTTTCAGTTAAAAATTAAATGAGAAGGTAAGATAAACGATGGGCGTCACAATGTTTGGCAGGTTTTTAAAAAGTCTTAAAGACACGTTAAACACTTGACATAACCATCAAAAGTAGGATTGGAATTCGACCAACATAAATAGGTTGTATTGTATATTTATTTTGACTTTTTTTATATGAATTTTTTTTCCCTATTTTAGATACTTTTTTATTCGAAAATCTATATTTTTGGTCAAATTCAGAAATCTATGTTGGAAACAAAAATAAAAGTCATTTATTAATTGTCTTTCTTTCCTTAAAGTTTACTGTTTCTACCAACATAAATGCGCTTTCTAATTTAAAGATGCATTTTTTGTCAATGAATATAGGAAACACAAAGACTAGTTATCGTTGTGCAATTTGTTTTTACGTTCTCAAAACATTCAGAAAAACTATCATCATTAATTTTTTTTTTCTCTAATAATTTTTGGGTATCAAACAGTGGATTGACGAAGAAAATTTACGAAGATTGATACAATGGGGATGCACCGTCAAAACCATTTAAAGAATCTAGTTTCTCCGATGAAATAGAAATAGAGAAGACTTAATGTCTTTAATAGCACGACGAAAAGCCCAAAAAACGTTAGAAAAGGTGCAAGATGGTGGTAAAATAATTTGTACTTCGTAGAAAAATTATTATCATTGCATCTTCGCTAGCGTTTTTCGTTAAACTATATGTAGACAAATAAAGTTTACAAAAAACGATATATTCAAAGTGACATTATCGTAAACACTAAAGAAAATCATATTTCTCCGGGTAAACTTAGGATTATCGTTGCAATATCGAAGTTGAAGAAAATGTAATATCTTTGGTACAACTAAAAGAGTTTATATCCAAAAACAATAATATACAGTAGGTGTGACTAACAATCAGAATCGGCTCCGCGTGGTAATCGTGGTCGTGGTAGCTCGTGAGCTATAATGTTTTTCACGAGCCACGTGGCTATAATGTTTTTCACGAGCTAAAAACTCGTTTATATCGAAGCGGAAGATTCTATATAATATCTAGTTTTTTTGGTGTGACTAATCTTTTTTTTGCTAAACGGCGAATATCATATAAATGAAAGTTAAGATTTACAATTGTGCAATCTAAAGTTATACTACCTTGGCAAAAAGAATAAAAACAAGCCAATATAAAGTTTTGGTTTTGCAACCTTAGGACTCAGAACAAGTAATGAGTTTTGGTGTCATCTAAGCCAAATTTGCATGAGCTTTTGAAACGGCTTCCTATAACGTCTTGCGGAAATAGAGTTTCTAACTTCCCTCTCAGTGGCTTTGGAGATAGTCATGGTGGGAGTGATCTGGTTTTTGTGGAAACAGCGTAATAATGTGGTGTGACTAATCTTTACATTCTTTGTAATGTTCTTTCAAAATTATATGACTTTGATCATGTAATCGTATTTCCTAATAAAATATAATTTAGAAAAAATAATAATAATATACAGTAGGTGCTAGTTGGACGAACCTTCGAATTCGTATAACGATTAGCCATTGGATATATATTATACATAATTTTTTTTTACGCGATCTATACATGGTAGATAATTTTTTTATTAAAAACAAATATAGTTAAATACTTTGCATAATTATTGGGTTGGCATACTGTTTAAATTTGACAGCATGTCAAAAAACGTTGATTTTTTTAAAAACTGAATAAATGAAAGAATTATCACTATTTTGTGCCTTCTCTAATACTTTATGTAGTTTTTAAAACCAAACATAATTCATTTGAGGCCTATTTTATGTTTGTAAGCAAAAGTTCTGCAGAAAATTTTAAGCCTATTAAACTAATATTAAGGGATCCGTTTATGCGTAATCAACAAACACGCCAGTGCCTTGAAAAATATAATTGGATGTGCTCAAGTTAGAAGGGTCTCACTCTAAGGAAGCAACCCTTCATATATTTGACAGTATAACAATATCCTCCGGTTTGAATTTGCATTTGACATTTTGAAAAGGAACTTCTAGTATATTTGCTAATTTATTGGGGTGAGAAGAGAAGGGACCACAAGAATCGTTGAGAGCAAGGAAAGGTAGTTAGAAAAGTAGAAGAAAGGAAGAAAGTAACTTCAGGCCGAACAAAGAATGATCCGCGGAGTTTATGAACGTTTTGTAGAGTGAAATTTCAGGTGAGGCAGAAGAAGGAAATAAGAAATTCCGGAGAAAAATATCAATCGGAGAAGAGATCTAGATAGAAGAATGGTTCTACTCAATAAGAATGAGACCAACACTCAAGGGAATGTGTCTTAGTCTCAAGAGAACATGCTCATTGTAACTCTTTTTAGCTAAAAGATCAGATATGTTTTAAGAAGGAGATGGAGTAATATTACTTGAATTTTACATATTCGAGCTCCGATACCGGGTTTCGCATCTTTGGTTGGGCCAAGTATGAAATTTTGGGTTTAACCCGATACGAAACATTTGAGTGTTTTTCATCCACTTTTCTTGTTATTTTGTACCACTTGGCCGAACATACAGCTCTATGACGATGTGTCTGATTTCATGTATAGTTGGCAGTATCTGCTATGATAGGTATGGCTTCGGGGTGTTCTCTCGAAATCAGCTTATTTGTGCTACTCGGGTACTAGATTACCTTCTTCTTTTTTTTTTTTTTATCCTAACACACTTAAAATGAAAGTATTTTTATCTTTTGACTAAGAATTCAGAGTATTCGAAACAATTTTAGTTACCGCCTAGAAAAGTATTTCATACATAAATTTTGTAAAGAAGGTTGTTAACGAAGTATATGCAAACATATTCTAAGAAATTAAAGATTGCATAGTACATTATTGGTTTGAATCATTCCGTGTGCGTCACTGTCCCTTTTAAAATCTATAAGAGCATGTACATTGGAGACAATGTGGGTGTGTCTCATAATATAAAATTATTAAAATTTGAGTAAAAAGAAGAAAGAGAGTGTTTTTTGTTGAAATAGTGTGGTGTATTGAAATATAAAATTAATAAAAGTTGAGTAAAGAGAGGAAATAGTGGGTTTAGTTGGAGAGATTGTGTCTTGGGGAAGACATAAGAGAGAGATAATTGGGATGTGTTTAAATATAAAATTAATAAAAGTTGAGTAAAATGATGAAAGAGAAGGTATAAAGTTGAATAAAAAAATGAAAAAGAAGGTATAAAGTTGAGTAAAAAGAAGAGAGAATATGTTTTTAATATTTTTATATTGTGAGACATTGGTAAAATGTCTCCAATGGTGATGGCCTAATATACTTCCCAAAGTTTGGTGTTTAGTTTCAATAATGTACCTGTTAATCTATTATTATTAAAAACAAATGATATCAGTAGTTAAGTGAATGTGTGGTGGAGTCTGCAGGACAAACTTGAGAGAAAAGACTAATTGCACTTTGCTTGAAAACTCAGTCACACTTTTTGAAGTGCTTCTCAAGCTATATAAGAGTGTGGTTGAATAAATAATAACTTTAAATAAATTAAAATCTAATCGAAACCATTGATTTGTTTAATTGTCTATATGCGTTGACCTGGCCACCAAAAAATCTGATTCGTATACAACTCGAATTGGTTTGCCATGTTACTTTCACTCGAATTAGTGAATATTTTAAAGAAGATCAGAACCCCAAAATCATGATTTATGTATTCACTAATTATTCTAATAGGTTATTTTGAATTTGAATGCGGTTATAGAAGAGATTTCACTTTGAGCAATGTATACTTCACCCAATTATTTTCCACATATTTTACAAAAGGGTAATGTACAACATTTGTTTCGTAAAATATTGTCCTCATGTCAAAAAAAGAGAAAATAAGTGGAATTATATGAACAAACTAGATTTATGTAATATATTCTAGTCCACATAATTTTAATCAAAAATATAGTTTTTCTAATCTGAATCTTAATATAGTTTGATCTAAATCAAGAAGAAATATTAGAATTCGATAACATGTGTTTCATGTCACAGTTTGCTATGATCTCTTTATCCACGAATGATATTTGTACTTCTGGTTTTCTCCATATTTTACATAGAGGTTGTATACTCCATCTATTTCATTTTAGTTGATGTTCCATGTTTTTGCATATTGATTACAAACATTAATTAATTTTTATTTCAATTTCAATATTAAACAATAAAACATGTTTATCATCAATTTCAAAATACTGCAACCAATAAAAAAACAATATGCATAATTCAAATTCAAAAACAACAAATACACAACTAATTTTACATAGAAACTTGAAAACATCGATTAAAATGAAACAAAAACATACTTAAAACATCAAGTAAGATGAAACGGAAAGAGTTTATTTTTGGGTAATACAGAAAAACAACATAGAAGCCTAGAAGGTATGAAACATTCTTTTCTGGTAGTGGATCACCACTTAATGACATACCCTTTAGGTGCAATACCTTTAGCTTGATCAAACGTAGTGAAACCTTCCCAAATTAATCCACTCTTGGGTTCATGCAACTTGGTTAGCTTAGACTGCATCCATACCCAAAATGAAACAAACCAACGCCAAAGTACTAGAACCACAATTGAACCCACATATGCAAGCATCCACGATTCCCAGTTCGGCGTGATCACTATCCCCGCGAAAAAGTAGGCCAAGAGCAGAGGAACAAACAGAGGGTAATACCAAAACCCACTCTCTTGTCCTAAACTCAACATACGCAGCATCATTGCCGTGGCTAAGTAGAAACCCACACTGTTCCATAACCATATTACCGTAAAGCTGGTCTTTGTCATAACCACCGTACCCGGACTCGGTCCACTATCTACTGCAAGCGCAGGCGCATCCCCACGGCTATCGTCAACGCCTCCAGTAGGCGAATCCTCACCGCTATCACCGTAAACGCCTTCTCGAGACACTTTCACACCGCTTTCACTGTTATTGTAAACGCCTCCTGAAGACACTTTCGCACCGCTTTCACCAACGCCTCCTGTTTCACCAATGCCTCCTGGAGGCGCTATCGATATTGCACCGCTTTCACCGCCATCGCTAACGCCTCCTGGAGGCGAGAGAGCGGTCTGATAAATAGCTGTGATGATCAGAGTTGCGACTATTAAAAGAGCGTTTCTTCTTCCTTCAGAGATCCAAGAATAAGACCGAATCAGCCTCGTCCTTCTTGATTCACACCATGAAGGCCGCGAGCCGAGTAGCTCCGATGCTGTCTTATTCTTAAATAAATAACGCAAAGATTGTCCGCCATGTCTCTTAATCTGTCTCTCTATGTCCCCACGTTTATGTGATACGGCTATGCCGCGAACAGTTAAACTGTCGTTGTTCTCGATGTTGACGTTAATCATGGAGCTCTTCACCATCAGTTTGATTGCTTGGAGATTGTTCTTGTAAGCTGCAAGATGTAAAGGCGTGTTACCATCTTTGTCTCTTCGGTTTATGACCCTTGTCTCGATCAACCCTGCATCTTTTTGACACAATCTTAGGATCCATCCCATGAGAACTTTAAGAACTTTTAATCCTTCTCCTAGGTCTTCGTTCTTCACAGCGATGTGTAAAGCGTTCTCTCCGTTCACGTTTGCGTCCACGATGCTCTCGGGGCAAGCTAAGAAGAATTCTGATACCAAATCTATCTTCTTTCTGCTCACCGCTTGTAGCAGTGGCGTCATTCCTTATTTTGGACAAGAAAGAGTGATTAACGACCCGATTACCCAATATGTTCAATCAATCCTTGTTGAGCACCCCCCTCAAGGAGTTCTAAATAATTTAAATTTACAAAATAATAGTGAAATATTAAAGAGGTTATCGAAAAAGGAGAGAAAGTGTAAAATATCTTATTTGAGAACTCCTTTCTCATATTTTGAGAACCTTCTTAGTATTTTATTTATATTTTGTTTAACATAAATATTTTGAGAACCCCTATGCAAACCTTTGATGGAGATGCTCTAAGGTTACTAATCCGGTTTGACTGATACCAAACTGAAAACATTACTCTATAAATTAATAAATATTTTTGATTCCGAGTCAGACCTATGTAAAAAATTAATGAATTTCAATAAAACAATTATAGAATATTCTATTTTTGAAAATTTTCTTTAAACTATAGAATCGCCTAACTAATAATATAAATTAATAATTATTAAACAATTTAGTCAAATATGACGTTTGTGTTGTTTTTTCGAGTCTCGTTGCATAAAAAATGTATGGTGTATTCTTTACCTTTATAATCAATATTAAGAATTAGGAACAATCATTTTTTAAAAAATCTAAATTTTGGAGTATGCCACAAAAGTGGCATATCTTAAAATTTCTCATCATTTATATAGGTAATAGACTATTGATACCTATTCCATTACGATAACCGAAATTATTAGCATGATATGGAATTAGATAAATATGTCAACAATAAAATATAAGATTTTTTAAATAAATAAAAGTTTTAGAAGAATTTGATTCAATTTCAAAGTAAATTTCTTATTTTTAATTTGTTTTACAATACATATACACTAGAAAAATCTCTCTTTAAATTCATATTTATTAGTTTATTGATTAATTCATCATAACTCTATAAAATTTCAAAATTCGAATTAACTTATTAGAGATTTTTTTTTTGTTGAACAAATTATTACAGGTATTACTATATGGTGACAGGAAGTAGTAAGTTTTAAGCAAAACAAAATAAACCAGTAAACAATGCTATACTGGTGTGGTACATAAAATGACGAAAATATTGTTTTTAGTACCGTGGGTGTAAAACGGTATAATTCTTAAGACGGCATAAAAAATGGGTACGTACCTTGTCTCCCTTTGAGACGAACGAGGGATGGATCGAACTTAACTACTTCAAGTACAAACTGGCAGTGGTGATGATCGACGGCGAGATGTAATGGCGTTAGTCCGTCGGCGTTAAGTTTCTGAGCAAAAGATGGTTTCAAGTTCATAATTTCCATGGCGAACGCTGTTTGTCCGGCGACCGCTGCCACGTGGAGAGGAGTATCAACGAACGGCACGTGATCGATTTTGTCAAGAACGTATGGATCTTCATGGATTAGCTCGTACAACAGATCGATGTTTCCTGATTTAGCAGCAGTATCTAGTGACCTTTGAGCCATTATTTATAATTGAAGACAGAAATGAGCAGTGACGATTAGAATGAATTTCGGTTGTTTAAATACCTGTCACAACGAAATTTAATTGGCTAACCAAAGATATTTAGTGGGTCAATCCGGTTCAACCGGTCCAACCAAGTTTACAATTTTTTCCAAATATATATGTGGCAAACTGGTAATATTTCCAAAATATAATATGTCCAAAATAATAACAATATCTTATCAAATATTCCCTTTGTTTGCTATTGGTTTTTTTTGGTCGAGTTCTGTTTGGTATTGTATGATGTTCTAGAATTTTCACTTATATTAAGAAAACACATAAATGTTTAATTATAAATATCTTATTTTTTGCACTAAACAATTTTCCATATCTCTAGCTAATAGTATTTCAATAAAACCAATTAATATGCATTGAAATTTACAATTTGTTATTATTATTTTATAAAAAATGCATAGAAAATAGAGAAAATCAATTGTTTAGAAACAAATTTTTTTTCTAAAATATTAATCAAATAAAAACGGAGGGAGTATACATCAAATTTTATTATTAATAGCAATATATAGTTCTCATCCAAATGGTGTCTAAGTGTATTTTTTATTGATAACAAAAACATTTGTATACCCAAAAAAAATTAAATAGTAATTTAGTCCATCTAACTTCTCCTCCCTTCCACACAACCCCCCACCCTTTCGGAGTTTTTCTTTTCGTGTTGAAATCTTACTGTCAAATTTCTTCCATATTTTGTTTCCGTTCTTCTTATACTGTTCACACGATATGTAAATGAAAAATAGATCAAAGCAGATTGACATGAAAAATTGCAGTAAACAATGGTGAAAGTCTCTCAAAGTCCAAGAACCGGGGTTTATAGACGGTATGGTTCGTGTCGGATCACCGGTTTTAGCCGGGTTTGACGGTTTTATCAGTTCTGAGTTTCATTGATGAGCCAAACCGAATGATCTTCCGGTTCATGGTTAAACCGGTTCAACCGACCGGTCCGGTGCGGTTTTAAAAACATTGATGACAATGATTCATCCACGTATGATATCATCCATGTGTACTCCCAAATTGTGGATAACTAGTATCTCTTTCTCTAATGCTTGTAGGTTTGATATTTTAAAACGTGATTCCAGATAATCCACCATTTACTTTCGTTGTAATTCTCTTTTTTTTTGGTTGGGTCAACTACTTTTGATGGAATTCTAATTAACATATAACATCAATTAATTTGAGTTTCTCACAATAAAACCTAAATACACATCAAAAAGATAATGCAGACAGCATGCTGACCCATGAACATGCTACCCAAAATCCCCAAAAGAAAGTGTGTGCGCGCATATACATATATATATACACACATTTTTTGTAATAATGTTCTTAGAACATGCACACTTTGATGGGTATCATAAGCTTTTTTTTATTATTAATTTATATATTTGTTTATTATTTGAGATTTCTTATGATACTTTTAAAAAATCTGTTCTAGTATAAAAAAATTTAAATCTTTTCAAAGTAAGTAAATAAACAAAGATGTATATGACAATGCAAACAATGAGTAAAGCTATAGTATCTACAAACACCAAACAATGTGTAAATGTAGTCTTCATCTACAGAAGATATGTGATGAATTTGCAGCGCAATGAGAGATCAGTCCTTCAACTAATGGTGATGAAAAATGTTCTAAACCACCAAGAACGTCTTCCATTGAAAAATGTTCACAAGATTGTTTGATTAGATTCGTTACCTTTGGTCTATCATCTTGTTTCACAAAGGAAACTCATTCACCATACTTCAAGAGCTTGTTACACCACTGATCCAATTCACAAACTCCATCTGATCATGAACAGAATAAAACAACAAATGCATAAACGGAAGTTAAACGTATCGGATAGGTTCCCATTCGCAATAAGTGATCATTCATCAAATTCAATATACTAACCACCAATTGTTACATAAGCCACAACAAGCTTGTGCAGGTCGGAGTTTGGCTGACCCGGGAAACGGAGGCAGCAAGTGACGCGACTCATGGTCGCAGGGATGAGATGAGTCTCCAACTAAATTAAAAATCAAACAAGCCCATTAGAACATAGAAGCAAACTTTCTACTCCTGAGCATATAAACATGTAGCTCAATCATGCAAAACCACTAAATTTCTACTATGAGCATGAAAACTAAACAATTGGATGGATAAAGAAAAGAGTCTTACAGCTAGGAATGGTAAGTTTAAGAGTTCTAGAGCAAATATCATAAAGAGCTTCATTATCAAGAACCATACACTCATCTTCATTCTCCACAAGCTCATGAACATAGAGAGTTGTATCAGAAACTTTTGGCGATGGAAACACAGAAAACGTCCAGCAACGTTCCCTAATCTTCGAAATCAGCAACGTTACCATTCCAGATCCAGTTCCTCCTCCCAACGATTGACAAACTTTGAATCCTGAAAATCATAAACAACACAACAATTTAAATCATACAAATCTTAATCATAACCAGTATTATTAGAAACAAAATTGCAAAAATCTACCTCCGATAGCACTAAATCAACAACTCTCTAGTGAAATTCAATCCTCAATACATAAGAAATCGATCAATTCGGAGAGATTCGATTACCTTGCAAGCAGTCACAATTCTCGGTCTCTTTACGAACAACATCGAGAACCTCCGACAACAATCAAGACAGGGACGAGAAAACAATCGCCGACGAGAATCAACAGAGAGAGGAGAAGATAATCGTCGCCATTGAAGAAGAGAGAAGATGTTTGTTTTTTTTTTCTTTTTCGACGCAATAAAATAATTGATCCAATGGTCTGTCGACACGTGGCACGAAATCTCCTTTGAGACCGTCTCACAAATCTCTACCGGGTGAGACGTATCTGAAGAAAATCAAGCATTTACTTAAGTTTTGAATTATTTTTAATACTTTTTTAATATATGATACTGGACAGTATCACGGATAAAGATGGTCTTAGGCCATGTACAATGTTCACCCTTAAGGGTCTAATGTGATTTTTAAATTATTAAAACACACTTTCTCTTTTCTTTTTACTCAACTTTATACCTTCTCTTTTATCCATTTACTCAACTTTTATTAATTTTATATTTAAACACTCTTTTTTCCTTTTAAACACATTCTCCAAAAGATCCAATATTAGATCTATCTCTCCAAAAGATCTAATTTTATCTACAAAAATACTCTCTTTCTTTCTTTTACTCAAATTTTATATTTCAATATACCCCACAAAAACACTCTCTTTCTTTTTTTTACTCAAATTTTAATACTTTTATATTATAAGAACATCTCTTTAGACCCTTCGGTGTCACCATTGTACATGCCCTTAAGGACCACAAGACCGCACCTATTTAGTAATTTTGGTTGCACAACAAACTATATATTATACTAAACCACTCCGTATATTTTTTTTTTCTTATGTAAACATCAATTACTATACGAGGTTTCTTTTGATTACATATAAATACATGTTTTTAAACTAATTATAGCTGATTGTTCGATGAAAAAGTGAAGTAAAACTTGAATTAGGTAGGAGATTTTAATTGTTCTCCATATTTAGAGAAATATTTCTGGTGAAATCATTAAAGAGTACCATCTGACAGCTCAATGACTTTTCTCTTTCGACATTACGGTAGGACTTGAGAGAATCATGATGTCGTAATTATCACTTATATCAAATCATCCGTTCTCTTTTTCTTGTTAGAGTAGATATATCCAAATATTATGTTAGTTAGAATATTCTCAATAGATCTCATGTGATCTCATATGTAATCCCTTTATATACGATTGTGAATAATATGAGAGGGTATCAAGCTCTATTCCAATCTCCATGGTATCAGAGCTATAGGCATCGATCCTCTCCTTATCTCTAAATTCTTCTTCTTTTTCTTTCTTCTTGCTTCTCTACAATGACTATCACCACGTCCGAAAAATCTGAAAAATCTGAGAAACCTTTTAAGTATTTCTCGAATCAAAGCTTACATCCCTGTAGTTCTCGACATGAACAAATTCAACTATGATGTATGGCGTGAGTTGTTCGAGACACACTGCACCACCTTTAGTGTTCTCGAACACATTGACGGCTCAAGAAACCCAACTCCTGAAATTGCAAAAGCTTGGGCCGAACGCGACGGTCTCGTAAAGATGTGGATTTACGGAACACTATCCGAATCGCTGCTCGACACAGTCCTTAAAGCCAAGTGTACCGCTCGTGAGCTATGGCTCTCGATCGAAAACCTTTTTCGTGACAATAAGGAGGCTCGCGCTCTGCAATTCGAACACGAGTTGCGTACAGCAACGATCGGCGACAAAAGCGTTCATGACTATTGCCAAAAACTGAAGACTCTCTTCGACTTATTGGCAAACGTTGACTCTCCCATCACCGAACGCGTCCTCGTTATGCATCTCCTGAATGGTCTCTCTGAGAAATTTGACAACATCATCAACGTTATCAAACACAAAGAACCATTCCCATCATTTTCGACTGCTCGATCCATGCTAATCATGGAGGAAGATCGTCTTGCGAAGCAAATCAAACCTCTGCCCAACAACAACAACAGCTCATTGGCTCCAAACATTCTCTACACCACAACGGATCAACAACGCCATTCGGACCAGCCTCACAAACACTCATATCAAGGCAGAGGCAACAACAACAACAATCGCGGTGTCGAGGTCGCTACAACAACTCTTGGCAACACCACACTTACACACCAAATCAGTGGTCTTACGGACCTCCGCACTGGCCACCGTATGGATACTCTCCATACTCACCACCACCAAACTTTCCACCGCCATATGGGTCGTCGATGGCTCCTCGACATCAACATGTGCCTCAATCCACCAGCCTACTCGGTCCAGCTCCTCATACGCGTATCAATAATGAAGCTCACTTGGCTCATACCTCACCTCCGACCTCTAATGCTTCATCTCCGTATCTCCCATCCGAGCTAACCCACGCTTTCAACACGCTGGCCCTGTAAGACCCGAGTGACAGCTCGTGGTACATGGACTTTGGAGCAACCAACCATATCACCGCGAATCCAGGTAACCTTCATTCTGCCTTTAATACTAGAGCTTATCCTCCTGTAACAGTCGGAAATGGACCAATTGCACATGTGACTAAGCTTGGCAGTGGTATCATCCCTTCTTCATCTCGACCACTTCATCTTAAAAACGTTCTTGTGTGCCTTTCTATTATCAAAAATTTAATCTCTGTTCGTCGATTTGTCACTGACAATAAATGTTCTATTGAATTTGATCCGTTTGGCTTTCTTGTTAAGGATCTTCGAACCAAGACGCCACTGCTCTGATGTGATAGTTCAGGGCCTCTTTATGCGGTGCACCCATCCGTTAAGCCATCATCACCGCATGCTCTTGTCACTAACTCATCAAGCAGTACTCTTTGGCACCGACGACTGGGTCATCCGGGTAGCTCTGTTCTTCATTCACTAGCCTCTTCTGGGATTTTAGTTTTCAATAAGGCAGACTTGACAACATTGTGTCACGCGTGCCAAACTAGCAAACATGTTCGCTTACCTTTTTCTTCATCCACATCTCTTATTTCTAAACCTTTTGAAATTGTTCACTCGGATATATGGACATCTCCGGTTTCGAGTTTTGGGGGAATAAAATTTTATGTTATTTTTCTTGATCAATTTTCTAACTATGTGTGGGCCTATCCTCTCAGGCGGAAAAGTGATACGTTTAGCTCTTACCTTCATTTTTCAGCTCTGGTTCGTAATCAATTTGGGTGCTCGATAACATCTTTCCAATGCGACAATGGCGGCGAGTTCAACAATCGCCACTTCCTCGCCCATCTTGCATCGGAAGGTACACAAATCCGTTTCTCTTGTCCATACACTTCACAACAGAACGGACTTACCGAAAGAATGTTACGCACCATCAATAATTTAGTCCGAGCTATCCTTTTCCAGGCTCACATGAAACCAGAATTTTGGGTGGAAGCTCTTCACACATCGATTCACATTCTTAATCTTCTTCCTTCATCATCTATCTCTAATGCCATTCCGTTTATTAAACTCTTTAAAAAGCCAGCTTCGTATTCTCATCTTCGTGTGTTCGGATGTTTATATTATCCTAATCTTCTACCTCAATCGAAGCATAAGCTAGCTCCACGCTCCACTGCTTGCGTGTTCTTGGGCTATCCGACAGACCATCAAGGTTACCGTTGCTTCGATCTAACGTCTCGCAAGATCATTTTTTTGCGACATGTGGTCTTCGACGAATACACGTTTCCATTCCAAGATGATAATCCGTCTTCTCCAGTCTCTCCTCTGTCTCCGCTTTCTCTCTCTGTCCCCGAACCAATCTCTAAACCAACTCCTATATAAACCGAACCAGTTTCCTCACCTCAAAACTCTGTCGTTACACATCAACCACCTCCTCCTCCTCCACCTCCAAAACCGGTTCACTCAATGGCAACGAGGAGTAAACATGGCATCGTTAAACCAAGAAAACTTCTTTGTCTTCATACGACTGCCGTTTCTCCTTTTCCTTCGTCCCATGTTCAAGCTGCAAAGGATCCTTTATGGAATGGTGCTATGGGAGAGGAATATAGCTCTCTTATTAAAGCTGGAACGTGGGACTTGATTCCGCGGCCGGTTGGTACTAACATTGTTCGTTCTCTTTGGAATTTCAGGCACAAGTTTAATGCTGATGGCAAGATGGTGCGATAGAAAGCACGGTTGGTAGCGAATGGTGAATCCCAACAACTCGGTGTCGATTGCGATGAGACGTTCAGTCCGGTCATAAAACCGGCAACCATTCGCTCTATTCTTCATGTTGCTGTAGTAAAAGATTGGCCGTTGCACCAGTTTGACGTCAAAAATGCCTTCCTCCACGGCGATCTTGAAGAAACCGTTTACATGCACCAGCCGCCAGGATTCATTGATAAAGACAAACCGAATCATGTTTGCCTTCTAAAACGCTTGCTATATGGCCTTAAGCAGGCACCGCACGCATGGTACAGCCGGTTCGCTACGTTTGTTTAGAGACTCGGTTTTCAACAGAGCTCGTGTGATCATTCTCTCTTTGTGTATTGTCATGGAACCGATCTTGCCTATCTCTTACTCTACGTTGACGACATCGGCCTTACCGCTTCATCTCAGTCTCTTCTCCAACGCATCATCAACTCTCTCTCCAAAGAGTTCGAGATGACTGACCTCGGGAAGCTTCACTATTTCCTTGGCATTTCCATTACAAGAAACAAAGGGGGATTGTTCCTTCACCAACACAATTACGCAGCCGACATTCTCCACCGCGCCAACATGACCAACTGCACGCCATGTTCTACTCCCATCGACACAAAAACAAACTCTCTGATGCTGGACCACCTGTCTGCGATGCCACTCTATATCGTAGTCTCGCCGGTGCACTCCAATATATCACGTTCACTCGACCGGACATCGCTTATGCCGTTCAACAGGTCTGCCTCTTCATGCACGACCCACGTGAACCTCATTTTACCGCTCTCAAGCATATTCTCCGATATATCAAAGGCACTATCTCCCACGGCCTTCAAATACACCGATCCTCAATTACTAGTCTCACCGCTTACTCCGACGCAGACTGGGCCGGTTGCCCGTCTACTCGCCGATCAACGTCTGGGTATGGCGTGTTTCTTGGTGAAAGTCTTATCTCCTGGTCCTCCAAACGACAAGACACCGTGTCACGCTCAAGCGCCGAGGCTGAATATAGAGGCGTCGCCAATGCCGTGGCCGAAGCAACTTGGTTGCGTAATCTTCTCTTGGAGCTCAAGTGTCCCTTATCTAAAGCTACGGTTGTTTTTTGCGACAATATCAGTGCCGTCTACTTATCCACAAACCCGGTCAAGCATCAACGAACGAAACACGTGGAGATTGATATACACTTCGTCCGAGAACGGGTTGCACTTGGCCATGTCCGGGTCATTCATGTCCCATCCGCTCTCCAATATGCCGACATTTTCACTAAGGGATTACCAACTCAACTCTTCTTAGACTTTCGATCCAGTCTCAACGTCCGTAAACCTCCCGTTTCAACTGCGGGGGAGTGTTAGAGTAGATATATCCAAATATTATGTTAGTTAGAATATTCTTGTGTATATTCTCAATAGATCTCATGTGATCTCATATGTAATCCCTTTATATACGATTGTGAATAATATGAGAGGGCATCAAGCTCTATTCCAATCTACATTTCTTTTAACTACAAATTTATATGACTAATTTATCACTTTTTTTTCTTTTTGCAAACTCAACATTTATTTTTCTAATTTGGTTGATTTTTCAAAATAAATATTTCTATTGTCTCCTTACCTCCATTTTACATTTCATTCTGCAAAATTTGTATGTTTAATATTGATATAAAATATGGTGAAAGCGAGTTTTCTGTCCCAGACGAGGAATGAATATTGAACTAACTTTATTTTTCCTTTCTCCACATATAATTTATACACATATCTTTGTCAGAATTTGATCTTTTTGATCGAAAACTATTTTATTAGGTTATATACTCCCAGCTACCATTGTTTGTTGCATCCATTTAATTCGATTCTAACTGCATAACATTACGTTGGGACCATATTAAATATTTTTGGTAGCTTGTACCATATATATATGATAGATGTTCATGTAGGTTTTTGGATATCTAATCGGGTGAGCCAGCTCCCAAATCTACGGATTGTGTTTGTGTATAGAACATTCAAATTTGGAAAATAAAACTACTTATATAAAGAATTTGATAGAAATATATTTGTTATTTATGTTTTTTTTTTAATATGATAATGTATATTGCTGATTTTTTTTATTATTATTATGGTTCAAAGAAAAAAAAACTTTTTTGATCGATAATAGTTATTGGAATACCGGTGTTGTGTTCTTCGAAAAGATTCTGACATTCAAAGTACATTTTTTGTATATTTTCTTTTTCTTTTTAACAACATTCAAAGTATAAATTACTCTAAACAATGATGAGAGAAAATAAATAAATAAGTATATATGTATATATATATATATATATATATCTCTTTTTATCACTTCGTAAAATATTTTAGTAGAATTTGTTCGAATGCCACACGCCATATGTATTTTTTTTTAACCTCATGAGTTAGATCTTATTGTCAAGTATTATTGGTTAAGTCGGTAAAAAAGTTTTAAATTTCCTAAATCTAATTCGGTTATAAACTCTAGCATGACAAGAAAAATGGTGATTGTTGGTGGGGAATGAGATGACAAATGTGGGACTCAAAATTGCCCACCCCTATAACCTTGGGCACGACACTGTCCAAATGCATCCCTTACTTAGTGTTATATAGTGCCAATTATATATCTATTCTTTTTTAGTTAACCTGAGCTGTTCTCTTCTATCCATCTATTATCTATACATGTATGGAGATGATTAAATAAATGCCTCACTTTAAAAAAAAAAGAAGGCCGCTGATTTCCAGCCGCTCCTAGAGAACATCCAGACCAGATTCACTTTATGGACCACCCGACACTTATCTTTTGCAGGTCGTCTTCAGCTCCTCCAATCGGTTATCAACTCGGTCATCAACTTCTGGGCCTCGATATTCCTGCTTCCCAAGCAGTGCCTCCTTCAGATTGAGCGGTTATGCAACGCCTTCCTTTGGTCTGGTAACACTCTCTCAGGGAAGAAGGCCAAGATTAGCTGGGACTCGGTATGTACCCCAAAATCTTCTGGGGGCCTTGGCCTTCGCCGTTTAGTTCATTGGAACACCGTCCTCGGCCTCAAGCTCCTTTGGCTGCTCTTCACAAACTCGGGCTCCCTTTGGGTTTCCTGGGTTCGTACTAATCTGCTTGCTTCCACTTCACTCTGGGAAGCCCCCAAACCCCACCCATTAGGCAGTTGGATGTGGAACAAGCTCCTCAAGCTTCGCGATGTGGCTAGACCTTTCATTCTTTGCAGGGTCGGTACTGGCTCTACATGTTCTTTTTGGCATGATAATTGGACAGGCTTGGGCTCGTTGCTCTCCCTGCTGGGCCGTTCAGCAGCCACCATCACAGGGATTCGCAGGGGCAGCACAGTCCTCCAAGCCACTCATCACGACCCTACCCGCTGGGCCCTCTTTACCAGATCCAGGAACCCCATCATTATGATCCTGAAGGAGAACCTCCCTGATCCAGCCACTCTGCTCCACAATACCTCCCCTACACCTACCACTGGACGACCCCTGGAGAAGAGATTCATCAGACATGCTCCAGCCTATCAGCATCCAAGACCTTTTTATATCTCAATCCGCCTCCCCCTGAGGTTCCTTGGCACAAGCAGGTTTGGTTCTCCGGCAGGAACCCCATCACCGGAATTCCGGCGATCAGCGACGGAATTCCGAAGGAACCTTATTTTTTGGAAATTTTTTTTTTAATTAAAAATAAATTAATTTAAATTATATTAAATATAATAAACTTTTAAAATGTATTAAAAATTAAAAAAGACAATTAAAATTGTTTTAAAAGTATTTTAAAGTTTTACAAAAAATTTAAAAACTCTAAATCCGGCTATTCTGGCCTACGGGCGTTCAGGATGTCTCTCAGCTGCTGTTCCATGGCGGCAAATCGTGCCTCCGCTTCCGCCTTATCCTTCTCTCTCGCAGCCTCGACCTCTTCCTTATCCTTCTTTCTCGCTTCCTCCACTGCCCTAAGCCCTTCTCTTAGTTCTCGGTTTTCGGCCTCCAATCTGCTACCACCGCCTTGTCGCACAGACGAAACCGATGAGCAACTAGCCTCAGGAAGGCCGAATACACGGCCTCTGGTCTTGGGAGTCGCCTACGATAAAAAAGAAATAAAAAGTTAGTTGTATTAAAGATTAATTTAAAATGTGTTTAAAACTGACACGGTTACTAACCTGATAGGTGAACTCGTTGATCATCTCGTATGGAACTTCGGTGGGCGCCTGAGTTCCTTCGTCCATCGGTTGCGATTGGAGGTACTCCTCCTGCCGCCTCTCCACGGTTTCCACGATTTCACGAGCAATGGGATCTTGGATTTCACCGGTCTTCTTGTTGGTGTGGGTTACTTTGAGCAAATCAAGGTTCGAAGGAAAAACACCGGTTTCCTTAAACTGTTAACATATAAAATTGTGTTAGCAAATTATTAAAAAATATGAATTATTTAAATATTTACCATTTTGTCTGCTTTCGACGCCTTGCTTGTTGCACCGAGGTTGTGGGTCGCTGGTCCCTTCCCCTTCCGGTTGCTGTTGCGGTTAGTTGAGTTTTTCTCAGAGATCTCCTTAGTTGCCTCCTTTTCCCAATGTGCAACTAGTCCTTCCCAACACGCATCTTTATATTTCATAACCTGAGGCCACTTCCCGGTCTTGAACCACGCTTCTTTCCACTCGTTCATCTTCCACGAGTACTTCCTCCCTGCCTTTTCGTCGAATCCCTTTCAGACCAACGTAGTGAGCTGTGGATTCCACGTGAAGGTTTGCTGCAAAACACACCACAAAAATTTGCATTAGTAATTATAATTTGACTAATATACGCCATATATTTTAAACTTATAAATTAAATTACATACCGCAAATTGTCGGAACCAAGTGTCCCGCTCCTCCAATGGCATATTGTTGTATGTGGGATACGGTTTATCTAACATGGTATTCATCATGTCGTTGATAGAACCAGTAATCCCGTTTTGCGAGTATTGGAACCTATTAAAATATTTGGTTAAATATTTTACTAAAATAATTTAATCCAATACATATTTAAATAAGACTTACCAGGTCGTGTTAGGTGGCGTGTCCGGATCTAGACGAGTCAACCTATCACGTCCAGGTTGCGCCACAAACTGCTCGATGGTCAAGGATGTGGGTTGTGAATTCGCTGTAGGCGGGGGCTGAGACATGTGTGGGGCCTGTAGGTCGGGACTATTGTAGGGGATATGCGTATCACTCGCAGTCCGATCTCCCCCACTGGAAGACGCCCCTACTCTAGACTGATGAAATAGTGGATAGTCCCTACGGTTTCCAAAATTCTAAGAGTTTGAAATTTCGGGATTTTTGAAATTTGGAATTTATAATAATTAGGGATTTTTCGATTTTGCGATTTAGTTACTTGGAAATTTCGGATTTAGGGATATAAGGATTTAGTGTTTTGAAGGGTTTTTTGAAATATAGAGATTAAAGGAATTTAGTTTTATGACATTTTGTTATTTAAAAAACTTAGGCATTCATGGGATTTTAAGATTTTTGTAATAAATGAATTTATTGAATTTGGGATTATGTGGTTTTGGGATTAATGGACTTAGGGATTTAGGGAAATAGGAATTTTAAATTATTCTATATATGATATTTGGAAATTTAAATTTGAACATTTAAAGCATACATTATATTTTTAAATTTGAGAGAATTTGTAAATTGTAATAAATCCCCAAAAGGTAATAAATTTGCAAAATAATTAAGTTTTTTATAATAAAATAATATTATTATTGAATATTTGGCTAAATTTGTTATAACATTTTTTTAAAATGTTTCACAATTTCATTTAAATATCTATAATAATTGTTTTAATTCCGGAAAACAAAACATATATAATTCTCTTACTTTATAAATTTATAAAATTACAATTATTAAAATTTATAAATCCATAATTCTCTAAATCCCTAATTTACTATATTTACTAAATTCTAATATCCCTAAAAATCCATATTTAATTTTTTCAAATCCATAACTTCTAAATTTTTAATTTTTCTACATTTCTCATATTCAATTTCCCCTAAAATCCACAAATTCACAAGAACACAATTTACAAATCCACAAATTTTACAAACTTACATTGATTTTGGAATACCGGATTTGGACGGAGTGGACGGTGGGGCGGCGAATCCGGCGAGTTTCAGGCGGTTCCGGCGACTGAACGGCGTCCCCGACGGTGGAGAAAACAAATCCGGCGTTGGAGAGGAAGATTCCGGCGGTGGAGATGCGAAATCCGGCGGTGGCGAGGAAGAATCGGACGATTCCGGCCTAAGGAATACGATTTCCGGCGATAAATCGGGGAATCCGGCAATAGAAATTTTTTTGGATTTGTATAAGTGTCGGGGAAGAGAAAGAGTTCTGGGATTATATTCCCGATATCCCGACGGTCTTTCGACGGTACTTCCGACGGTTTCTGACGGTTTCCCGCTTTGACGATGAACACGAGGATGAATGGCGGCAAGTGAAAATAGGGTTTCCGTCGGAATTCCGTCTGAAATTGAGACGGAATCCAGACGGTTGTTTATTTTTTTTAAAATTTTTTTCTTTCCTCCGATCATTAATTATAAAAAATTAAGGAATCGTCGGAATTCCGTCTCAATTTCAGACGGAAATCCCGACGGTTCTTTAATTTTTTTTAAAATTATTAAATTTTAAATATTTTTCCCCAACATTAATTGTTTAAAAGAAATTTTATAAGTTCGAGATTTCTTAAAGTATGGATTCTGTGTTTTTACGCCTTACTTTATAAATTTTATCGTGGAATTTTTACAATGTTTTTAGAAAATTTAAAATTATATTACATTATACTTAATTAAAACTTGTGCCGTGGGATGTATTTTACTACTACGGAAATAGTAAAAACAACATAAAGCTTTTATCATAAAATTATAGAACATAAAAACAACATATGGATTTGAAAATAAAAACAACATAAAGGCCATTATTGAACATAAAAACAACAGAAATTAAAGCTTTTATCATTTCATTATTCTTAATCATGGACGAGTTGGATGTTTAGTCTTCATCGGAGTCTGGAACTATTTCATATTCATGCGCAGTAGTTCCTTCATCTTCTTCCTCGGTGGTAGAAACTTCCATTGGTTGGTATTTAGCAAGCATCGAATTAACACCGATTATCTATTTGAAAATTGAATTTGGTTAAGCATTCCCATTAATATTTAAAAACGTATGGTGTATCTACCTTAACAATGTTTCGCTCTGTGATGTTCAGGTACTTTGAGTTCCTGTTAAAACGGCAAACGGTAACATTTCTTAGGATGACCACCGCACCTACACCAGTGGCGAGTCGGTACTCGTCCTTGTTGAAGATGTTATGGTGCATGGTTCCCTCGATTTTTCCTGAAGGATCTTTTAAGGTTACTAGCAGATCCCCCTCGTCATTGGGGATCAAACTAGAGAGCATAGCCACAATCTAATAATCAAATAGAATATACTTGTCAGATAACTATATGTGTAAATGTTAATAATTTAGGTCGAAAAAGTAAACCTTTTTGACTTTCACAAATTGTAAATGCGGGGATTGAATTTCTGCAATCTGGGTTCAGAATGGTGTGCTCCTATTGTTATAGGAACCTACATGTATGAATGATAGATGTAGTATTTTTCAGCTATAATCATTATTGTACCAGTAAAATTACGGGTAATTATATATATATATATATATAGTAGATATAATATATATATATACCTTCACACATTATGTAATCCATAGTAGAAGTCCACCGAGGACTACGGAAATCATGGTCGGCCTGTGTTGCCTAATTCAAGACCTCACGAATAAAATCTTGTGTTGGGCGTGTCTGAGAACTTTCACCTCGCAGCACCTTTGCATCATGAGACCTCTTGTGAAACATTCCTCGACGTACGACTTGGCCAAGTCCCGGCATTACGGGCGTTTGGTTCTGGGATTGTTGAGTTGGATGGAGTGAAATTGTCGGTTCACCATCAGTAACATTTAAGTTATCGTAAGGAGGGCTGGAAGGAACAAGAGTTGTGTTTGGAGGGTTGTGACCGGGGCCTCGGTTTTGCATATAGTAATTCCATAGATCTCTGTTTGCCATAACGCAATTGAATATTTTTGTGTTATCATATTCTGTTGAAATTTTTTTATGGAGGAATGAGAAAATGTGCAACTTATGTAGAACGGATAACTGACGGCAATCCGTCAGAAATCCGTCAACCCAGTCCGACATAAAACCCCACCAATCCCTTCGGCCACTGCAGACGAATCTTAATAATCACCAAAACTTTGCCGACATCGAAAACCGTCGGCAATCCGTCATAAATCCGTCAACCCAGTCCGACATAAAATCCCACCAATCCCTTCGGCCACTGCAGACGATTGAATAACCACTCAAACTTTGCCGACATCGACAACCGTCGGCAATCCGTCAGAACTTCGGTAATACGGACGGAATACCGACGGTATATACATATAAATTCTACTATTAATACACCTGATGGAGTGTATATCTTCTACACCTCTCAATAACATAAAAAATGTCTTCGCCCACTCCTAATGAAGACGCAGAAACAACACCCGAGCTTGATATTTTTGGATTTCCAAAAATCTCAAAATTCTCGTGGGAAACCCAAACTCATTGCGACGAATCGTTTAAAGAGATGCCCACTTACTCGTGGGAATTTGATACGTGCTCACCAATCCATAAAGAAGATTCCACCTCAACAATAGTGCCTGACAGCCAGTGCTCGCCAAACATCCACCACATTCCAAATTTGTCGTGGGAATTGGCATCTCAGTGCGACAAATACACTAAAGATATAGACACACAATTGTGCGACGGAGTTTTAGATTCACCACCAAAGAAAAAAAGGGAAAGGAAATAACTTACGGTGGAAGTCCTTCAAATGAATGTAAGGATCAGTACTATGATTTGATATGCGCCCAAAGCCCAGAAAATCCACCGCAAGTCTTATATATTGATGAAGATGCAATCCAAAAATTGTGCGACGGAGTTTTAGATTCTCCACCAAAGAAAAAAAAAGGAAAAAAAATCACTAAATGGTTCTAACCAATGGTAAGTTTGGAGTGGATACAGACATCTGGTATTGATTCCTTAATATTAATTGGCTATTATGTACTTGTAAGATAACCGTTGTGTGTTTATCTTATGGAAGTCTTTACTCTACTTGTGTATGATATTAAGTTGTTTTTTGTGTTATGTCTAATTAAATGTAATGTTTTATTGGAGTTGCATAATCAAAATATATCGTTAATTAGTAACCGGAACTGGTTACATACTAGTAAATGTCAATGATATACGAGATTCGTCCGCAGATTAAAACTATATCAAACCCGAGTTCGAATCCGTGATGGTCAGCAATTTAATTGTTTTCTTATTTGTCTGTCGTACTACTCAGATTGTCTTGCACAATCGGATTTGTTAATGGGGAAAGCCAAAATATTGTAAATTATTGCTCCTAAATCATACATTTATTCACATATTATTAATCTGAATCTCCTGATCCATAATCACTAGGGATGGAGTCTGAATCATCGTCAAATTCTTCACGTGTTTCCTCTTCGTCCGAATGCACTAGATCATCCCCGATATGTGTGACATCAACGACAAGGTCAATGTGATCCATCTCATGAACATGTGACATTTGTATACTTCTCGATGGTTGTAGAGCATCTTGTTCTGGAACTCCATATATTTTTCCTCTCGGGTTAACATGAGTTACTGTGATCCAAAGATCTGTACGGTAGGCAAGTCGAGGATATGGAATGTAGCAAACCTATGAATAATTAGTGGATATTGTTAATATACATGGACAAGACACCTTAACTATGAGTACGTAGGTAAACATATTAGTGTATTGATTACTGATCTGCTTGAGACGCAAGGATAAATGGATCGTAATACAGTAGTTTCCGGCTTGAATTTAACGAAATAACACCAAGAGGGTCAACTCGAACCCCTCGACCATCGGTTGGGTCATACCAATCGCACATAAACACAATGCACCTCAAGTTCAACATTCCTGGATAGTGGATTTGCAAGATTTCTTTTAAAATCCCATAGTACATGGTATCACCGGATTGCGCTGAAATACCATAGTCCGAAGTTGACCTTTGACGTCCTTCCTCACGGATACTGAACGAATATCCCCTAGTGCAAAACTTGGGATATGAAGTCGCGGTGCTGCGTAAACCATGAACAAACTCCACTAACCACGTCGGGATTGATCGACCACTTGCTAAACTTTCGGAAAACTACAAATGATATAAGTAAGATATAAGTAACATATGAACGTGAAAACATGGAAAAGTAAGAGTAAGTAATTATATTAAACTTACATAACATTTCAACCACCCCTCAAATTCTTCATCTTTTAAGACAGCTAGTTCGGCAGCTGTCTTATCATAATGGTAATCACGTGCAAGAGACATGTAGATCCTGTAACATAACAGTCGTTAGTAGATGAAGACAAATAATTCGATAAATTTATTATCATAACTGATATACCTTTCGTACTCCAAAATTTCGTCACAATTTCTGAGGATATAAGTATGCAAATGTGTGACCTCTTGTGGTGATAGTCTGCGTTTCTTTCCTTTTCCACTTGCTCGACCAACTTGGGCAAACAACTCGGGTACAACCACGTCATACGTTGCTTTCTCACCTCTATCATCATGTCGCGCCAGACGTCTTGCCTTAGTCGGAACTCCCGATGGAAAGTAATATTCGGCCAAGTGTGAGACTTCCTCGTTTAGGCTTTGTGCGACAATAGATCCCTCCACCTTGCTCAAATTTTTAACTTTTTTCTTCAGGTGGAACATGTAACGTTCGAACGGATACATCCATCGGTATTGAACAGGGCCGCCTAATGCTGCTTCTCGGGGGAGGTGAATAGTAAGGTGTTCCATAACGTCAAAAAAAGACGGTGGAAATACCTTCTCCAGATTACAAAGGAGAACCGGGATATTGGCCTCCAAGTTACGTATCCCGTGGACGGTAAGCGTTCTTGAACATAAATCGCGGAAGAATGCACCAACTCCTATAAACGAAAATTAAACAAGTTACTACATATATAGTAAAATTATGGTAGTAAGAAACAAAGGGGAGTAAGAAATATACCTCCAATTGCTTGGTGGATTGGTTCTGGAAGGAGATATGCAAAGGCAAATGGAAGAAGACGCTGCATCACAACATGACAATCATGACTCTTCATTCCTATAAACTTCCCTTCCGTCGAATCCACGCAATTACGTAGATTAGATGCGTAGCCGTCTGGAAATTTTAAAAATTTTGAGAACCATTAAAAAAATACTGCTTTCTGCCTAGCGTCTAACCGGTACGCAGGCATCGGCAATCTACCATTAGGCAAAACATAAAGAGATGGCCTCGAACAAATCAATGGCAAGTCGAATCTAGACTTCGAGTTGTCTTTGGTCTTTCCTGGGACGTTTAATAAGGTGTTCATGATGTTGTCAAAGAAATTCTTTTCAACATGCATGACATCTAGATTATGCCGCAGTAGATGGTCTTTCCAGTAAGGGAAATCCCAGAAAATACTCTTCTTATGCCAATTGTGATATTCCCTACAACCGTCGACGGGGTGATGACCATTACCCCCACATTCAGGAGTCCGCTCTGCACCAAAATCTCGCAACTGTTCCAAGATGCTTCGACCATCCATCTCAGGAGGTGGACCATGTAACACTTGTAAATTCTTCCTGAAATGTCTTTTAGACCGACGATATGGATGATTTGCCGGTAAAAAACACCTATGGCAATCAAACCACGAAGTCTTCATTCCGTGCTTCAATTGGAATGCTGTAGTATTGTCTTGGCAATAAGGACATGCCAATCTTCCATGCGTGGTCCATCCAGATAACATACCGTATGCGGGAAAATCGCTTATGATCCACATAAGAACCGCACGCATGTAGAAATTCTGCTGGACCGAAACGTCATATGCCTCAACACCATGCTTCCACAACATCTGCAACTAACAGATCAATGGTTGGAGGAATATATCGAGCGACTGTCTTGGATGATCTGGCCCGGGAACTAGAATTGAGAGAAACAGGAACTCTCGCCGCATGCACATAGATGGAGGCAAATTGTAAGGTGTTACGATGACCGGCCACAGTGAATATTTTCTTCCATGCTTGCCAAACGGGTTGAAACCATCAGTGGATAAGCCTATGTATACATTCCGTCGTTCAGATGCAAAAGCTGGATATACGGATTGGAAGTGTTTCCACTCTTCCGCATCAGAAGGATGCGTGATATCTCCATCTTGATTATGCTCTGCATGCCATCTCATAGCCTTAGCTGTGCGGTTTGATTCGTACAGCCTCTTCAACCTCTCCGTTAAGGGTAAATACCACATCCGTTTGAATGGAATCTTCACCCTGCCGCTTGTGTCCTGGAACCGGGGTTTGTGGCAAAATTTACATTTGTTTCGGTTCTCGTCTTCTCTCCAGTATATCATACAGTTATCGATGCACACATCTATAACCTGGTAGGGCAAACCAAGACCGGCGACAATTTTTGGACCTCGTAGTATGATCCTGGGGCCAGGTTATCTTCTGGCAAAACATCTTTCACGAACTCGGCGAATGCATCAACACATTCTTCGGACAAATTATAATCTGTCTTCAGGTTCATCATCCTAGTGGCAGAAGACAGTGGTGAATGACCATCCCTACAACCGCTGTATAGAGGTTGCTTTGCTGCGTCTAACATGTTGAAAAACCTCCGAGATTCTAAATTAGGCTCTTCAACCCTATCACCCTCATACCCACCCGACTGCAAATCCTCTCTAAAATTATCTCTAACCATTGCCACCGTACTTACCCCAACATCTACTCCCGTTGTAGGTTCCCATACGGTATCCGTTTCCCCTGCGGTATCTGGAAAAAGGTGCATTGCTACTAGTACTACCATATTCATAATTGGTTTCTCCATGTAAATACCAAACCTTATATCCCGGCCTAAAACCATATCTATATAAGTGAGTCCAAACATTATGAATTGCGACACTAATTCTATTACAACAATTGGAACAAAAACATTTGATATCCTGACCTTTTTTGGCTGCTTCTAGATTACTGAGTAAATTCATGAACTCGCATATTCCTTGAGCGTATTCGTTCCTTAATAAGTCCGAGCCCACATCCGTCATTGGCTCGTCCATCCATGCCCGAAAATATGAACTCATCTTTGGAATTTCGTTTGTTTAAAGAAATTATGATACGATGGAATGACGAATTCGGCTACCTTATATAAAACATATTCCCGTCGGAATTCCGTCGGAAATCCGTCAATACCCCGACATCTCACCCCACAATTTCCCATCGGCCACCGGAGACGATTTGGCAACCACACAATCTTTGCCGACATCGATCACCGTAGGAATTCCGTCGGAATTCCGTCAGTACTTCCGACGGCATCTGGCCGTCGGGAAACAGTTCTTACACGGCGACCACTGAAAACTTTGCCGACATCGGAAAATCCGATTTCCGTCGGTAATCCGCCGGAATACCGTCGGAATATAACGACGGCGTATAACTGTCGGTATTCCATCGGGTTTTACCGACGGTATTCCAACAGAATACGGACGGAGTGGGTTACCGTCGGAATGCCCTCGGGTAAATATGACGGATTGCCGACGGGATCGTTTTGGTCGGCCAACCGTCGGAAAACCGTCGGTTTTAGACGACGGAGTTCCGACGGAAAATAATGTTCCGTCGGAAAAGACGCTGTTTTCTTGTAGTGTTTTTTTTAGATATAGTGATTTTTTGATTTTTTGATCTTATATATATATAGATTTAGGGATTTAGGATTTGTAAAAAAAAATTTAAGCGTTACATATTTTTAAATGTTTTTAAAAGTTACATATTTTTAAATTATTTTAAATTTAAGAGTTACATGTTTGTAAAAGTTTTTAAAATTTTTTTAAATTAAAGATGTTTTTAAATAAAAAAAATTTATTCAAGAATTTGAACAATTTTTAATTTATAGAATTTTTTTTATTAATCATATTATCAATTGGATTAGGATTATAATCGGTCCATCATCATGTGTTAGCAATTTAGGATTTAAAGATTTTAGGATTTACTGACTTAGGGATTTTGGGAAATCATAAATTTGGAATTTCAGCATTTAGGGATTTGTTTTCTATTTTTAGATATGGAGGTTTAGGGATATAGGTATTGTTGGGTAATTGGGATTTGGAATTTGTAAATTTATTTTAAAAATAATTTTATAGAGGATTTATAAAATTTTAAATGTTTAAAATGATTTTTAAAAGTTATACAATTTTCAAAGTTTAAGAAAGTTGAATGTTTTTGTAAAAATTTTAAATAAATATATATATATTTTTTTAATTTTTCTAATTTTATATATTAATCATATCATAAATCTATTAAAATCCTTAAAAACCACAAAAACTTATTCAAATCAAAATAAAAAATTCCAAAAATTCATAAAATGTTCATAATCTCGTAAAAATTTCTAAAATCCTCAAATTGTTAAATTATTTATATTAGCATAAATCCAAAATTCATAAATTTAAAAATTCCTAAATTCCCAAAAATTATAAATTTAGAAAATTCTACTAATACCTAAATTCATAAATCCCTAAAAAACTCATACTCCCTAAATATGTGAATTCCTAAGTCCGTTACTTCCTAAATGCATAAAACTCTCATAAACCATTATGAAATCACCGAAAATTCGATCACAAACACAATCATAAACAATTTTGTAACTTATAATGTGAAGAACAATAGTGAAAAACTCTTCAAAATTTAGAAAAACTTACATGTTTGGGGTAATTGGTGATTAGCTTACAGTGGGGGAGTAGAATTGGTGGAGGCCCGGTGTAATCGGCGGCTAATCGTCGGTGAAGCAACCGGAACTCGAAGGAATTTTTTTTTTTTGCGTTATGTCTGTGGGAAGACGAAGTCTCTGGTTTTAATGGCGTATGCCGACGGGGTTCCGACGGAATTCAGACGGAATAAATAATTCCGACGGAAATACTGACGGATTTTGCCGCGTCTTCGATGATATCGAAGTGTTTAGGTGGCAGGAAATTAGGGTTTTTCGTCAGACTTCCGTCAGGAAGTGTGACGGAATTCTGACGGATAGTGGGTTTTTAATTAATTTTTTCATTCTCCGAATAGGAAAAAATAAAATTAATTACCCGTCAGTAATCCGTCAGGAAGTGTGACGGATTTCTGACGGATTTGGGTTTTTTAATTAAATTTTTCATAACTCAAATGCCTAAATTCCAAAATCCGTTCATTCATAAATGACTAAAAATGTCTTAATCAATTACGAAATCATGTTGAACAATACATTTAAACGGACAATTAACCATTCTCAATTTACTAACAAACAATTTCAAGAACAAATCCATAAAAACTCTTTAAAATCATAAAAACTTACATGGATTGTTGAGTGGGTGAGTGGGTTTGACAATTGGATTGTCAACATCGGAAAACCGGTCCGAATCGGTCCTGAATCGGCGGCAGAACGGTCGCCGATGAGATCGAAGTGTTTAGGCGGCATGAAATTAGCCTCCTTTACTTATTGTTTTCTATTGTTTTTAGAGTCTTTCAAGTTCTTTTCGGTGTCTTTTGAGGTTCTAGGAGGCTCTCGAGCACCGTTTGGAGTTATTGGGGCTCACTTGAGCAAATGAGACAAAATTGGAGCAAAAAGCCGATTTTGCCTCATGCCGACCGGTCTCGATTCCAGAGACTCATGTCGACGAAATTTTAAAAAAATTATATTCCGTCAGAAATCCGTCATAATTTCTGACGGATTTTGGTTTTTTATCAATTTATTTTATCTCCGATTAGGAAAAAATTATATGCCGTCAGAAATCCGTCATAATTTCTGACGAATTTCTGACGGATTTTGGTTTTTTATCTTTTTTTTTCTACGATTACAAAAAATTATATTCCGTCAGGAATCCGTCATAAGTCCTGACGGATTTCTGACGGATCATTAAATTCTTATAATATCTATTCGGAGATTATAAAAATCTATAAAAAACCAAAGGAGTCGTGCCAGCACTACTCTTGCGAAAAGCATACGCGCCAGGAATACTGTATTTTTAGTAGTAGTTGTGCTGGCACAACTCTTACCAAACTTTAGATATTTACATGTTATAAAAGGAGACATTGAATTTAGACTTCACTTGGAAATAATTTTATGAATTGATTGGTTTTTTATTTTTGTTTCCATACGGCTTAGACCCGCGTTGCGCAACTGATGCATGTTAAAGCATTTTTAGTTGTTGAAATCTTGTGTTACTTTTTTCGGGGATTTTCGAAAAGTTTACCATGCTTCTTGCGTAACAGGGGGTGAAGGATTATTCATTTCATATTTGTTCTATTTGGAGAATTAAAAAATCAATAAAAAACCATAATCCGTCAGAAATCCGTCAGAATTTTAATACGAATTTCTGACGGATTCATAATTTTATATTCGGCCTATTCGGAGATTTTTAAAAATCAGTAAAAAAAACCAAAAGCCGTCAGAAATCCGTCATAAATACTGACGGATTTCTGACGGATTATTTATTTTATATTTTAATTTATATGCGGGATATGACATTAACACAAAAACGTAATATAAAATACAAAATTATTGATAAACAAAACATTATTTTCATTATTTGAAGATTACATTACTGACGGATTATTTATTTTATATTTTAATTTATATGCGGGAATATGACATTAACACAAAAACGTAATATAAAATACAAAATCATTGATAAACAAAACATTATTTGAAGATTACATTACACATATAAAAATATGACATTACAAATAAAATATGACATTAAATAGGAAATAGGAAATATTACACATAACAACATAATACGGATAAACTCGTACAATGGATAGTCGGAAAATATTAAATTCATGGAGGGGTTGGATGTTTATTCATCATCTGAGTCTGGAACAGTTTCATATTCGTACCCAGTAGTTCCTTCATCTTCCTCATCCATGGTAGCTACTTCCGTTGGTTGGTATTCAGCAATCATCAAATTAGCACCAATTATCTGTGTGGAAAATGAATTTAGGTAAGTCTTCCCAGCAATATTTATAAACGTATGATATACATCTACCTTAACAATGTTCCGCTCTGTGATGTTCAGGTACTTTGAGTTCCTGTTAAAACGGCAAACGGTAATATTCTTTAGGATGACCACCGCACCTACACCAGTCGTGAGTCTGTACTCGTCATTCTTGAAGATGTTATGGTGCATGGTTCCCTCGATTTTTCCAGAAGGATCTTTTAAGGTTCCTAGCAGATCTCCCTGGTCATTAGGGGTCAAACTAGAGAGCATAGCCACAATCTGGTAATGAAATATAATATACTTGTCAGATAAATTGTATCTCTAAATGTTAATAAAATTGGTCGAAAACGTAAACCTTTTTTATTTTCACAAATTGTGAATGCGGGGATTGAATTTCTGCGACCGGAGTCCATAATGGTGTGCTCCTATTGTTATAAGAACCTACATGTATGAAGGATAGATTTAGTATTTGTCAGACACAACAATTATTGTTAAAGTAATTGCGGTAATTATATATATATATATATATATCTTCACGGATTATGTAATCGATAGTTGAAGTCCACCGAGGAGTACTAAAATCCTGGTCGGCCTGTGGTGCCTCATTAATGACCTCTCGAATAAAATCTTGTGTTGGGCGTGTCTGAGAACTTTCACCTCGTACCACCTTTGCATCATGAGACCTCTTGCGAAACAGTCCTCGCCGAACGACTTGGCCAGGTCCCGGTATTACGGACGTTTGGTTCTGGGATTGTTCAGTTGGATGGAGTGAAATTGTCGATTCAACATCATTAACATTTAAGTTATCGTAAGGAGGGCTTGAAGGAACATGAGTTGTGTTTGGAGGGTTTCGAACGGGGCCGCGATTTTGCATATAGTAATTCCATAGATCTCTATTTGCCATTACGCAATTGAATATTTATGTGTTGTGTTATGATTTTGTGTTCAAATTTTTTTATGGAAGAATGAGAAAATGTGCAAACTTATGTAGAACGGATATCTGTAAGATTTCCGTCGGAAAACCGTCATAACACTCCGACATAACACCCCACCAATCCCATCGGCCACTGCAGATGATTTATTAACCACTCAAACATTGCCGACATCGCAAACCGTCGGAATTCCGTCTGAAAGCCGGCAACATAATTCTGACGACATAGTTCCGGTGGAAATCCGTCAGTTCGTCTGACCAATCAAATGTTGCCGACATCGTGTAGTCATAATTCCATCGATATTCCGTCGGTAAAACGGACGGAATACCGGCGGGATACCGACGGTTTATACATACAACTTCTACTATAAATACACTGATGACGGAGTGGATATCTTCTACCCCTCTCAGTAAAAAAAAAAAAAAGTCTTCTACCTCTCCTAACGGATAATCTATATCAAAAATCGGGGTAAATTACTTGGATATTACAAAATTCTCGTGGGAAACTGAATCTCATTGTGACGAATTCACTCAAGAGATTCCCACTTACACGTGGGAATTTGATATCTGCTCACCAATCCATCAGGATGATTCCACATCAACAATAGTGCCAGACAGCCAGTGCTTGCCACACAACCACCACATTCCAAAATTGTCATCGCAATCGGAATCTCAGTGCGATAAACACACTAAAGATATACCCACATACTCGTGGGCAGATGAATCATGCACTCCAAAAAATGCAGATGGGTTAGGTTTTCCTAATCACAAATACGATAACCAGCCAGAATGTCCTGACAAGAAGCGGGTTGTCAATGCCGGCCAACCATATCAATTCACTGAACATTCATATACTTACGGTGGAAGTACTTCAACGGAATGTAAGGATCAGTACTATGATTTTCAATTCGCCCAAAGCCCAGAAACGCCAAACTTAAATATTGATGTTGATGCAATCAAAAGTGAATTGTGCGATGGATTTTTAGATTCTCCATCAAAGAATAAAAAAGGAAAGAAAATTAAAAAATGGTTCTAACCAATGGTAAGTTTGGAGTGGATACAGACATAAGTTTTTAAAATTGATATTGTCTATTTATGTGTTTGTACCATAATCGTTGTGTGTTTAATAATTGCAAGTCTTTAATCTACCTGTGTATTAAGTTGTTTTAAAGTTTAAGTTTCATTAAATGTAATGTTTTATTGGTGTTGCATAATCAAAATATATTGTTAATTAGTAACCGGATTTGATTATAAATTATTAAATGTCAATGATATACAAGATTCGTCCTCACCTTAAATGGTTATGCTTCTTTTAAAACTATATCAAAACCGAGTTAGAATCCGGGGTGGTGTGCAATTTTATTGTTTTCTTATTTGTCTGTCGTAATACTGAGATTGTCTTCCACAATCAGATTTGTTAATGAGCAATGGCAAAATGCAGTAAATTTTTTGTCTACTATATATGCAGTACACTATATTACTGGGAACCCATAGATGTCAGAGTACAACATTCATAAGGACACATTTAGTCATAAATTATTAATCTGAATCTTCGTCTGATCCACTTTCACTAGGGATGGAGTCTGAATTGTCGTCAAATTCGTCACATGTTTCCTCTTCGTCCGAATGCACTAGATCATCCCCGATATGTGTGACATCAACGACAAGGTCAATGTTATCCATCTCTTTAACATGTGACATTGGTATACTTCTCGATGGTTGTAGAGCATCTTGTTCTGGAACTCCATATAGTTTTCCTCTCGGGTTAATAGGAGTTATTGTGATCCAATGATCTGTACGATAGGCAACTCGGGGATATAGAATGTAGCAAACCTATTAATAAAGAGTGGATATATATTGTTAATATACATGAACAACAAACCTTAAGTATGAGTACGTAGGTAAACATATTATTGTATTTATACCTGGTCTGCTTGAGACGCTAGGATAAATGGATCGTAATATTGTAGTTTCCAACTTTAATTTATCTAAATAACACCAAGAGGGTCAACTCGAACCCCTCGACCATTGGATGGATCATACCAATCGCACATAAACACAATGCACCTCAAGTCCAACATTCCTGGATAATGGATTTCCAAGATTTCGCTTAAAATCCCATAGTACATGGTATCACCTGACTGGGCCGAAATACCATAGTCCGAATTTGACATTTGACGTCCTTCCTTACGGACCCTGAACGAATATCCCCCAGTGCAAAACATGGGATATGAAGTCGCGGTGCTGCGTAAACCCTGAACAAACTCCACTAACCATGTCGGGAGTGGTAGACCACTTGCGAAACTTTCGGAAACCTAAAAAATGATATAAGTAAAATATCAGTAACATATGAACGTGAAAACCTGGAAAAGTAAGAGTTAGTAATTATATTAAACTTACATAACATTTCAACCACCTCGGAAATTCTTCATCTTTCAAAACAGCAAGTTCGGCATCTGTCTTATCAGAATGGTAATCACGTGCTAGAGACATGTAGATCCTGTAACATAACAGTCGTTAGTAGATGAAGGCAAATAATTCCATAAATTTAGTATTATAACTGATATACCTTTCGTACTCCAAAATTTCGTCACAGTTTCTGAGGATATAAGTATGCAAATGTGTGACCTCTTGTGGTGATAGTCTACGTTTCTTTCCTTTGCCACTTGGTCGACCAACTTGGGCAAACAACTCAGGAACAACCACGACATAGACTGCTTTCTCACCTCTATCATCATGTCGGGCAGGACGTCTCGCCTTAGTACGAACTTCTGGTAGAAAGTAATATTCGGCAAAGTGTGAGACTTCCTCGTTTAGGCTTTGTGCGACAGTAGATCCCTCAACCTTGCTGAGATTTTTAACCTTTTTCTTTCGGTGGAACATGTAACGCTCGAACGGATACATCCATCGGTATTGAACAGGCCCTCCTAAGGCTGCTTCTCGTGGAAGGTGAATAGGAAGATGTTCCATAACGTCAAAAAAAGAAGGTGGAAATATCTTCTCAAGATTACAAAGGAGAACCGGGATATTGGACTCTAAGTTACGTAACCCGTCGACTGTAAGCGTTCTTGAACATAAATCTCGGAAGAATGCACCAACGCCTGTAAACGAAAAATAAACATGTTAATTAGTACATGTATAGTAATATTATGGTAGTAAGAAACTAATGTGAGTACGAAATATACCTTTAATTGCTTGGTGGATTGGTTCAGGAAGAAGATATGCAAATCCAAATGGAAGAAGACGCTGCATCACGACATGACAATCATGACTCTTCATTCCTATATACTTCCCTTCCTTTCTGCCCAGCGTTTAACCGGTACGCAGGCATGGACAATCTACCATTAGCCGAAACATGAAGAGATGGCCTCGAACAAATCAATGGCAAGTCCAATCTAGACTTCCAGTTGTCTTTAGTCTTTCCTGGGACGTTTAATATGGTGTTCATGATGTTGTCAAAGAAATTCTTTTCAACATGCATGACATCTGCATTATACCGCAATAGATGGTCTTTCCAGTAAGGCAAATCCCAGAAAATACTTTTCTTGTGCCAATTGTGATATTCCCCACAATCGTCGACGGGGTGATGGCCATTACCCCCACATTAAAGAGTTCGCTCAGCACCAAAATCACGTAACTGTTCCAATATGCTGTGACCATCTATCTCCGGAGGTGGACCATATAACACTTGTAGATTCTTCCTGAAACATCTTTTAGACCGACGATATGGATGATCTGCCGGTAAAAAACACCTGTGATAATCAAACCATGAAGTCTTCCTTCCGTGTTGCAAGTGGAATGTTGTAGTTTTGTCTTGGCAATAAGGACAAGCCAATCTTCCATGCGTTGTCCATCCAGATAACATACCGTACGCAGGAAAATCTCTTATGGTCCACATAAGAACCGCACGCATGTTGAAATTCTGCTGGACTGAAACATCAAAAGCCTCAACACCAAGCTCCCACAACATCTGTAACTCACAGATCAATGGTTGGAGGAATATATCGAGCGACCATCTTGGATGATCTGGCCCGGGAACTAGAATTGAGAGAAACAGGAACTCTCGCCGCATGCACAAAGATGGAGGCAAATTGTAAGGTGTTACGATGACCGGCCACAATGAATATTTTCTTCCATGCTTGCCAAACGGGTTAAAACCATCAGTGGATAAGCCTATGTATACATTCCGTCGTTCATATGCAAAATCTGGATATACGGATTGGAAGTGTTTCCACGCTTCTGCGTCAGAAGGATGCGTGATATCTCCATCTTGACTATGCTCTGTATGCCATCTCATAGCCTTAGTTGTGCGGTTTGATTCGTACAGCCTCTTCAACCTCTCCGTTAAGGGTAAATACCACATCCGTTTGAATGAAATCTTCACCCTGCCACTTATATCCCGGAACCGGGGTTTCTGGCAAAATTTACATTTGTTTCGGTTCTCATCTTCTCTCCAGTATATCATACAGTTGTCGATGCACACATCTATAACCTGGTAGGGCAAACCAAGACCGGCGACAAGTTTTTGGACCTCGTAGTATGATCCTGGGGCCAGATTATCTTATGGCAAAACATCTTTCACGAACTCGGCGAATGCATCAACACATTCTTCGGACAAATTATAATCAGTCTTCAGGTTCATCATCCTACTAGCAGAAGATAGCGGTGAATGACCATCCCTGCAACCGCTGTATAGTGGTTGCTTTGATGGGTCTAACATATCGAAAAACCTTCGAGATTCTAAATTAGGTTCTTCAACCCTATCACCCTCATGATACCCACCCGACTGCAAATTTTCTCTAAACGCATCGTTAACCATCGCAACCGTACTTACCCCAACATCTACTTCAGCTGTAGGTTCCCCTACGCTAGACGGAAAATAAGGTTCATTGCTACTGGTACTACCATATTCATAATTTCTTTCTCCATGTAAATACCAAACCTTATATCCCGCCCTAAATCCATATCTATATAAGTGGTTCCAAACAGTAGGAACCGCAACACTAATTCTATTACAGCAATTAGAACAAGGACATTTGATATCCTGACCTTTGTTGGCCGCCTCTTGATTTCTAGGTAACTGCATGAACTTGCAAATACCTTGAGTGTATTCGGTCGTTAATAAGTTCGACCCCTCTTCCATCATTGGCTCGTCCATCCATGACCAAAAATATGAAGAACTCATCTCTAAATTTTTTTTTTTGTTTTTCAAATGTTGTTATGAATGTCGGAAGAAATGTGAGAACTTATGTAGAATGAAAATTCGTCAGAAAACCGTCGGAAAACCATCAAAACCTCTGACATAACAACACATCAATCCCATCGGCCAACCCAGACGATATGTTAAGCACCCAAAGTTTGCCGACATCGGACCCCGTCACAATTCCGTCGGAATTCCGTCTATCAGACAGAAAAATCTGATTTCTGCCGTTTTTCTGTCGGAATGTCGACGGAAAGTTACGACGTCTCATCGTCGTCGGTAATCTGTCGGTAAACATTGACGGATTTCTGACGGCATACGGACGGTAATCCTGGTCGTCAGAAATCCGTCAAAATAAACTGACGGATTACCGACGGAAATGTCCGACGGGAATTCTGACAGCCGGAAATTCCGTCGGAAATACGCCTGTTTTCTTGTAGTGTAAACGCCTCCTGAATACACTTTCGCACCGCTTTCACCAACGCCTCCTGTTTCACCAATGCCTCCTGGAGGCGCTATCGATATCACACCGCTTTCACCGCCATCGCTAACGCCTCCTAGAGGCGAGAGAGCGGTCTGATAAATAGTTGTGATGATCAGAGTTGCGACTATTAAAAGAGCGTTTATGTCCCCACGTTTATGTGATACGGCTATGCCGCGAACAGTTAAACTGTCGTTGTTCTCGATGTTGACGTTAATCATGGAGCTCTTCACCATCAGTTTGATTGCTTGGAGATTGTTCTTGTAAGCTGCAAGATGTAAAGGCGTGTTACCATCTTTGTCTCTTCGGTTTATGACCCTTTTCCCGATCAACCCTGCATCTTTTTGACACAATCTTAGGATCCATCCCATGAGAACTTTAAGAACTTTTAATCCTTCTCCTTGGTCTTCGTTCTTCACAGCGATGTGTAAAGCGTTCTCTCCGTTCACGTTTGCGTCCACGATGCTCTCGGGGCAAGCTAAGAAGAATTCTGATACCAAATCTATCTTCTTTCTGCTCACCGCTTGTAGCAGTGGCGTCATTCCTTATTTTGGACAAGAAAGAGTGATTAACGACCCGATTACCCAATATGTTCAATCAATCCTTGTTGAGCACCCCCCTCAAGGAGTTCTAAATAATTTAAATTTACAAAATAATAGTGAAATATTAAAGAGGTTATCGAAAAAGGAGAGAAAGTGTAAAATATCTTATTTGAGAACTCCTTTCTCATCTTTTGAGAACCTTCTTAGTATTTTATTTATATTTTGTTTAACATAAATATTTTGAGAACCCCTATGCAAACCTTTGATGGAGATGCTCTAAGGTTACTAATCCGGTTTGACTGACTCATACCAAACTGAAAACATTACTCTATAAATTAATAAATATTTTTGATTCCGAGTCAGACCTATGTAAAAAATTAATGAATTTCAATAAGACAATTATAGAATATTCTATTTTTGAAAATTTTCTTTAAACTATAGAATCGCCTAACTAATAATATAAATTAATAATTATTAAACAATTTAGTCAAATATGACGTTTGTGTTGTTTTTTCGAGTCTCATTGCATAAAAAATGTATGGTGTATTCTTTACCTTTATAATCAATATTAAGAATTAGGAACAATCATTTTTTAAAAAATCTAAATTTTGGAGTATGCCACAAAAGTGGCATATCTTGAAATTTCCCATCATTTATATAGGTAATAGACTATTGATACCTATTCCATTACGATAACCGAAATTATTAGCATGATATGGAATTAGATAAATATGTCAACAATAAAATATAAGACTTTTTAAATAAATAAAAGTTTTAGAAGAATTTGATTCAATTTCAAAGTAAATTTCTTATTTTTAATTTGTTTTACAATACATATACACTAGAAAAATCTCTCTTTAAATTCATATTTATTAGTTTATTGATTAATTCATCATAACTCTATAAAATTTCAAAATTCGAATTAACTTATTAGAGATTTTTTTTTTGTTGAACAAATTATTACAGGTATTACTATATGGTGACAGGAAATAGTAAGTTTTAAGCAAAACAAAATAAACCAGTAAACAATGCTATACTGATACTGGTGTGGTACATAAAATGACGAAAATATTGTTTTTAGTACCGTGGGTGTAAAACGGTATAATTCTTAAGACGGCATAAAAAATGGGTACGTACCTTGTCTCCCTTTGAGACGAACGAGGGATGGATCGAACTTAACTACTTCAAGTACAAACTGGCAGTGGTGATGATCGACGGCGAGATGTAATGGCGTTAGTCCGTCGGCGTTAAGTTTCTGAGCAAAAGATGGTTTCAAGTTCATAATTTCCATGGCGAACGCTGTTTGTCCGGCGACCGCTGCCACGTGGAGAGGAGTATCAACGAACGGCACGTGATCGATTTTGTCAAGAACGTATGTAGGGCTGGGCACGGGTCGGGTACCCTTGAATTTTGGGATACCCGTTACCCGACCCGACCCTTACGGGTATTAGATTTTTAGTACCCGTACCCGACCCGCAAAAAGCGGGTACCCGGATAAACGGGTACTCGGTCAAAATTAACCGACCTGGTAATTACCCGACCCTTTACCCTTATCCGTTTCATAACAATTTTTTTTTTATCTGGAAACATATATATTTAGGATTCAAAGACCATATAGGATCTGATTTACAAAATGAGGAAGAAATCATATTGTACTTAACACATACGCAACCGTTCAAAAGATTAATTACAAACTCCAAAGCTTAAAGATTGTAATTAATTTTCTGGTGTCCAGACTTGAGCTCAGAAATGCCAAAAAAGATTCCAAAAGTCCACGTTGCTGTGTGATTCTTCCATCATATTTATATTAGGATTCCTAAAACCTGAAAAAAGAATAGAAATGTATTTTAGAGGTTTGGTTTGCCAAAAGATTTGGGAGAACATGTATAAATTTATAGTTGTATTATGTAATATGTGCGAGTAGTATAAAACGGGTAGTATAAGACGGGTAACGGGACGGGTAGTGAAAAAAAAATTGATACTCGGTACCCGACCTTTACCCGCGGGTAATAGAATTGTGATACCCGTTACCCGACCCGAAAGCTACGGGTACCCTTGTTTTTGAGACGGGTACGAGACGGGTCACGGGTCGAAGACGGGTAACGGGTATCAATGCCCAGCCCTAAACGTATGGATCTTCATGGATTAGCTCATACAACAGATCGATGTTTCCTGATTTAGCAGCAGTATCTAGTGACCTTTGAGCCATTATTTATAATTGAAGACAGAAATGAGCAGTGACGATTAGAATGAATTTCGGTTGTTTAAATACCTGTCACAACGAAATTTAATTAGCTAACCAAAGATATTTAGTGGGTCAATCCGGTTCAACCGGTCCAACCAAATTTACAATTTTTTCCAAATATATATGTGGCAAACTGGTAATATTTCCAAAATATAATATGTCCAAAATAATAACAATATCTTATCAAATATTCCCTCTATTTGCTATTGGTTTTTTTTGTCGAGTTCTGTTTGGTATTGTATAATGTTCTAGAATTTTCATTTATATTAAGAAAACACATAAATGTTTAGTTATAAATATCTTATTTTTTGCACTAAACAATTTTTCATATCTCTAGCTAATAGTATTTCAATAAAACCAATTAATATGCATTGAAATTTACAATTTGTCATTATTATTTCATAAAAAATGCATAGAAAATAGAGAAAATCAATTGTTTAGAGACAAATTTTTTTTCTAAAATATTAATCAAATAAGAACGGAGGGAGTATACATCAAATTTTATTATTTATAGCAATATATAGTTCTCATCCAAAAGGTGTCTAAGTGTATTTTTTATTGAAAACAAAAACATTTGTATACCCAAAAAAATTAAATAGTAATTTAGTCCATCTAACTTCTCCTCCCTTCCACACAACCACCCACCTCATCCCTTTCGGAGTTTTTCTTTTCGTGTTGAAATCTTAATCTTCTGTCAAATTTCTTCCATATTTTGTTTCCGTTCTTCTTATACTGTTCACACGATATGTAAATGAAGAATAGATCAAAGCAGATTGACATGAAAAATTGCAGAAAACAATGGTGAAAATCTCTCAAAATCCAAGAACCGGGTTTTAGAGCATGTACATTAGAGACAATGTGGGTGTGTCTCATAATATAAAATTATTAAAATTTGAGTAAAAAGAAGAAAGAGAGTGTTTTTTTGTTCAAATAGTGTGGTGTATTGAAATATAAAATTAATAAAAGTTGAGTAAAGAGAGGAGATAGTGGGTTTAGTTGGAGAGATTGTGTCTTGAGGAAGACATAAGAGAGAGATAATTGGGGTGTGTTTAAATATAAAATTAATAAAAATTGAGTAAAAGGATGAAAGAGAAGGTATAAAGTTGAGTAAAAAAATGAAAAAGAATGTATAAAGTTGAGTAAAAAGAAGAGAGAATGTGTTTTTAATATTTTTATATTGTGAGACATTGGTAAAATGTCTCGAATGGTGATGGCCTTATAGACGGTTTTATCATCCATGTGTACTCCCAAATTGTGGATAATGTTGATGTGACGTGGCATTAAACATGGATTATATAAAATTATTACGATTATCATAGTATAACTTCTATAAACTGATATCCGATAAATTAATATCTCGTTAAATTAATAAACTTTCTAATCCCAAATTAAGTTTTATCTTGATAAATTAATATTTCGTTAGATTAATAAAATATTATGGTCCAAACATTATTAATTTATAGAAATTTTACTATACTTTGATTATTTAATGATTTTTTTTTAATTGCAATGGATCATCATGTTATTACAAATTATGAAAAATTGTTACATCGACCTTTCTACAACGGACAAATTTTAGTACCTTTAATTGTTGTCATTTATATAATTGGTAACTATTAAAATGCTATGTACATTGTCTATCTTTAAGACGAACAAAGCATGGATCAAACTTAACTACTTCAAGTACAAACCATAGTACAAACCATAAGTGACTGTGATCGACGACGAGATGTAAAGGCGTTTGTCCGTCGGCGTCAAGTTTCCGAGCAAATGATGACTTCAAATTCATCATTTCCACGGCAAATTTTATTTTTCCGGCGACGGCTGCCACGTGGAGAGGAGTATCAACGAACGGCACATGATCGATTTTGTCAAGAACATATGGATTTTCATGGATTATTTTGTATTGTTGATCGATGTTTATGTTAGAACATCTTTTTGGTTAAACAAATGCGTCTTGTATTAGGCTATTTGATTTATAGAAAATAGATTTAAAATGTGAATGAAAAATAAGACAGTCTTTGGGCTAAAGAGAGAAAGCCTCTTGTTTGGTTAATGAATGGAATGTACATTGCCTCACATTCGTTAGGCCAGAAGTTTTCCTTTAGTATATAAAAAAAGAGTGATCCTATAATTGTTCAAAACATAACACGGGAAATACAAGTGAGATGAGGGCACCCCCGGCGCCTAATCAAGATGGACATGGTCGTCGGATCATGGTTCTTGGTAGATGGGAATTCGACCCAAATATGTTCCTTTTGGACCAAGTAAACGAGAATCATTTTATTAATAAAAGTTAAAAGGAAATGGTGCGGTTTAAGCTTGAACCAAGTCAAATTTGTCTAGTGAGAAAATCTTCCCAAACTTCTCCTCTCCTCTCTGCATAAAACGTCAACCGACATCCTCTCTCTTTCAAAAACTTATCAGAGATTTGCGGGATTTTCAACTTCTCTTCTCCGTTATAAAATTAAGAAGTTTTCGTTCTCATTCTTCACTCTGAAAACGCAAATCAGACTCAAAAGTTATCAATCGTTCTCTAAAAGTAAGTGTTTTTCACAAGAGTATTGTAGATAAATTGGTTCGTCAAAATCGTAGTTCGAGTGATAGTGAATACGATTGTTGTAATTGTATCCTTGAATAAGTTATTCCATCGCACTGCATGTGATTGAAAAGGTTGAGGAAAGAGATCCGTCTCACCTCCGCAATTCTCTCTCTTCCCTTAAATTTTTTTTTATCGTAGTTTATTACGGGTTTGTAGTGCACCATATTTTTAGTCCTACAGTTTTCAGATTTACCAGCAACGTTTTGGTGACCTTTGATCAAATATTTAAAATTTTACACATAAATGATGACGATTAGAATTATTTTGGTACTTAAATATTGGACACAACGAAAATTAATTGGCTAAGCAAAGATAACTAGTTTGAGAATGTAAGGAAATTCGAACTAGCATACAAAAAGTGTGGGAAACTACATGTGACGAGGCTGACCAAAAGAACCAATGAATTCTAGTCTGCCTTTTGTGTCCTTGTTATATGTTCCTACTTATCTTTGTATCAATCCTTCATGTCCATGAGGATCACAGTCTCTCTTTATCATCTTAATTTTAATGAAATATGTTAGAAAAAGAAGAATAATTATATGTGACGGCAATATACGTGGATGATCCTTACCAGTTAATATCGTGAAACTGATATGACGTGGAAATCACAAGTGGATTCAAGACTGTCATTGTCATTTATACGTGTTTCATGTGGCAAATTGCTATAATCCTTTTTTATCCACAAATGTTTATTTGTATTTCCGATTTTCTCCATACATAGAAGCTACGACACATTTACATATGTACATGTTTTGGTAATAACACATTTACACATATACATAGGTACTAGATTTTGACCCACGCAAAGCGTGGAAATATAGATTTCAGTTTATTGTATAGTAAAAAATAATTTGTTTTGAATTATACATACCAAAAAGATATTAGATAAATAATTATGTCCACTAAAAAAATTAATCGGTCGATTTTCAAATTTTGAATGTCTTAATATGATAGGTCTTACGTTTTAAGTGTATACAAAATATAAAAATAAAAGAAATTGATTTACAATAACAAAATCAAAAAGCGAACATTGTCTTATAATGTATGACAAAAAATATAATTGAGTGATATATATCTTATATTTACAAAGTCAACTGTTTTTTAATAACTTTATAAAATGTTTTTAAACCCAACTTTATCACTAACCAAAATACTACTACATAAATGAGTTAAATCGGTTTGAGTTTCTCAATATGGTAATGGATTTGGTAAGTATATATTTTTGTCATCAATGCTCCGCATATATTAAAGATATTGAAAATATGTAAAGATTTCCACCATGACAAATTGAAATGTTTTGATTGGTTGATTTAATTAATGTGTTTCTTAAGTTTTTCTTTGAATGACACATATGATTAATGTAACGCCCCGACCGCCCCTCCCATGGGCCCCCATCCACTCCCAACCCCGTGGGCCCACCATGTCTGACGGTCGGTACGTTAGTCCGGGAGGCTCGGAAGTCATGTTTATTGACCCTGCAAATCGCCACGAGATCTTTTCCTGTGTTTTGACCTCACTCACACGATACTGGGAAGGTCACCATCCTGAAACTACTCCAGCTCAAGCACGCTTAACTCTGGAGTTCTCTCAAGACCTGTGACCGAATAGATAAGTGCACTTTGGTGATATAGGTAGTCAAATCAATTCTTTTAAGCTTCTCCGCATATACTGCATATACCACATATGCCCTGAAACCCGGGTGTCACAATTAATGTTACTTAAGACTCTCTTTGTATGACACATATAAAATTTTTAACTTTTAGTGTCTCCTCAATTAATATATATAGGATATGTATAAAGAAAACATTAAAGCTAATGAAACATTATTTTCTGGTGGTGGATCACCTAATGACATACCCCTCAGGTGTAACACCTCTAGCTTGATCAAACGTAGTAAAACCTTCCCAAACCAATCCACTCTTGGGTCCACGCATCTTGTTTCGCTTAGACTGCATCCATTCCCTAAACCGAACCACCAAACACCAAAGTATCAGAACCACAAACGTACCCACATCTCCAACGAGGGACGCTATTGAGTTCGGCGAGATCACTTGCCCACCAACATAGTAAGCCGCAAGCAGAGGAATAAACAGAGGATAATACCAAAACCCACTCTCTTGCCCTAAACTCAACAAAAGCAACGTCAATATCGTGGCTAAGTAGAAACCCACACTGTTCCATACCCATAACATAATAAAGTTGACCTCTCCCATAACCACCGAACCCGCTTTTGCTCCGCTTGTTCCACCCCTGCTTTCACCGCTATCGTAAACGCCTCCTGGAGGCTGGAGAACGGTCTGATAAGTAGCTGTGATGATTAGAGTCGCGACTATTAAAAGAGCGTTTCTTCTTTCTTCGGAGATCCAAGAATAAGACCGAATCATCCTCGTCCTTCTTGCTTCTCTCCATGTAAGCCGCGAGCAGAGTAGATCCGATGTTTTCTTAATATTAACTAAAGAAACCGAATGTTTACCGCCATTTTTCTTAACCATCCTCTCTATATCTCCATGTCTTTGTAACACGGCCATATCGAGAACAGTTAAACCGTCCTTGTTCTCGACGTTGACGTTAATCTTGGAACTCTTTAACATCAATTTGGTAGCTTGGAGGAACTCTTTAACATCAATTTGGTAGCTTGGAGATTGTTCTCGTACGCTGCGAGATGTAAAGGCGTGTTACCATCTTTGTCTCTTCGGTTTATGACCCTTGTCTCGATCAACTCCGCATCTTTTTGACACAATCTTAGGATCCATCCCATGAGAACTTTAAGAACTATTAATCCTTCTCTTTGGTAGTCCTTCACAGCGATGTGAAAAGCGTTTTCTCCGTTCACGTTTGCGTCCGCGATGCTCTCGGGGAAAACCAAGAAGAATTCTGATATCAAATCGATCTTCTTTCTGCTCACCGCTTGTAGAAGTGGCGTCATACCTTTTTTGGACAAGAAAACAAACTGAAATTAACGATTCGACAATCCAATCCGGTTAGATCGAGTTTCGACTATATGGTTACTATTCCGACTCAACTGACCCATACCAATTTGAAAACATTCCGGGAAAAAAATCAAACTAAAATGAGATATGATTGGTAACATAAAATGGTAAGTTTTTGCAAAAAGAGTGAACGGTAAGCAACCGATACTATATAAGGATTATCAATCAAATCCAACTTTATTTTCTCCATAAATTCTTTCAAACTAAAAATATAATTTATTAGGAACAACTATATCGTCACCGTTTTGTATACAAATAATGTTTTTTTAGCATGATTAATGGTAGGTGTTAAGTTGGGATGCTAAGTAATTTTTTTTATTATAAATTGTGTTGGAGTAAAATGTAAAACCCCAAAATGATGCTAAAAATGCTAAAATAAACACGTATACACTAAGCACCGGTGCTAAGAGTGCTAAAATAAGCACCAATATTATAGGAATAAGCCACTCAGATTAATATTAAAATGTTTTTAGTCCACTACCAACCCACTAACACCCACAGTTAATGATGCTCTTAGGGATAACGACTATATTGTCAAAATTAGTTGTTGTCGTGTAGGTATAATCCTTAAGAAGGTTTAAAAAATGGGTACGTACCTTCTCTCCCTTTAAGTCGGACAAATCTTGGATCAAACTTAACTAGTTCAAGTACAAACCAGAAGTGATCATGATCGACGGCCATATGTAACGGCGTTTGTTCGTTGGCGTTAAGTTTCCGAGCAAAAGATGGTTTCAAGCTCATAATTTCCATGGCGAACTCTGTTTTTCCGGCGACGGCTGCCACGTGGAGAGGAGTATTAACGAATGGCACGTGATCGATTTTGTCGAGGATGTATGGATCTTCATGAATTAGTTCGTATAATAGATCGATGTTTCCAGATTTAGCTGCAGCATCTAGTGACCTTGGATCCATTAATTAATTAACACAGAAATGACTGTGTTTTTTTTTTTCTTTTTCTTTTTTTGTCAAGAGAAATGACCATGTTTTAGAATGATTTTGGTCATTAAATATCAGACATGTGACACGTGACGAAAATTAACTGGCTAAGACAAGATAACTAGTTTGTGAATGTAACGAAATTCGAACTAGCATACAAAAAAAGTTTTGGAAAATTATAACTGACGTGGCAGTATACGTGGAAAATCCAATGGTTTATATCAATACGTGAATGAATTATTGAATTTATTGTCATGAAATTTAATGTGACTTGAAAGGAACACATAGATTAAAGTCTGGCATTGTGACTGATCACCTTGATCCAACGGCTCATACTATTTTAATTAATTTGCCGTCAAAGTGCAGTTAGGATAATGATAATCTGATTGTCATTACACATCTTTTGTTGATCCAACGGACAAGATTATGAAAATAAATGATTTCTTACTTAATCTAAGTTTATTTATCAAAAAAAAGCACAGAAAAAGACTAGCCGTTATCGAGAGCGTACAAAGAACGCCGCAACGGTCACATATTTGTTTCCCCCAAATCTATCTTCTTCTTCGTCTCCTTCTTAATTCAATTTTACATTACTCCATTGAAAAGAAAAAACCCTATTTATCAAATCAAGAGCGATTATTGTTCTTATCTTCGTTCTTGCTTTTTAGATTCCGCAGATTGTGTTGTTCTCATCTTTCAATGGAGTCGTTGAATTTGAAGAACGGGAAATTGGGAACTCCGGTGAATTCCAGATCGTCGGAGAATGCGAACCCGAACGTTTCACACGCGAGTCCGGCTAAATCTCCGATGACGAGATCTGGTAAGAAATCGGCGCAGAAGCATCAGAGTCCGAATCCTAAACCTAGCCAGGCGGTTTTCTCTCCCCGGAATCGGATTAGAGAGAGGAGGTTTGTTGTGGTGGCGAAGAAGAATTCGAGGAAAGGGAAGAAGGATCCAGCGCCTACCGAATCGACTGTTGCTGAGATTGATTGTAAATGCGGAGAGAGGAAGAAAGGGAACATGAAATGCGTTTGTGTCGCATACGAAACGCTACGAGCTTCGCAAGAGGAGTTCTTCAGAAAACGAAGCGAATCGGAGGCGGAAAAGGGAGATTTGGATGAATTCGATAACCATGATCAAAATGTTGGAGATGGAGGAGAATCCGGTGAACCGGAGAAAATAGGCGTTTCGACAATGAAGAGATCAAGGGCTAAGGTGGTGGAAGAAGCAAGGCGAAGTGTGCCGGAATCCGGTAAAGTGATGAATCTTGTAGAAGCATTTGAGAAGCTTACTTGCTTTAGTCTATCAAAGACTGCAGAGAAAAAAGAAGAGAACCAAATTGAAGAAGATCTGAAGAAGCAGGTGAAATGGGAATTGCCTGGAGCGAGAGAGCAGCCTAAGTTATTGGAGGGAGAGAAAGAGCAACATCATTGGAATTCTTCGTTTTCTCCATCTGAATTGGTCTTAACAGCGAAGAGTCTCGGGTTAGACCACAATGCCTCGGTTTCTTCCTCATGGGACAGTAGTCATGGCAGGTTAGTTCGTTGATGAATTTTTAGTTTTCTGATCTTATCTCGTTCTGAAATGTTTGATCTATGTTACAGTGTTTTAAGTGGGGGTTCAAATGCTGGAAGAAGAAGTAGAAGTAATGTATGTGCCTTGTATGTAATGAGCTAATGATTATATATGTCCATTAATATGATCTGATTACAAATCATCTGGCATTGCAGAGCTTGGACTCATCAACTACAATGGGAAGCAGAAGATCAAAGAAGAAGCAAGTAAAGGTTACTTCATTGAAGCCGTTTAATCTTAGAACTGAGGTATGAACTTGTTAGATCAAAATAGAGAAAGTTTTCGAGTACATGGTAGGAATTTATTTGTGAGTGATGGTTGGTCTTTTGGTTTTCTGTAGCAAAGAGGTAAAATGAAGGAGGAGGAGTTTTCAAAGAAGGTTCAGGAAATCATGATGGAGGAAGAAAAGATGAGAATCCCCATTGCTCAAGGTCTTCCGTGGACAACTGATGAACCTGAGGTAAAGCATTCACTGCTTTCCTATTCACTTCAAGCTCTAGTCAACAACAATAACTTGGTCATTTGCAGAATTTAAAGTCAGAACTAGAATTGTTTGATATCGATCTTGCTTCCCAGAGAATTCGATTCTAAGATTGTGCAGTTCAAATTTTGTTGGTGTGATATCTCGATGAAGTTTTAGGCGAACTTTAGTGGTCAAGTTTGATCTTGCAAGCTTTAGTTAGCAACAACTTCTTGGTAATTTGCTGCAGGGTTTAAAGGCCAAACTAGAACTGTTTGATATTGATCTTCACCCCCAGAGAATCCAATTTTAAGAATGTGTAGTTCAAATCTTGTTAGTGTGAAATCTAGATGAAGATTTAGGCGAACTTAAGTGGGAAATGAAAGCAGGATGTCTTATTTAAATATGAAGAGCTTGAATTTTAACATTCTAATAATGTTTTCTGTTTCAGTGTCTGGTTAAGCCTCATGTGAAAGATATCACAAGACCAGTCGACTTGACGCTCCATTCAGATGTTAGAGCAGTAGAACGCGCAGAATTTGATTACCAGGTAAACCTTGCTGATGCAACGTCTACATTTATCTAGGATAGAAATCCTCATTGGAGTTTAAGTTACGTCTAAATATATAGCCGCTAGAATGATGTGGCTTGTAGATGATAGTGTTAAGTCATTTATAGGGAATACTTGTTTTCTTATAAACCTTAAGCTGGTTGTATTCAGACAGATGTCTTTTGTGCTGATAGTGTAAAGTTTTGTACTATTGCCAATAAGTGTGATTTTACTGTTCTAGGTTGCTGAGAAGATGAGCTTCATTGAGCAGTACAAAATGGAAAGAGAAAGGCAACAGAAGGTAAAGTTCTATATCAAATGCTTTGGCCACATCTAGTGTTAGTCTTGCATTAGCTGATTTTGACGAATCAAGCATTTGCGGTTGGTTTCTTTTCAGTTGGCAGAAGAAGAAGAGATCAGAAGGCTGAGGAAAGAATTAGTTCCAAAAGCGCAACCTATGCCTTACTTTGATCGACCATTCATTCCAAGAAGGTAACAAACTGGTAGATAAATACTTTGCTCTTGAAATCTCTTTCTTACATACATCATATAGAGAGATCATTCTTATAACAATGGCTTACTTATTTGCAATTGCTGATCAATTGCTTTTTTTTTGTTTTCTTTTACCATTGAAAAGGTCGGACAAACATCCGACGGCGCCAAGAGATCCCAAGTTTCATATACCGCAACACAAGAAGATCAGATGCTGCAGCTCATCTTCTTGGAGTGAAACCGGCTCCTGCATGAGTGATCTCAATTATCAGTATCTCTAAATAGCTTCTTTTGTTTGCATTCACTTCAGTAAGATCTTTCTTGTTCATATTCTCATTTTCAAAAACTACATCATTTCTGTAAGAAATTCAATGAAGCAACCAATTAGTTGCAGTTTTCTTGATTTTTGCCACAATCATTCTTGTTCCGCTTGTAAAATAATCTTTGTCTACATCATAAAAGCGAGTAATTTTTCATAATAAAGTTTTTTTTTTTTTGTCAATTGGTTAAAGCTCCAAGGAGGCCAAACTTGTTCCCAAGGAATGATCTAGCATTGCAAAATCCAGTTCACACTGGCTTAGTTCTGCTTTGGAAAGTTCGAGTCTGCATTTGTCTGACAATTCAAAAGAGCTTCATAGAACACTTGCTATTTCTTGAGATTGATATAAAGAAAAAGCAAACGTGGGATACAAAATCACAGTCAGAGGACAACTTCAAGAGCTTCGAAATATCAAATTGGTTCTTCAAGATGAACACAACAGAAGGGAGTAAAACATCTAAAATCACAAAAAATCCAAAATTCTCTATAACACTCTTGAGACTCCCAAAGCAGAAGCTTAAGGAGAACAACATTCAGCTCTTCATGATTCAGCAGCGGCAATACGCCCAGCGACCTGATCCAAATCCCGTTGACCACTTGATGTGATTTTTCTCCCTCTGAGACAAAGAATGAAAAATAGAGAGAGTTAAGGTTAAGCATTTTACATGCTCTTACTACACAAAAGTCCCTTCAGAAAGAAAAATAAAGTATTTACCCTTTTGTATCGATCTCGACAATGCTCATTGTCTCCAACTGTTGGAGAATATGGCGAGCAATACCACCACTACTCTTACAGAAATGCGGTGGTCGGCTTCCGTTTCTTTTGCTACCACCGTAGATTCTTCGGAAAGCACCAACACCAAGACCTCCTCTCAAGTAAATCTTCCTAGCCATAGAAGCTACACAAACAAGAGATCAACATTACTTACAATAACTCTACAAAAGCAGAATAAGAAACATAAAACAGAGAAAGAAAGATAAACTTTTTTTTTACCAGCTCTAATGTAGTACCAATCAGGATCGTATGGAGCAAGCTCCTTCAAACGACCAGTCTTCACAATGTCCGTCCATAGTGGAAGCTCGATCTGAATCACATAATACACCAATTAGCTCTCTAAGACCCAAGTCATTTGCATTTCTATCAATATATTTCTCCTTGAGCCATTTTACAGATGCAATGGCTAAAATACACACGAACACGACGAGAGAAACACAAAATCAATTTTCACAAACTCCAATTCTTTAAAGCTCATTATTCATCTGATCCTTTTGTTTCTCCGTTTGATTCTCAATTGAGCAAAAATCTGAAGAATCAAAATCAGAAAGAGAAAGCAACAAGCCACTAACCTTTCCAGATCGCTTGAGATGAGAAGCGTAAGCTTTCACGAAATCGTGAGGAGAAACATCTTTCACAGTTCTACCAATCGCCATTGCACCAGAAATGAACAACTCACCTGAATCTCTCTGCGCTAAGCCACCGTCAGAAAAATTGTATATATATCTAAGCAATCCAATTTTCAATTAGGGTTTTTTTCCGTTCCGGGTCTTAACCCGACCCGTATTAATCTTAATATTAGGGCCCATTATAGGCCCAGTTGACAATACGGCGCCGTTTTATTAACGCGAAATACGTCGTCGTTTCAAGTTCCTTTCGTCTTGGTCAATAATTAATTCCTAACTAAACCCTCGTGAAGCTAATTAGCCATGGCGATGAAGCATTTACTGACCTTGGCTCGAAATTCGCAGAGACGATTACGTCTCGATCAAGCGATACGATCGGCTTCTTGAGCTGTAGCCGCCGTTTTTTCTCCGTTTACATCTCCGGCGACTCCTTCCATTCCGCCGCCGCATGTTTTTACGCCGTACGACCACGTGTCGGAGTCTGTGAAATGGAAGCTGAAGAAGCTTGAGAATCCAGATACGAGATTCCTCAAATACGCTTCACCAAACCCTACACTTGCCTCGCACGATCATATCTTATCTGCACCGGAGACTCGTGTAACGACTGAGTCTAAGCTCTCGGCGAAAACCGCAACCGTCGGGGTCTGGATTGACGCCGGATCGAGGTTTGAGTCGGAATCGACGAACTAAGAGAGGTTTGGAGGAAGAGATAGAGAACATTGGTGGCCATTTGAATAGCTGATATTTTGCAGAATTCTGAGTTCAAAGAAAGAAGAATCGAAGCAGATCGAGGTGTGATTTTGAGGGAAATACAGGAGGTAATTTAGAAAGTTTCTTCTTTTCTTGATTCTTTTGTCGAATTTCGATGTTTTATAGCAGATTAGGAGAAAGGTGGTGGTGATCATCACATTTGGTTTTCAGGTTGAGGGAAAAATGGAGGAAGTTGTGTTTGACCATTTGCATGCAACTGCCTTTCAACATGCACCTCTGGGAAGAAGTATCTTGGGACCTGTTAAGAATATTCAATCGATCACCAAGGATGATATTCAGAACTATATAAAGACTCACTACGCAGCTAACAGAATTGTATTGTTTTACAAAGTTGAGCAAGTGAAGGAATTATTTACAAAGTTGTCTCCTGGTTCAACAACCGCGTCTGAGTTGGTCGACAAGGAACCTGCCCATTTTACAGGCTCTGAGGTATGATTGGTTTGTTTTTGTGTTTCCGTGGTATTTCGTTTATCTAAGTTTTTTTAATTTGAATTATTGCCAGGTCCGTATGATTGATGATGACCTACCCTTGGCACAGTTCGCCATTGCCTTTGAGGGAGCATCTTGGACACATCCGGATTGTGTTGCTCTTATGGTTATACAAGCTGTGCTGGGATCCTGGAATAAAAGTGTTGTTGGGGGCAAACACACGGGGTGAGAATTTGCTTCTAGTTGATATAGCTGACCCTTTGATTTGAATCACTGTTTTCTGGACCCGATGTGATCAATATATTATATATCCGAGCAGCTCTGCGCTAGCCCAGAAGGTTGCCATTAATGAAATAGCCGAAAGCATAATGGCGTTCAACACCAACTATAAGGATACTGGTCTTTTTGGCATTTATGCCGTTGCTAAGGTGAACTTGGAATTCCAGATCTACCCTAGCATAGCAGCATTTCTCACTTAATTGAAACACACTTAACACAAAAGTTTTGATTCTACGAGAGCATCTCCAACCCTACACCAAATCCCATTTTGGTGTTAAATCTTCTTCAACCCAACTCCAAATCCTACACCAAAATGGTGTAAAATTTAGTGTTACACCATTTTGGTGTAGATATTTTTTATTTATAAATTGGTCCTTCAAATTATAAATAATTTCAAATTTAATGAGAAACATATATAAATGATGACAATTAAACCCAAATCTAATATGTTTATGATGATTAAACTAAAATCTATTATACATACCTTTATTTTATACGATGTATTATATTTTTCTTTTCATATTTAATGTTACATTTAAATGATTTTATAATTAATCAAACTAAAAAAAAGTATATGGGTTAATATGTAAATTTGTAAAAGAATAAATTTAGAATATTCTTTTTTGGTGTAGAAAATGGTGTAATACATTTGAGTAAAACCCAACACCATTTTAGTGTAAAATATGGTGTAATACATTGGAGATGCTCTTATAGTATATGTTTGGAGTACATATCTTTTTACCTTTTTTTCGTGGTAATAGTTTTCAGCCTCACTGCCTGGAGGATCTATCACATGCTATTATGTATGAGTTAACCAAGCTAGCTTATCAAGTTTCAGAAGAAGATTTCACACGCGCACGAAATCAGGTAAATTAGCCCTTGTGATTGTTTATGCTTATCCATCTTTCATCGGATTGGTTAGAGACTCATTAAGTACCATTGTGAGTATTCTACTTCCTATTGCAGCTGAATTCTTCATGGTTGTGTCACTTGGATGGAACTACCCCAGTTGCTGAAGATATAGGTCGTCAGGTATGACATATATAGGCTGATCCTGTAAACCTCTTGATATGAGCTTAAGAAGTAAGTGTATTGGTTTAAATAGAATAAACCGCAGCTATACTTAGACCTTAGGGTTTCTTTGATCTCCAGAAGAAACCGTAGTTTCTCAGTTGATTTCACTCGAGTGTAGAGTTAGTTGTTATTCTGAAATACTTGGCCTATCAATATCAAGTTTGATTTGGTATGCTTCACCACACAACTACTTGTGATTTTGCAGCTGCTGACATATGGTCGTAGAATTCCAACTGCTGAACTATATGCACGTATTGATGCTGTTGATTCTTGCACGGTGAAACGCGTTGCCAACAAATACATATATGACAGGGTTAGTTATCTGCTTCGTTATAAAGAAATTTGGGGTTTAGTTTAGTCTAGAAAGGCAAGAATACCAAGACACTGATTAATAATTATACGGGGATTTTGCAGGACATGGCGATCGCAGCCATTGGGCCAATCCAAGATTTACCAGACTACAACTGGTTCAGACGCAGAACTTACTGGAACCGCTACTGAGCCTCCCGTAGTAGCTTTCTTCTTTCTTCTATTCACTCTAATATCTCTAATTCAAATGACTATCACACAATGCGACTGCGTAGCCAGTCCAAGGGCAGATTCCATGGGCAGAGCAGAAGCAGGTGTCCAACCAGCTGGTAAAATTAAGTTTATTTTAGGTTGGTCGTGTATTAACATATTTGGTTATTTATAAAGATGAGATTTTGCCCAAAAGCGATATTACATATTTGGCACGATGAAACTGAAAAGTGAAAACAAGACAAAAGGGGAGTTGTGTTGGCTAACACTCGACAGGTTTGGTGAAGTTGGTTAATAAACGAGTTGGGTTCTCTTCGTAAGCATCGAAATCAGATAACTTTTGCAAAAATAAAAACAAAATAAATAGTAAAATAGACATTTCTCTCTCATTTCTCTTCTTCCTCCTACCTCGGTCTCATCGTCCATTGCATTTCCTCTGTCTCAACAATGGCGTCATTGTCTGTTCCTTGCGCCAAGATCTGTGCTTCGAACCAGCCACTCCGATCTTTTCCTCAACGGTGGCAGCCGCAATCCAACAGAATTTCCTTCTTCTCCGATCATGCACCACAGGTTACTTCTGCTCCTCTTCTCTCGTTCCTGTAAAGTGTAAGGCTTTACGAAAAGTCAAGATTAGCCTTTTTCTGTCTGAGAGTGTTTGATTGGGAAATTATCATCTGTTTAGTGTTTATAAGTTTTGATTAGTGGACTTGTGACCCTCGTGTTTAAATGTGGAACTTAGTTTGAGAATGCAACTCCCTTTAACCGATTATAGAATGAGGCTTTTTACAATGATGATCAAGTTAGTGTCATTTTTTTAATTAGTATGCATTGATTCATTAACACTTTCTTCTACAAATCTTCAATTAGAATCAATCTACAATCTGGAGATTGCATGCTACAGCTAATGAGGTATTGCCTTTTAACAATGTTCCATACATTTCACAGTATAATGTAATGTGTAACTCAATTTCGGCTTTTTATTAAAGGTTGTATCTAACTCTAACTCTACCCCAAATTTGAACGGAAAAGTGAAAGCCAATGTTCCTGAACCCGCCGAGCTCTCTGAATTTATGGCTAAAGTCTCAGGTCTTCTTAAGTAAGTCCAATCACAAGAAATCCTTACAATTCCCCTCTGACGAACTAAATCAAACACTAAACATTTTTAATCTTGTTAAGGCTTGTGGATTCAAGAGACATAATGGAACTTGAACTGAAACAGCTTGACTGCGAAATTGTTATTCGTAAAAAGGAAGCTTTACAACAACCTGAACTACCAGCTCCAGTTTATCACTCAATGCCTCCTCCAATGGCCGGCCTTCCAATGCAAATGCCTCCTCCTACTCCTTCCTCTGTCCCTGCACCGGCAAAACCAATAGCCGCTCCATCCTCGTCTCATCCTCCACTCAAGAGTCCTATGGCTGGTACTTTCTATAGATCTCCCGGACCTGGTGAACCGCCTTTTGTCAAGGTACAAGAGTATGCAAAAAAAAAAAAAAAAAATCAATTCCTTGTTTCTTGGATGAAGTCAAATAAAAGTTTTGAAAGTTCTCAATCGAGGAATTATCGAGTCAAAAGTCACTACATTTTTTTAGTTGATGTGGTTTTTTTGTGGTTTATTGCATTTTGCAGGTTGGAGATAATGTGCAGAAGGGTCAAGTTGTTTGCATTATCGAAGCTATGAAACTGATGAACGAGATTGAGGTGTGTTATTATATGAATATGTTTGTGTGATCAATTATTTGTGAACTTGAAAGAGTCTTTAACTTGTGAAGTTGTCTGTTGTAAACAGGCTGAGAAGTCGGGAACCATCACTGAATTACTGGCAGAAGATGGAAAACCAGTCAGCGTCGACACAGTACTGATCTCTATCTCTTTCTGGTTTATCCCTTTTTTCTTATTTCATTCGGTTTGCGGATCATTAACTTGTGGTTACTACCTCAACAAACTATGCAGCCTCTGTTTGTCGTCGTTTAGCTGGTTGGGAATGTCTTCAAAGTCTCGGTTTAGCTACACGGACGTGCTGAAAATCATGAAGTAATTATTTTGGTTGTCGTTGGTTTGGTTCGGTTTTGTAGTCTTCCTTATAAACTTCAATATCAGCCTCTTTCTTTCTTTTGGGAGAATCACGTAACTTATTGCGTCTTCTTAAACTCAACAAAAATAATAATGTATTTAGCTGTTGAATTCTATTTCACTCTGCCAAATATTTCATAGACTAGTAGTATAAGTTTGGTCAAGAAATATGGTGTCCAGATAATAGAGCAGATATAGTTCAAGACAACAAAAAAGATTTTACGAACAGCCATAACGAATATAACGAAACTATAGTAAGGATTAGCAAATATATAAACACAACCGAACAATAAAAGAAGATTACATTAGATAACTAACTAGTCGAAATAAAAAAACTAAAGGCAAAAGAGCTGTTACACAATGAAATCATTTTCTAGACAATGTGATAAGTTTTGACCAAAACAAAAAAGACAATGTGATAAGAAAAAAAATAGAATGACAATAAAGTGGTCAATAACCATCTAAGGAACAAATAAACTCTCTCCCCAATTCCGGTCTCCTAATTCGTTTTCTTTTCTTTCTACAAAACAAAAGCTTGTAACCTTTCAAGGTTCTAATTCGATTGTTTTCCCAATTTTGTAAGAAACAACCGTACTGTACATTGGTTAAGAGCCTGACTAATAACACCATTTTGGATTTTCTTTCTTTTCGTGCAACTTTATGTACAGTGATCTAATAAGCGGTGAGGGAGCAAAGTGAGCTCTCACCTTTTTTTATCTTCTGTTGCCACTTCTGGTGCTGTAACTCAGTCTCCGAGCAGTGGCACCACCGCCTCCTCTTCCTCCTCCTCCATTCCAACCTCTGTCATCGTCCTCCTCATCATCATCGTCTTCATTGTACGCAACTCTTTTCTTAGCAGTAGATCTTGAACCTTTTCTTGGCGTTGGGCGTTTTCTCTTGACGTTTGCTGAATAAATGGTGAAGTCAATCGTGTCTTCTCTCATCGCGTTCTTAAACTCCTGCGAAAATAAACGAAAAACATGATGATTTTCATTTCACAGGGATTTAGATTTTAGAGAAGTGAAGAAAACGGGGACAACTTGTTTGGTTATTTACCTGATATCTCTGAACTAAGTCTTGATATGTTGAAGGTAAGTCAGTGCGAGTTTCACTGAGGTCAAAGGCAACATTTTGTTTGGACAGAGGATCTCCTGGCTTTAACGCTTCCGTTGGAGAATAAGCCTACGATGTTTTATTAAGAACACAATCACATTTCGCAAAGAAGTTGAAGAAAAATGAATAGAGACCAAGTCTGGAAACGGAGTAGTCGAAAGAAGAACCACATACTTGACATCGGTCATCGTTTAAGCTGTACGTAACTTTTAAGTATCTCTTAAGCTTCAAAAGAAGTTGTAAAGCTATAGCTGCTACACAATCAACCTGATATACACCAAAAACCACTGGCATGAGAAGAAAACGCCATATGTAACAGCAACTATGATATAAAGAGTGCTCAGTTTAAATAGACCATGTGTAAAACTGAACCGATCTGACAAAAATCAAACCCCAAACAAATACTAGTTTTGTAAGGACTTTTGTTTTTCTATATCCGGAAAACCCCAACTATTCCTGACTGAATTGAGAAAAGGAAAACAGAACTGAAACATGTTTTACAAAGTAAAAACCAAAGTGTATCAACCTGATATAATGCAATATTTGATTTATAATAGTTATTCATCTTCCAAGACCGAAAAAGTAAAAATTCAAACAAAAAGGAACCTGATTTAACATCCTTGGCAGAACAGGCGAAAAAAGGCATGGAGTCTTACCTGAATTTTCTGCAGATCGTTGGTGGATAGTTCAGGCGGATCAGATGAGGTCATCTTTGGCACATTTGCTTCCACGTTATGGGTTTGATATGAACTGAACTGATCCCTAGGATCTTGGTATCCTGCTCCGTTGAGGTCAATTGGAGTTTGATGGCCATAGGAATTCCAATCTGTTGGTTCTTGGATTCTTGTGTTCAAATCCATCATGTGCATATGTACAGGAATTGGATCTTGTTGGTATATTCCATTTCCGTGTGGAGTCTTTGCTGAATCTTTATGTAACAAAGCTTTCAAATTAGACTCAATTGCACCAGCCCGGATTTGTACAACTCGGTTTATGGAATATACTAGATAGAGAGGCTCATCGGGTAATGTAAATGGAAGCAATGCAAGGGTTTCAGTACAATACCTGAAAAGAGATACAATAATATTAATATTCCTTTTACCACAGAGAGAATGTAGAGTTTTTGTAGCAATGAATACTCACATCAAAAAGGGTATTACTGAGCCACTCCAGGCTGGATTATCAAACTTGCGAACAATCGAAGTCATAAATTTATTCCGAGAAACCCGGTTTCCACGGATAAGCTTGTAGATCCTAGAGACTCCAAGTCTTGCTTGTGTAAGAGTGCTACTAGTATGATCATTTTTCTCCAAACCCTTTTGTTGTGGATTTTGATTTGGTTCTGAAGTAACCTGGCTGATGGATCGCATGAATATGAACGACATTTGAAGTCCGTCACCGAAACGACTTTCAAAAAAAGCTGGATACCTGATGAAAATGCCAAGGAGTGTTAATGCACCAATACTTGATGAGCAAATAATTTAAAATTTGTAAAATCCAATCAGAGGATTACTTCTCATGCATATTCATTAGTAAATGATGGGCCAGCTTTTGGTTGGCCTCTAGAGGATCTGTCTCGAGGGCAATCAAATAAGGAACACATGTAATAGGATGAACAAGACCTTGACGTAGAACAACTTCCACTATCTGCGGAAGAGATATGTCTCTTATTAATAATATACACAAGAGGAAAGGACAAAAGCAAAGATGATTAGACGCAAAAAAAGGTAAACCTTGAGAGCAGTCTGGCGAATTTGATCATCAAAGTCCAAGCATCTACCTAATATCTTATCCCAATACAACTGCACAATGCCTCCGCAAATGTTGGTGTCACCTGCACCAGCAGCAACAGGTACGGTATCGCCACCATGCTCAATTGGGTTGACTGCGGTATCACTGGCTTTATCGGATGCCAATTGTTTTTCCGCATCAAGAAGGTATTCATACATGTTTTGCAATGCTTGCATCTGGATCATGAGCATTTACAAAAGGATGTAACCAGTAAGCGTAAAACACAAGCTTGTACACCATATTAATAGAAAAACGCACATAGATGGGTGATATTACCTTCATACGCCCATTTGCTTCATCTGCTAATGTAGTCTCGATTATCTTTCCAATGTCTTCTTCCAACATGTATTCAGGTCGCGCAATTAGAATGAATCCTAAAGCCTGCAGGAAAATGGGGTCAGAATCATTTAGCATAATGCAATATTGAAAATGTGCAACAGACTAGTAGCACTATACCTGCAGCGACCTGACTTTTAAAGCAAAATCTTCCGTGCGTAGATGCCGTTTGAATAAATTGAGACAGCCAGAGAGATTGAAATTCCTGCTCCCTGAGGTGCTAATAAGAGAGTTTCCATGGCGAATAAGCAAGCCAAGACAGAAAAGGGACCGTCCAGCAATCTGAAATAGACAGAAGTTTTCACCATATAGCTTCAGGTTAATCTGCTGCTGGATTTATCTTGTAAAGAATATAACAGTTATCTCAAGTCAGACAACACACACAAGTGATATTACCAATAGGCAGTAAAATCAAAGCAGGAGGAAAATGGCTGTCACTTGTGTCTACTTCACGTCAAACAAAATACCAGTCCAACAAGAATTGGAACAATCCCCAGTTTTTCATAATAAAGCAACCATATTTATACTCACAAATGCAAGCCACAACAGTACAATATACCGACCCACCGAAACTCCACTTGTAAAATCATGAGCATGAAACAGAACTCAAAGAAGACATTAATTGTGATTAAACACGAAAAATTTCTGATGCATAATCTTTGCAAAGCAAACCCACCTGCTGGTTATCGGACCCTTGGGCCTCCAGTCGCTTGAAAAAAAACTGAAGAAGATGCTCAACTATGCTAACACCTTTTCCCGCCAATTTACTCACAGAACATAGACACCTGAGATTTAAAGGGTTGCGGCTAATCAAAAAGACACCTAATAAAAGCTGAGTGATGTTTCTCAACTGCGATCTTCCATGAAGACATGTGACGTCCAAAAACCAAAGAATGCATGTGAAAGCAAAGACGACTATAGAGTCAGGAGTGATGGTGGTTGAGTAATAGAATTAGAGGGTACCTAACGCAAGCATGGACAACAGTAAGAAACGAATGGCGAACAATCATATGCTTTAGATCTTGCTCCAGATCTTCTGCGACGCTCAAAGGCAGCTTGCGGATCAAGGGTAAGACAGAATCGATAATGAAAAGAATACTCTCTAGTAACTGTGCTCCTATTCTACTATCAACCTGCAACACATGCAAGGGCAAACGCAGGTTAGCAACATTTAAAGTCTGAGATCCTACACACCTTCACAGAATTGATTTCCTCTCAGGATTATCACCACTACTTTCGAGGAAAACAAGCATAGATAAGCTCTTAACAAAATCACTCCTTTCAAAAAAGTTAAGAGAATCTTGACCAAATTGGCCATATATAACCTGACTCTTCAGATATGGCTGGAGGGTGATAACAAACTTAGTAGGGTCTGAAGCCGGTGTACACAGCCCAGGATCCACCAGACAGAAAGCATGCAAAGCAAGTACATAAGGAAGTACTTGCACCTCTCCTTCTTCTCGGCTCATTTCTTCTACCTGAGGGAATAAAAGATGTTAATATTGCTTCTTGACCAACCCATCAATACACAGACATTAAGCATTAATGTTGACCTGTAATATTTTTTCCAGTAAGCACTTGCACATCAGCTCGCAGCGCCTGCGTACTGATGCAAGAGCAACTGGGTTGATGCCAGCAGCTTTAGCTGCTTGAGGGAAAAAATCAAGGGCCAGGGCACGCTTAATAATTGTTACAAGAAGCTGGTGATTTGGGGTCCTCCTTAACAGCCCAACCATTTGCTTTGTTTTCTTTTCCGCTTCCACTGGAATGGAACTAGCATCACTAGCAAATTGAGTATGATGCCCTGGAGGTTCCTCAAACCAAAATTCATAGAAAGTTTTGCACACAAGATCCTGCAGAGAACAGATATCTAATATAGGTTTTGTATTTTAAAATAATACCACACTAAAGAATGGGGAAAAGATATATCAAAGAGCAAACAAAAGGGAATACAAGTTCACCTGAATGCTAGACTCATCATCGCTAATACGAGATAGTATCTCAGCACATGCAGTAGTAAATTCAGAAAAGTTGGGATTCGAAGTACACATGTCACGAATGATTTTGATGGCTCGTTTTCGAACACTCACTCCAGTATCCTTAATCCTCTCAGCGACCTTCTCAAAGTACTGCAAAAATAAAGTTGTCAGCAAAGAAACAGCCATAGTAGAGAATGTGATATGACAATAATGATACGGGAGAAGGTCAATTTACCTTTAAACCAACATCAGGGTGTGAGGCAATGTACCTACCAACAAGTTCCAGTGCTGCTTCTCTAACAGAAGTTGCAGAATCACAAAACCTTCCTTCAACAGCCAACTGAACACGCTTATCATACAGTACCTCTGGATCAGCTTCAACAATTATACTAACCTGTCATGGTAAATTATAGTATGATCATCAGTACAATAGCATAATTATATTCTAGTTTTACCCACAAAAAGAAATAAATGTCTGTTTTAACACTTTTCTCACTTACTGCTCGCAAAGCTTTAGACCTAATGTTGGGGGAGTTTTCTCTTAGACTAGCCTGAAGAAAATAACAAAGTTAGAAGAAAGATTGAAAACCTAATAAAAAGATGCATACAATACCTATCATATCACTAACCAGGAGCATGTGTAGAATCTTATCAAATCCTCTGGAAAAAGAACTATTTAGTCCAAGGGCTAAAGTAATCTTCTTGATAGCATCTCTTGTCAAGAATGAAGTAGTTCCAGAGTTACGGACTATTGACTTTGCTTTCAGTCTGGCAATGTAATATGTGAATTTCTTCTGAGATTTTGGGACATCTTTATACCAAAGGCATAAATAAAACCTGCACATAGTACCTTCCCTATAAGACCCAACTAAATTAAAAAATTCCTGTGTGAAAGGAGTTGGAAACAAACCAGCAAATGAAAGTATGCAGATCATCAGCAGATCCTGCATCCTGAAGGTAATTCAAGAGCATCTGTTGCATAACTTCTGTCTTTGTTATCAAATTTGGATCTTCGATGTTTTCATCTGATTCCAACTTACCAGTACTCTTGGTGTCCGTCTTGCAGTAAGACTGTAGTACAAGAAGCTGCCTCTTGCATATGCAAAACGGACAGTGCCAATTTCGACTTGGAATGTCTAGTTCCTTTAAACCTAAACAGTCAGCATGAAACCACCCTTGACAAATTTGACAGACCAACAAGTTCCCAGCCCTTTTACCTAAACAAACAGCGCAGTTTTTTGGGCCAACTTGGTCAACTCTAGTTTCACTATCTGATTGTAGTGACATCCAGAATCTATCTCCACTACAGAGGACAGCATCATGCTTCAACCTTGCAGCAATTGTGCCTAGCAACTCAATGGCCATTAACCGAGCAGAGACATCTTTTGATTTCAACCCTGCATTATGCAGCAGTATGACGCAGAGAACCTGCAAGCGTTGACCTGTCAGAGTGGAAAGAAACACTGACTTGTAATTACAACAAACACAGTAACACAATACGTTACCTCAAGAATAGGAGACACAGACGGATATTCAGGAAGATTTAGTGCTGTCAGTAAATCTGCAACAAGATTCTCAATCATCACTTTTGTCTCAGAAGCATCCTGAGCCTTCAAACTGGCAAATCGTTCAAGAATACGAGTCCAGAAAAGACAACATGTTTCTGTAGCCGCTTCATGACATTTAGTTAGGTAGCCAACATCAACTGGGGTATCCAGTACGGAGTTTCCACTGGAAGCCTGTCTCAGGGTATCAGGAAGGCTTGTGCTGTTGTGAACCAACTGAATGAGCAAAGCAGTGACCATTTGAATCTGCCTCTGTTCTTCATCAGGGAGATGATATGCTCTCAACGCTCGTTTCGAGGAAGGCAACTTCCAGAGCAATTGAGATATCTCATCTATCACATATGTTCGGTGTTGAGCATATGAATTATATATCTGCATCAATGAAGACATTTAAAAATATTTAAAGAACATTCCTGACGTGAAGACACTGATTTTAAAACAGACAACACAGCAGATAGTGGAGTAAGTGTTAAGTCTTACACCACCGATTAAGCTAATCGCTTTAAGTTGCAGAAGTTGGATATTTTCCACCAAAAGTGTTGTGAGACTTGTCTTCAACAGTTGTAAAATGCAACTGTCAGACAACCTTTCTACTAACAATAGGTCCTTCAGTAAGCCAAGAATAGTGCAAAGTTTCTGTAATGCAGTATTCACTGCTCCAGAGATCCTACAAAACAGAAACATCAGATAGGAAATATGTGCAATTAAAATCACAAAAGAATGAGTATTAATCAGTAAACCTATTCGTTCCCGACTTCTTCAGTTTGCCACTTTTTCCAGTGCGCCGCCTTTTGGAGGCTGAGCCCATGTCCGGATCATCATCATCATCACCTAGAAAGCATGTGGCATATATCTCTATGTCAGATTTGGGTTATTAGAGCATAACTTGTGCAGTAGATGAAAAGGAATGAGAATATTAAAAAGAAAACAACAAAGTATGTTGCAAGGAACAGACGATGAATAGCAAATCCAATTTCAAAAGTAAATCGGAAAACCAACCTTCAAATGCCACATTATCTGCTGGTTTACTTGCGGTGCGGTATGATGGATCATACGCAGACATAACAGCCATCATTTGGTGCCTAGAAAACTCCAGAATTCTCTCAATTATCTGAGAAATACAAAGATTAATATGAGTCAGTTAGACATGGTGGGGCAGTAGCAGTGTGCAGAGAAGTACAAGCATACACAGACTTCAGGAAAACCAACACTAAAGAAGCAATCACCTCCTCCTTGTAGAGCTGCTTTGGCATATTACTGTTGGCCATCACTGCAAGTGATGCATGGATTGACTCAAGGGCACCAAGAACCAACAACACTGACTCTGAATCTGACTGAACGTTTTTGGGCAGGAAATGTTAGTTAAAAAGAAATACAGGTATTCGGCACTCTTATAATACTTCACGTGATAATTTAAAACACAGTACAAAGAATTAAATAAGAAATGCAATCTTCAAGTCCAAGAATATATACTTCAAACAGAGAAAAAAAATAACTTTGATTGAAGGCAACATGAAAGCAATCCCCATAAGCTGTTAAAAGAGAGAGGTGCAGATAAAGAGAGGCAAACAGAAAATTACTCACATGCTCACTATCAACGGACAGGCCTTCTGCCCTATGTATTTGATGATCTAGAGTGTTCAATAACCTTGATAGAATATCAATAGGTACCATATGCAGAAGCATTTTTGATCGTATAGTCATCAATTCATTTACAAGAACACGAACTTCATCAACAGGTACTGATGACCACTCTGTTTCATCCCTATCATCACCAGGAATTTCAGCTCTCCCACAGAATTCTTCCACCATCTCACAAAAGCTTTTTACAATGGACTCTACACAATCATTAAGAAAGAATTATTCAGAGGGTGGGTGTAACTGCAAAGAAAACAAGGAAGAGAGGCCAAACAGACCTTGAAGCACAGAGGGATCTGGTTGAACTAAATACACGTCATCTTTACGTTTCTTCTTACCCTTTGGCTTCTTGGAATTGGAAGGAGAAAATTCCTGCACTTTAATTTGGTTACGTCCACAACACAAAAGAAAGCCACTTAGAGGGGAAGGTTATGATCGTGGGCTTACATTAGGGGTGATCATATCAGGTCGAGAGTCATGAGTTGCTATATCATCTCTCTGTGACTGATTTGTCAAAGGTTCAGGCTGCTGACTATGATCTTCAACATGATATGATCGTAATACCCTTTTCGCAGGTACAGGGTGCTGACTATGATCTTCAACAGGATAAGATCGTAATACCTTTTTCACAGGTTCAGGCTGGATACTTGTAGCTAAATGATGATCTGTCTGTTGTTGAATCTTGACAGGAACACTTGGCTCAGAATTTCTCATTTGAGGCTCTTCATTGGTAAAACCTAGATCACAAGTTGGACCGGAAAAAAGTTGGAAATTGTAATAAATAATAAACACGAGCATATTTAATCTACCATAAGCAACGCAAAAACAAGTTTTCCCATAGTATCCAAACTACTATTAAAGCTTAGAGGTTCATTACCAGTACCACCTGACTGGGGTGGAAAAAAAACGAAGGAAGATACTGCAAGTATCAAGCATTAAAGGCATCTTAAATGCGGACCAATCATTCTAAAACTTAAGAGGATTATTTTCCAAAAGATTTTCAATATTTCCCCTGAAATCTGTAGCACTCAACAGTTTAGCCAAAGAAGGAAAACTGAGCAGACTTCATTTACCAGGGTTAACATACTCAAATGCTCCAGGATTGCATCGTAGAACTTGGTCATATAACTGAAAATGCTCCTCAGAATGACAACTGAGCGCCGTAGCCTCGTTTCTAAGATCCCTGCAAGATTAAATCGTGCGAAATAAGTTAGTGCCCTCTACAAATCATGGTCTGGACATGAAAGAATTTCCTCTTGGAACTGAAAATGCCATCCATCGTAATATTCTCCACAGACTAAAGTAAACCAAGCTATGCTAGTGGGGAGGGTTGTTTTATCCACATGGCTATTTTACCAAGCTTTCCATGGAAAGAACCACAATCTAAATCAGAATTACTTAATTTTACAGTTAGATGCGAAAACAACAGCTTCAGCCATCTATTACTGCTCATTTCACCAGCAAAATCGTCAAAACCTGAAGACTGAAAACTTATCTAATTATCAAACTTCTCTATATTACTGACATGTGCAATATCAACCAACAAAACACCATATGATTCGCTGCAATCACAACCAATTTTCGTAAATTAGCAGATCCAATAGCTTCTTAAACTCAGATATGAACACGAAATAGTCAATCATACCAACGAGACCGATTCATATAATAAGACTCTCAACCAAATGGTACATACATTTCACCCGTCCAATTGACGAAAGAGCTCAGACTAATTTGATTTCCAGTGACGAATTATAGTTGCCAAAAATGAAGACTAAATGGAAGACGACGAGATCACTTACAAGTAAGAAACGTCAGTTTCATGAAGCATATTTGCGATTCTACTGGATTGCGCGAGAATCTCACTGCGATTCAACGACCTGTTGCTACTACCTTCGCTGACCTCATCGAACAGCTTGAACAGCCCCGGTTCCGTCGCGCCGCAGAATATGGGTAACGACGGTAGCGGCAAGTGAGGAGCAACCTCCGACTGCACTGTATTGGCCAAACCGACCCCGAACTGAGTCAAATTCGAGCTTGAACCCAAGCCCGAACTGCCTCGATTGCTCATCTCTGAATCGAACTATGTAGTCACGGATTCAAAAATTAGGGTTTCCAGAAATCAGATTTCGAGAATTTGAGTGGGAATTTGAAGGGGATTTGAAGTATGAGTCATAGAGAGAATATTGAGCCCTAGATTGAAATTAGGGAAGAACTTAATTTAGGAAAATCAGAGATGCAATTGGCGGGGAAAGTATAGAGACGGCTTCTCCTGAAATTCTCCTGATTTTTTAGATATAAAATAAATCAAAAAATGGAATCAATTTCTGAATTGGTGTTGGGTTAGGCTCTCGCAATCTGAGATGGTGTTCAAAAAATTAGAATTTTTTTTGATTTTTTTTAGTAATAAAAATCAAATGAAAACACGAAACTGTCCTCTATAGTTCATTGTATTTACAAATAAACATACCCAACACCGACGGTTTCTTTTCCCAAACCGAGACGGTTTCTTTTCCAAACCGTTTTCAATTCTAATTAACCCCCAATTCAGAGAATTTGATTCTTCAACTTCTCCTCCGACGATCTCTGTTCTCAAAATTTCTTCTCCAATTTCGATCCATTTCTTCTTCTCTTCCTCTTCGAATTTCTCTCTTCTCTTCCTCTCCATTCTTTGATATCCTCTACAATGCCGCCTAAAACCAGAAATGGGAAATCCCCAAAGAAGGCCGAGAAGAAACCTCAGGATCCTCCTCCGTCGAAGCAAGTTCCGGCTGCGGCGGCGACGACTTCTAGAGGAGGTGGGTCGAAGGCCGGTAAACGTACCACGGCCGAACAGCAAAGCGAGGGTCGCAATGTCCGAAAGAAGATAAGCACACCGGCTCTGTCAACGTCTGCGGCGGTTCCGTCTCCTCCGCCGCGTGCACAATCGGGATCTTCTTCCTTTTCTCGGACTCGTGGGGCGGCGCAAAGTCCTGAGGACAAGCAGTCTTATTCTCCTTCTTCAAATTTTCGACTAGGGTTTCCGGATCCGGCGGCTGTGCCGCCTCTGCAGCCATCTCTTCAGCCTCCGGCTACGGCCTCGGCTCCGGCAGGTTCAACATTGCAAAGGGTAATAAGATTTTTGTGAATATTTGCTATATATACTAGTTGTACTGTATTTGCTATTTAGACTAGTTGTACTAGTTGTATTGGTTTTATCAGTAATACTAGTTGTTCTAATATTACTAGTATTACTAATAAACGGGACAACTAGCACAACTGAAGTCCCAGTATTCCTAGTACATCCTATTTGTGCTAGTTGTTCCAATATTACTAGTAGTACTACTTAATCAGTACAACTTGAACCCTAGTTGTACCAGTAGTTTTAGTAAGAGTAGTAATAGTAGTACAACTGGTCGTATTGAAGAAGTTCTATAATTGTTTCTTTGATTTGTTTTCAGGTTGTTGACGCAATGAAACCTCAAAGCTTTGTCTTTTCACCCGAGGACTACTCTAATTCGTTAAAGCTCGGTGCGAAATGCCATGTACACCGATTCCAAAAGGAGTTTAAAAGTTTGGGTTTGGAAGACTACGAGAAGAGGTGGTTTGAAGAGCACCCGCAGTTTAAGCTCATCCTGCACATGCCTGCCCAGCAATCTCGAAAGCTGAAGTCTATCAACATGTTGCTTCTGAGGACAGCGAAAAGTGAGAAGAAGAACCAGGCATGGTTCGTGGTTAATGGAGTACCCATTCGATACTCCATCAGGGAGCATGCATTACTGACTGGGTTGTTCTGCCACCTGTACCCGGAGAATAAGGAGAGGCTGGGAAAGATGAGGTTCGTGGAGAACCACTTTGGCGCGGCGAAAGCCCGCAAATCCATTAATGCAACAGAGGTCCTTGAAGCGCTTAGAGGGATGACAAGACTTCATGGTGAGAATCGCCTCAAAATGTTGGTCCTCTACTTCCTAGCCACGGTATTAAAAGAGAGAGCAAAGCATAATGGACCCATTGATCCATTTCTTCTGAGAATTGTGGATGATCTCGATGCATGTAGAACGTTCTCATGGGGACATTACACATTTGAAGACTGCATCCATCAGATACACTCCGTAGGGGAGAATTTTAAAGGAAGGATTCCAGACGGTGTGAGCTACACATTTCCTGGGTTTATCAACGGTCTGGAGGTAAAATCGAATTATTTTTTGCAATTGTTATAATTGATATTATGGTACAATTTGTATAATTGGTTGAACAATATGTGCAGATTTTGGCATTCGAATGTATCCCAGCTCTGGATGCTGTGTTTCGAAAACCAGCAGATACATCATACGGTGAGGAGTGTCCCAGAATGTGCAAAAGGCAGTTCAAGAAGAGTGGGACCAGTGACCAAAGTCTGGCGGCCATCTACCGCACGGTTAGAGATACAAAGGTATGTAAAAAGTTCTATTCGTACTAGTATTTCTAGTAATAGTGGTACGACTAGTTTTATTAGTTCCATTAGTACTAGTATTTCTAGTAATAGTGGTACGACTAGCTTTAGTAGTTCCATTAGTACTAGTATTCTAGTAATAGTGGTACGACTAGCTTTAGTAGTTCTATTTGTACTAGTATTTCTAGTAATAGTGGTAGGACTAGCTTTAGTAGTTCTATTTGTACTAGTAATTGAAGTTGCTTTTTTTTGTTTCTATCAGGATATCACGAGTGTTTTGGTCCCCAAGGGCGCAGAGCACATGCTTCTGTCCAACCTCTTGGATGAAATGACATTGTCCGACCATGAGCTTAAGGATGATAACGATAGGGATGACGTTGTTGTTGACAGTTGGAACAAGTTATTGATGAGGGACAAAGTGAAGATATGGTGGGAAGATCTCTATCGCAGGGACATTGAATGCCGAGGTATACCAGTTGAAGAAGACCAAGAAGAAGGCGAAGAAGAAGCCCAAGAAGAAGGCCAACGGCGAGTTGAGCCAATTGGCAGGGGACAACATCAAGGCGGATTGAAAGAAGAGAGTAAGAAGATGATGGAGTTGATGATGAAACCAATGCAAGAAAATATGGAATTGATTAACAAGACGATTAAGGCAATGAACGAAAGGCTGAATATTGTGGAAAAACAACTGAAACCGGTAGATTATAACGATGATTACGAGCCTGGTAATCAATTTGAAACCGGTGGATCATCTTTCCGAGGTAAATCTCTACTAAAAACGCTTTTTGGTAATATTAGGACTACCAGGACCACTATGTGTAGGTAATGATGATGATGCTTTCAATGCAGCTGAGGAGGTAGCTGAGGAGGAGGAGGCTGCAAAGAAGAAGAAGGCTACCGAGGAGAAGGCAGCCAAGGAGGAGGAGGCTGCAAAGGAGAAGGAGGCTGCCGAGGAGAAGGCATCCAAAGAGAAGGAGGCTGCCGAGGAGAAGGCAGCCAAAGAGAAGGAGGCTGCCGAGGAGAAGGCAGCCAAAGAGGAGGAAGCTGCAAAGGAGAAGGCATCCAAAGAGGAGGAGGCTGCAAAGGAGAAGGAGGCTGCCGAGGAGAAGGCAGCCAAAGAGAAGGAGGCTGTAAAGAAGAAGGCATCTTGGGAGGAGGCTTTGAAGAAGAAAATTGCCAAGGACAAGGAAGCCAAAGAGAAGAAGGCTGCCAAAGAGAAGGAGGTTGCGGACAAGGCTGCTGCGGAGAAGAAGGCTGAGGAAGATAAGAAGGCTGAGGAGATGGATGAGGATCTCGATCCGACTCAACCTCCGAGTCAACCTCCATATACTCAAGAAGAAGCATTGCAGGTTAGTAATAATAGAACAACTAGAACTACTGTGTCTGTAATACTAGGACTACTAGTTTAACAATTTTGTATTGTTTTCCAGCAAAATGAGGGAGAGGCCACTCAAGAGACGCAGACGAAGCCTCAGCCTCAGCCTCAGACTCACTCTCTAGCTGAAGATAAGAGGTTTGCAGATGAACACTTTGGTAAGAAATGGTTCATTTTTACATTATGATTTTTATGTTACTTGACATAAAACTTAATGACTTTTTTTTTTGTTAGGTCAGCCGAGTCAACCGATCCCGGAAACTCCGGAAATCAAGCCTAATATGAAGAAGCAATTGAAGAAATGGATTAAGAGGGCTAAAACTCCTAGGCCAAAGAGGGAAAGCAAGCCTTCTCGTGCGTTGATGACCCTTTATGTTCCTAAGTGACTTTATTAACTATTTATGTTGTGTTGAATTTCTGTTATGTGTTGAATTTATGTTGCTATGAATTTTATTAATATTATTTTCGGTCCAACTAGAAATATTGGTACAACTAGCATAAAACAAATGATCAATAATGAATTTAACACGTGCGAGCCGCCAAATGGACTAAAAACGTGCGCGCCGAGAAATGGTCACGTGCGCCGCCTTTTCATTTTGTAGTTGTACCAGTGTTCTAGTTGTACCATTTTCTTAAGAGTTGTACTTTGGGTGTTTTTAAGTTTAATCAGTAGTACCATACTTTATATTTAAAAATTTTAGTAGTACTTCGAACATTTTCTATAGAAACTATATTTAACATAATGCCAGGCCATAAAATTTATAAAAATACTATTTTCAGTCATTGGTCATGTTAGTGTGGTTAAGTTTTTAAAACAAACCTTAGAAGTATAAGGTATTTCATGTACACATTAGATGATCATGTAACCAATTCCATAAAATTAAGTTTATTTATGTATTTTATGTAAATTATGATGTTTTAATGGCATATTTGGTGTGGAATAATGTTTACAAATGTAATTTTACATCCTTTTACTAACAATACAGCAAATCGGTAATATTAGAACGACTAGTACTACTGTCGTGGTAAGACTAGGACCAATGTGACTACTTTATAGGTAATACTAGGCCACCTAGAACTACTTCAACCGTAATTATAGGACAACTAGGACCACCGTGTGGGTAATACTAGGACCAATGGGACTACTGTATAGGTACTTCTACGACTACTAGTACTACTTATAGGTGAACTACTTTTTTGAACCTGTTCTTACAAACACAAATAGGTCTTACAAAGGTTCAAAAACACAAACAACATACGCAACGAGTTAAAAGTTACACAAAACACAAATAATCAGCATCGCGAGCTCTCACCTCCATCGGATGGTCCTAAACTCGTCTTCTTTTTACGACCTTCTCCAACGGATGGCCGTCTTGTCATTTCTAATCTACCTTTCTTTGGAGAATAATATTTAGGTAGGACGACCTTATGTAGAATCCTCTGTGGAATATCCCAAGTAGTATGATGTGGCACTGGATAAACAGTCCTGCAATACGCTAAGCTCCATTGTTCCATCCAGTAATATTTATGGCAATACTCACGTAAATCAATCGGCACCCCTGTGTGTTCTGTAACCCAGTCGATAACAGCTATGGCATGTACACATGGGTATCTGTCAATGTTCAAATGGTTATAGCTGCAACTTTTCTTTTTCAAATCAACCACATATCCTTTCCCATCAGCACCATTCACTTTGTACTCAAGCAGAAAGCTATTCAGCTCAATGACACCTAATGACTTTGCTTCCTTACACATGCTGTCCAATTCTTTATGAACATGCGGCACCAGTACTTGTGACTCTGGTACTGCTGCGGATTCCTTCCGATATTTGTTAAACCACTCAACAATCTTTCCCAAAATCACATCAATCATTGCTAATAGCGGCAAATTCCTTGCCTCTAACAGAACATTGTTCATTGATTCAACACAATTAGTGGTGTCTATGTTGTACCTCTCTCCTGGAAAATGGCTTCTGGCCCATCTGCTCACGTGAACACTCTCGTCTAGATACACAGCACAACCAGGATACCTGTTTCTGAAATCAGCATAGTATTTCTTGAACTCAGACTTTTCGTAAATCTGAGCCAAATGTCTAAACTTCTTTGAACATGTGTCTTTCCTTTGGCCCTTGGTTACGTGCGCTTTAACATTCTGAGACAAATGAAATATGCAATAACCATGCGCGGAATTTGGATAGACCTCGCATACATTCTTTATGATGCTTTGATGTCTATCAGAAACAAAAACAAGCTCTCCCTCTGGATCATCCGGGATTTGTTTTTTCAGCAAATTCAAAAACCACCTCCAACTAGCATCTTTCTCACCATCAACTACACCAAAAGCAAGAGGATAATGGTGTCGATCTGGATCTTGAGCACAAGCAATAATAAGCACTCCACCATATACAGTCTTCAGGTGAGTTCCATCAATAATGATGACTTTTCTCATGGCTTTAAACCCTTCAATGCAAGCTCCCACAGTGATGAAGAGATACATAAACCTTCCCTGCTCATCCAATTTCACTTTTGTCTTTGTACCAGGATTCTTCGTCTTTAAAATGTGCAAGTAAGAAGGAAGCATAGAGAAACCCTCCTCTGGAGTGCCACGCACATCACTGAAAGCTTTCATTTTCCCTCTCCAAGCTGTAGAATATGAAACTTCAACGCCAACTTTTCGATGCACCAAGCCTACAAGTTCTTTTGCAGTTTGCGTTTTGAATGAACCCGGGTAATCTTCATGCAGCACAGATGCAACCAAGCGTGGTGAGCCTCTCGATTTACTTTTCACTGTAACCATTTCCAACCGAGAGCATGTATGCATCTTCCGATATGTTGCAACCGAGAATATATTAGAATTCTTAGGAACTGAAGCTCTTAAGTACCAATTGCAACCAACATAACGACATTTTACCGCATATACCGTAGGTCTCGTTTCCACAATACGAATCTGAAAACACTCTTGATGCATAGCTCTCTCCACTGCTCGCATCACTTCCTGCTTAGTACTAAATTCGTGACCTAGGGTCAGATTCAAACCATCTTCCCTTTCAGCACTTACAGCCTCTCCTCGTTCAATAGGTGTAATGTCAAGATCACCAGAGTTAAACATTAAAGAATTATCCATATCTGAACTCTGACGAATAGTCACCAACTCACCAAGTGCAACAATACCATCATCATCTACTCTAGCATCACTAGCTGCAACAATATCATCATCATTAGCTCTAACATCACTAGCTCCAATAATATCACCATGATTAACTCTGCCATCACTAAGAAGCTCCTCATTCGTACAAAGATACTGATTACTCTGCTTTGTTGAGACAACTTCAGCGAGTTCCACATGCAAAAGACTCATACACTGATCCTGATTAACTTCCATCAAATATCCTAACACATCTTCATCATCCAAGATATATGATGGACTTCTAGGATGCACGATCAATGGAATGTAACTCAGCCAAAGCTTCGTAGTACCTGCATCTACCATAAGCTTCCCACAAATTCTATTAACCAGCCGAAAATAACTAACGTCCTCCAGAGTTCCTTTCATCACAATACTAAAAATCCTATCATCATTATTCCATACCACTCCATCTGAATAATATCCCCCATAATCAAAATATACGACCGTGCCACGATTACTATCCATTGTCCCCTGAAAACAAACAACAAACATCATTATCAAGATTCAGTTGTACCATTTATACTAATTGTACCATAGTAGTCGTACTAGTTATACTAGTCGTCCCATTCTCATTACTCGTACTTCATATCAGTCGTACTAGTTATACTAGTCGTTCCATTCTCACTACTCGTACTTAATAAAAGTCGTACTAGTAATTCTAGGTGTTCTTGTTTTTAGTTGGACCATTAATACTAGTTGAACCAGTTTTCACTAGTCGTACCAGTAACGTATTAGTACTACTTATCCTAGTTGTACCATTACAGAGTTTTACCATTTCGACCAGTTGTTCTATTTGTACTAGTTATACCATTTGTACTAGTTGTATTAAGCTATACGGTCTGTAGATTATCAATGTAACACGCTAGTGAATGCTATTACACTTCGAAAACAAGTTAAATCAGCCAAAAACGGTTTCTTAAATAACAAATAAACGGTGACGAGAAGGAAGAAGAAGAAAAAGGAGAAAGGAAGAACATTGACGAGAAGGAAGAAGAAGAAAAAGGAGAAAGGAAGAACATTGAAGAGAAGGAAGAAGAAGATCAACATAGAGAGAGAAAGAACAAACCTTAGCGAAAGAGAGAGTCAAATTCTCAGATGTCCGAGACGAGGAAACGAGGGGAGAGAGAGATGAAATTTTTTCTTCTTTGCTCGGCAACTGGGAAACAAATGAGGAGAGAGAGACAATTCATCAAGTTATTAAATTGGTGGTTGAGTAGTTGGTTTGAATTAAATTGGAAATTGGTTTGTTTGATTTTGAGAAAAAGAAAAAGAATTGAGTAATTGGTTTGTTTCATTAAGGTTAATTTTGACTTTTACCACCCCCAACACCTTTGAGAATAAATGACCACCATTGTGATTTTTGTCCTCTTACTTAACACCAAAACAGATTTTGACTCCAAAAAATGATCATGGTAATTCGCCCCTACTTAATGACCTTTATACCCTCAGCTATTACTTATCAGGCAGTTAAACAGTATATAAGGAAGCAGGGGTAGTTTCGTCAATTTACCTAATCACCACGATGGTACTGACTAGAGGTGGATCTAAAAACTAACCTCACGATCTCAATAGACCCGATTCGTGATTTCAAAACTGAATGATCCTTCTTGCTTTTCGCCATGGACGTAGGAGGAGAAAACAAAAGCGATCTCGAGGTAGACCTTGTGGTTGAAGACGATTCCATGGACAATCTCATTAGAGACCGATTTAGACTCAATGCCATCTCTATCGCCGAAGCCGAAGGTCAGTCTCTCTCTCGATATCTCTCCCCCATTTCATTCGATTGCGATTAGTTTCTTCGTCTGGGGACGACGAATCTTACCTAATGCTTTAGAATTTGATTTGGAGATTTTCAATTTGGGAGTTTCCAATTGGCTGCACTTCCTTGTAGAAATTGTTGAATAACGAAGCTGCTTGAAGTTGATCCTACAATGTTGAAATTTAGATTATTCCAAATGAATGTGTTTAATTTCTTTCCCTTCTAATGATTGCCTATGGACGAAATTCTGGGATTTCGAATTAGTTTTGAAGATTTGGGAAGATTCAGTTTGTGCAATGAAGCTGGATTCAAAATTTAGATTGCTTATGGATTTGAATTTGTTTGAGCAGCCAAGAAAAACAGAATGGAGATAGCCGGACCTGTCGTTGCATGTGTGGCAGATTTAGCCTTCAAATATGCAGGTGTGATCAATTTTACGATGCATTGGAACTCTAATTATGCAACTCTTTGTTCTTAGAATCCTGGTTTAATTTAGGGGAATAGAGATTGGTCAATGTTTATGTTAGGGTTTTATCAGTGGTGAAGAAAGGTTGGTTTGATCTTAGGCCTTTACGTGTTAGTTTAGCACAGAAATAGCAAATCTAAAGATGCATGAAAGAAATCAATCTACTTGACATATCTAAGTTTCATTGAGCATGGTGTGTTGTCATGTTGGAGTAGGATTACAACTTTGGTTGATGTTTGTATGCTATAACTGTTTCAGAAAGATTAGATTCTTAAACCAAAAACTAGGCTTTGTTTTCTTTTAGTGTTTCATGTTTCAAGAACTGAAAGATTTTGGTAATTGTTTATGAGTAACAGAAAATGTTGCAAAGGACCTTGAACTATTTGCTCATCATGCTGGACGCAAAGTTGTGAATATGGACGACGTTGTTCTCTCTGGTATAAACAGTTTCTCTCTCTCTCTCACACACACACACACATTTTCATGATGTGTGTTTTGTTAACTCTGAATTTCATATATTTTTTTGCAGCGCACAGAAACGTTGACTTAGCTGCATCTCTGAGGTCATTGTCCAATGAGCTAAAGGCAAAGGAGCCACAATCCGAGAGGAAACGCAAGAAACTAACTGCCAAGAAAGATTAAAAATCTGAAGCTGCTTTGATATCGAGAATCTCTCTGTATATTCTCTGTAGATTTGATTACAATTCACTAAGCTATTCTCTCAACTTTGTAGATGTAGACTTTTGACCTTTTCACTAAATGCACCTCTTCATTTATAGACACGATTGTTGAGATGCAAGTATAGAGGATACACATTCTTTTGCTATAAAATGGTGCCAAATTTTTCAAGCAAAAAGACATAAAACAATATGGGTTTGTAAAATATACTCCCTCCATTCATTAAAGAATGATGTTTTGGATTTTGCACATATATTAAGAAAAAGTATATCCAACAACTTTTAACATAATTTGTCATTTTCCAATACAATTAAATCATATTAGTACCAACTAAATTCATCTTGTAAAGGAAAATGCATTGATTAGAAGGTAAAACATCATATTTCATAAACAAAGAAAAAAACTCAAAACATCAATCTTTGTGAAAAACTGAGGTACTATATATGCTGACCAAGAAAACATAACGTAAGTAGCTATGAAATTACTTAGATCTTCACGTGTACAAGTATTGTTTTTTTTTTCATTCAAAGCTTTGATGAGCACACATGCATGTGCACTTCATCAGATACGGAGATTCTCCATTTAAGGTACCTTCGACATGCACTTGATCAAACAAAGATACTTTAATTAATTGTTCGTAGATATGTTTTATTAATTATTACTAACACAAACTTTTAAATTTTAAAATGAATAAAGTATACTAAATTTAGAACATCACTTAATGTATTTAGATTATGTTTTGATGTTTTTCAAACAATGATATATATGTATCTAGTAAATGAATATCAAAGTGGAGTCCACTCTACCACTTTTATATGGTATAAATACTTATTCTTACCTCAACATTTTCCACTGATCTAGTTTAGATTTCCTTTGTTTCATCATCACCTACATATATTTAGAATTCGTTCTCTAGTTATATAGGCAACATAACATATATGGCTCGTAGTTTGGGTGTGATCATAGCCTTATTGGCCACCTTGACTGTTATGGGCTCGGGTCAGCGACTCATGAGCACCAGTGTTACTAACTGGAACGATGCACACGCCACTTTTTACGGTGGTTTACACGGTGAAGAAACTATGAGTACGTTTCCTTATATATCAAAATAATATTTGTCTATGATTCATTTTTCTATTTGGTAAAGGATATATTAAAAACAAAACTAATCATAAAAACGGGGAATCATATTTTCTGACATTTTCGTTACCAATTTCTTCATAAGTGTGTGTGTGTGTGTATAAATACAGTTGGTCATACATATATGGTAGTGTCGTATTGATCTAAACCAAATTTCCAATTATTGTATCAACGAACGTAAACCAGTGGGAGCTTGCGGGTACGGTAATCTCTTCAAGCAAGGCTACGGTTTAGAGACAACGGCTTTAAGCACGGCTTTGTTCAACAATGGAGCCACTTGTGGTGCATGCTTTGAGATTCGATGTGTCAACGATCCACAATGGTGCATCAAAGGAGCCAAGCCAATAATCGTCACAGCCACTAATTTCTGCCCACCCAACTACACAAAAACCGTAGGTGTTTGGTGCAATCCGCCGCAGAAACATTTCGATCTCTCGCTACCGATGTTTCTCAAGATCGCTAAGTACAAAGCCGGAATTGTTCCTGTTCAATACCGGCGAGTTTTATGCCCCCTAAAACATGGTGGTGTCAAGTTTGAGTTGACCGGGAATCCTTATTTCTTGATGGTTACTGTTTTCAATGTTGGACGTGCCGGTGTTGTGACTAAGGTTAATGTGAAAGGTTCGAAGACCGGTTGGATTGCGACGAGGAGGAGCTGGGGACAGGTTTGGGATACTAGTAGGGTGTTAACGGGACAAAGTTTGTCTTTTAAGGTTACTATAAGCGATGGGAAATCGTTGGAGTTTGATAATGTTGCTCCACCTAATTGGCAGTTTAACCAAACTTATGATGGCAAGACTAATTTTTAGTTTGAAAACTCTCTTAATTTAGTGTCTTTTTCATAAAAAATGTATATTGAAAGTTTAAACTAAGTAATAACTAATAAGTAACTTTTGATACTCTTTAACTTTATGCACATGTTTTGAAAATCGGATTTTACTCGTTTGTTTCTTTTTAAAAATTGACCAGAGTGATGCAAAATTGGCAAATAATCATTACTCATGATCTCAAACGTAAGCATTGACCAACAAAATTGGTTAGTTAAATTACAATAGCTGGAGCCTCAGGGGCTCACATGAATTTGTCCTTTTTTTGGTTCAAAAACGTAAGAATATTAAAAGAAGAAAAAGGAATAAAGAACAAACAATTTGTCTATTTCTAGTTCACTATAGAGAAAGATTACGTATTGAATGTACTAGAGGTTGGGATAAATGTAAACGGTGATATAAATTGTTCCCACAAACTTGCACTGAAATTGGAGCAAACAAATAATTTAATTTGCCAAGTGAATGACTGATGATGTAATGTGAATATATCTATGTCATCTTCTGACTTGTGACCATTGGTCACCAAAAATCTGTAATTTTGTAGTTATTCACCACTTTCCAACAAACTCAAAAGTCACTATCTGACAGTGACATTCAAGACAGTTTTTTTAGTTACTAATAGTACCAAAGATCTGCTCTAGCTCACGTGTCACTTCAACTTTCAGACAACAAGCTCCTAAATGTTTGGAAGAGTCCGACAAAATCTCCATATATAAGATAATATATTTTATCTCCCCCATTATAGCAACATTACTTAAAATGGAGTACTAAATAAAGTACACACTTCAACATTTGAAAGATTCCAGAGCCAAAAACACACAAGTATATATGGACATATCACATGCATTTAGATTTAATTTTTGGTCTGAAATTTGATTAAAATAAGCACAATAACAGTTATCTAAGAACATAACTCTCCTTGAGAGCTGGCTTAATAGTTTCCTTAGTTTTAAGAAGCTTTAAACCTGAAAGAAAGTGATAGAGATATAGCAAAAAGAAAGGGAGATTCTGGAAACAAGCAAAGCTAAGAATATATAAAAGGCAATGCCATTATCCATGTATTGATGGGATTCTAACTTCCAAACTAATTTAATAACTTAAAAACTAACATAAAAAAAACAGATAAATCTGTAACTAATCCTGTTCTTCCTGCATAGAGACCTGATACTTTGTATAATCCCAGGATTCTTGGTTTTCATTAACCAACAAAAAAGAAAAAAAAAACACAATCGAACAATATTTACTTCCGTTGGAAAAGAACAGCTGCAGGAGTAAGCTTAAGCTGTGTGTTATCCGAGGATGGTTGTCTTTTATATATTTTCTTGCATTCCGCAGAGGCAAAAAGAATATTAGCAAAAGAGAAAGATTAGTTCAAAGCGAAATGCAATGTACTCCCTCTGGTAGATTCCGCGGCATTGGTCCCACTGCAATGTATCTCTGTGGTATTGGTTTTAAAAGGCTGGATTCTGAAGGGTTTCCAGTGTTGTTATCGACCGGGCCCTTGCTGTGAAACCTCGCGAAACGGTTGATAACAGAGAATCTTTCCAAATCCGCGATTTCAAATTTTATGTCTGCCATTGATGACATTTTCTCCAGTCTGCATCAAATATCAAGAAAGGTCTATATTACAGAGACTAGGTAACATGTTCTCACTCAACCACAACTGTTATCTTGATAACATTGAGAGATTATATCACTAAAGTGTAATGGTATGAGAAGATCGACGAGCTGCTTAAGTATAGTTTCATACCTTTCAAAGCTTTCCCCCAGTTTCTTTGCCTTCTCTGTTAATATTTTAGCAACTTCAGAACGTTGCACATCACTTCTCTTTAAGTTTTCCGGTATCCTATCAAGATATTAGGACCTCAGTAAGGAAACTAGATTCTGTGGCTTAAGTATTATAAGGAATGTGAATTGTGATTAAATCAGTATAACACTCACTTCTCAACCTCGTTTGACGATGATGGCAATGCTCTTTCTACCTTGTGGGTAAGGCTGCAAGCATCACCAAGGGTTGCTCTAGCAACGTAGAACAAAAGAGTCTCGTAGGTTGATGATGCAGCTGAATATAAAATGAATGAGGGTGGAGGACCAAGTAGCTGTTGCATAAGCTGTGATTTTATAATAAGTCTTCTCTTTGAACGGTGTAATGGCGGTGCAAACTCAAAGTTCTGAATATCATACTCCACCTACAATGGAAAGTAAAACAACATTCAGAATACAGAAACAAAATCATATATCAATCACTTTAACCATTTTCTCTAAGGTAACATACCTTCTCAGCTATCAAGTTAGCAACTCTGGCCCATTCTTGTTCTGCCGTGCTGCAGAAAGAATTTATTTTTATGTTAATCGAGAGAGAATATGAGGGGAAAAGTCAAGAAGTAAACATAGTCTGGGATAAACCTGATTGTGTGATCCCTTTGGGATGCATTACAGACTTCTTCATTCCAAGCCAACTTCTTCGTTCTCATAAGTTTGCGTTTCTTAGGTGTGATGATCTCTGTGAGTTTGTTCATTGTGTTTAGTGGCTTGGAATGCTGAGACAACTGATCGTGAGAGTCATATGCAGGTTGCATCTGCTTGAACCACACAGGTGCTGATACGGGAAGATTAAGATGGCTATGTTCCACGCCACTAGCTGCTGCATTGCTGCCACTGGGCTGCTTTTGTTCCATCTTTGGTTCATCGAACGCAAATGAATTAAGCTGTGACATTGAGCTCATTCCACTATCCAAAGGCATTTTGAGTCCGTAGTTTTGTTCATATAATTTCGAGCTTGTACCCAAAACCATGTTATTCTCTCCCTGCATTTTGTTCAATTCTCTGTTGGAAGCAGTAAAATCAGAGATATTCTTAGCAGCAACTCCCTGCTCGTGAAGCAAACCAACCCTCTGTGGCATATTGTAAGCTCTAGGCGACCTCTGTTGGGCCTTTTGCCAGGTCATGACATCACTTCCCGATATCTCAACGGATGGTGTTGTTTTCAAAGGAACCTGGCCTGATTCTTGATCCAAAGGATGTTGGCGAGTTGGTAAGTCCATCCACACATTAAACTGCCGATTAGTACCTTGTTGGGGTGATCTACTTTGACTGGACGTGTGACTTCCAAGGCCAGCATCCAAATTAACTCCTGGAAATGTTGCGCTGTCAGGTTGAGATGCTACATATGGATTGATCCTCTGCATTTGGGATAGAGACACTGTAGCCGAATCATTCTGTTGTATAAACTGCGGGAATATCCCTCCTTTAACAAGCTGACCGGGGGCTTTCAACCAAGGCATGTTTACATGACTTGCAGACGAATCAGCTGTACTGAAGCGATGATTGCTTGTCTGAGGTTGTAGCTGATCAAGCATCCCTGGGGACTGTCCATACATATTACCTGTAGATAAATTATCAAAAGACACACCAGACTGCATCTGTTCATTTCCTCGCGATACCTTCTGTTGAGGATTACAATCCACCCAATGACCAGTCACATTCGGAAACCTCTGAGTGGAATCAGGTGTACTTCCATCTTGAAAGATACCCGATCTCAGTTGATCTGAAGGCAGCTGAAACCCAGGAAAGCTAGAGTTTAACGACGCAGAGCCTTGTAAGGAACTGTTATTCACACCACCAGCCTGCTGCTTATCACTATCCATAAAATTGTTATTGTCTGCAGAAAGTTCCATGTTCTGATATGTTAAGCCGCTAAACTCCTCCTGAAGACCAGTATCGCTGCTAGAAGCTTCTGCAACGGCAGTCTGCATAAGCGCACTCCAGCTTCCACTCTGCATAGATGGGAAAGGGCTGGAGAAATTCACACTGTCAAATTTGTCACCGAATACTCCAGAAGCAATCTCAGAAATACTACTATCTTCCATATTGAACAGAATCTTCTCTTCTAGTGGGTCAAGAGGAACTAAACCCTGAGATGCTTTTGTATCCTTCTGCTGAAATGAAGACCAACTTGCTTGCTCCCCTTGCCTCCCACTGGAATCTTTTGAAGAAGTGTCGAACTGTTGTGAGTTTCCCATGAGGAGATTTCCATTATTCAAACCGTGGACAGAAACTGCCTCGGATATACCTCTCCCCGTAACACCAAGATTTGACATAAATGCTCCTTGTTGAGATGCCTGCGCTGGAGATACATCATACTGACTTTTAAGGAATGGGTTATTACAATCCGTTAACTGCATCGAAGATTTCTGTAATTGACTACTAAGAGGCCTAGCTCCTAGACTCCCGGGATCCTGATACATGAACTGGATGGGAGGTTGTTGACCCATATTGCCTCTTGCATTAGAAACAGGAGTACCGTATAGAGAGATATCAAGCTGCTGGGAACCAAGACCCATCGAAAACAAGGTTCTATTAACCGTTCCTTGTTGACCCGGGGAAGCACTCCTCTGCGCCCAATTTATATACCCTTGTGATGAATCATTTAGAGACATTTCATCAATCGGAGGTGGAAACTGCCCGGTATTATTAACTTGCTTCTGGACTGTTGACGAATACGGGTTAAAAAAATTCTGTTGTTGCTGGCTTTGAAGAGCATGTAGTTGCTTGAGCATCACTTGCTGCTGCAACAACTGCATCTCGTCGTAACCAGACTGCTGCATAGGGCTATGTTGCGGAAATATTTGCTGCTGAACAGCGATATTCTCTTGACGCCTTCTTTGGAAACAGAAATCGCCACTAGATGCTTCAGTTATCTCAGACCTTTCGGAATTTGTTGTCAGTGTTGGACTACCAACAGAATCATTATCTTGCTGAAACTTGAAAACAGACGAACCACCCGAGTTTATATAGTTATCACCTAAGCTTTCCCAGAACAACCCTTGTTGATTTTGCATTCCTTGCATATACTGTTGACCAAGCAGGGAAGCATTTTGATTCACATAAAGATTTCTCGAGAACGCAGCTCCGTGGCTTGGCACTGCATCGATAATAGTTCGATAATTAAACTTACGAAAAGGTACAAAAGAAACAAAATTTTACAAAAATAGGTACTTTACCTTGAAGTTGAGACTTAAAGTTATTCAGATTGGAAGGTAAGGTTGCTCTACTCTCTGCAGTATCTATATCAACGACTTGGCCTACACTAAATAAATTTTGAAATTCAGACAAATCGGAGAAGCCTTCTTCAATTCCTTCACCAGGCATTAAACATTTAACCACATCATCATCATCATCAGCTGAATCTCTGTCCAAAGACAATAGATCCATCATAATCTGTAATACCGACAGTATTACGCAATGCAAAGCTTAATTGCTACAAATCCTAAAGTTTGGGACTAATTTACATGAAAATCACATTTAAAAACTCTAAATTGGGGGAAATCAAAACCCTAAAACACTAAAACATAAACACAACTACTAAATTCTTTTCCAAAATGAACATTAGATTCCATGGCAATTAAAACAAAGCAAAATCAATGAAGCTAGAGTTAATTTAACAGAAACCTCCAGAGAAAAGCTTAAAATACCGGAACGGAGGAAATGAAGAAAAAATCAGTGATCTAAGGAGAAGAGAAGCTGAGAAATCGTCTAGGGTTCTTCTTCACTGGAACCGGAAACCTTAGCACGGCTCAATTTGCCACCAAAATGATAAACTATATAATAAAAAAGGATTTTTTTTTTTTTTAATTTTCCCCTTTTTTCGAGCTTCTCTTCGTCTTCCCTTGACTTGACGCTTGCAAAATTCGTAACAATTCCTAATTTCACTTTTTTTCTTCTCTTTCTCTGAACAGTAGACCTTTGCGATTTCTGAATCTTCAAAGATGTAATTTTTAGGACAAGAAGACCGAAGATAGAGGAAGCGATACTACAGCAAGAAAATTACAGTGTGAAATTAATAAAGGGGTAGAGGAAGAGATACTGATTTAATTTCCTGCAAAAAAAATGGAAAATAAAATTAAAAAAGCTTTAAAATCGTGACAAGGAACCGAACCTCAGGTTCGGTGTATGGTTCGGAAAAAAAGAGGCGGTAATTGCGTGCACAATGTGTATCTAATGTCGATGCACTTTCTGTATATTCAACGGTCGTAATTAATGATGAGATTAAGATCGTACGGTCAGGATTTCAAGAGAAAGTAGACCTAGATAACTGCGAATCGTTTACTCACTCAGAGATAGGCTGAGAAAAGTGGGTGGCAAAACTAGTTCTGTGACAATCCCACGCGCTTTGTCAACGCGTGGATTTGTTCTTTTCTCCATATCCCATTTTTCAATTAATTATTTTACTATTTACTCTTTTATTTCCACTAGGGGATGTCCCGGTTGTTTACATGTTTTTACAAGTAAAACTTTCCAAAAATAGTGTTACATTTACAGTAAAAAGTTACAAAAATGTCATTTTCTATAAGCTTATTAAAGAAACTAGATTTGGACCCGTGTAAACATAATAAAAATTAGGAAAAATGATTCTTAACTACATGAAGTTGTTGGGGTCGGTTTTCACCCCCTCAGCATTAACGTCTAAAGGCAAATCAATCAAAGAGATGGCCCTCCAGACCCTGAGCAAAGGAGGCCTAGCGGAACCCATATCTTCCTGCGGAGCGGAGCATGTGGAAATGGAACTTAAGCGAAGTAGGGAAGGACCGGGTCTAGGCGAGGCCGACCGAGCACTCGGGACCGACCGAGCACTCGGGACCGACCGAGCACTCAGGACCGACCGAGCACTCGGAACCGACCGGGCATTCGAGGCCGACCGAGCGCTCGGTCGCGACCCGACTGTCGGCTCGCCCTGGGCCGATCGCTCACTCCACTTCTCAATTGCAGTGTCTGTCCAAAAGCCTTCAAGCCCAGTAACGTGACGATAGCCCGGTCCGGACGCGAAGCCCATGACAATGTGACCGACTCCGCAGAAGATGGGAAGATGCAACCGCCTTAGGAATAGCTATATATATCTCTCTTGTACAACCCTAAAGGGGATCCGAATTCTTTTACACAAAAAACTTGTACTCAACTTTTCAAGGCAATAAACAACATCTCTTTCTCAAATCCTTTGCCAAATCCTTTGCAACCCTAGCTTACCATAGAAATCTCTGAATTCCCTCACGAACTCTTACAAATTCTAATTGTGTTGGTTTCGACCCCCACAATTTGGCGCCGACTAAGGGGAACTCGAGAATTTCTGACACAGAAGAGCTAGGGTTTCATAACACCATCGCCATGTCAGGAAGCAACAGCAGAAGCAACAAAGGACCTTCATCTCACAGAAACAGCGAAGCAAAGGAGGACTCCACAAAGAGCACCGCTCCTTACGCCGCCAACAGCCCAGCGGATATCACGAAGATCAAGCAGATGCTTGAGACGCTCATGAAGAAAGCAGAGGATCAGGAAAAGCATCTCAAGACTACGACGAACGAGCTACATGCGCTCAAGAAACAGAAGCGCAAGAGGTCCCGAGTTCGCCTAACACGCCTCAGCTTTACCACACCTCAAGCTTATCGAAGGAATCGGCACGGGGAGCTGCCACATCAGACTGATCGCACAGGAGCGGGGGACTTGCCTCCACCACCGCCTCTTCGGGAATCTGACGAAACTCCCGAGCGTGTGGTAGAAGAATCGGATGAAGATCAACCTTCTCGAAGACAAGCCCGAATTGACATAGCCGCTGACGACGCTAGGGCTCACGGAGATCAACCACTTCCTCAGAAACGTGTCCAAACGGACGCTGCTGACAACGCTATGGCTGATGGAGAAGGAACTCCAACCATAGCGGAGCTTTACAGGAGGGAGCAGGAGCGCAGGGCTCCACAAAGCTCCCAAAACTAAGAGGTCGCCGGGCTGAAGGCCCAGCTAGACCAGGTCGTCTTCGATCTGCGGACTACCAAGCTGCCCTCACGACCTCAGCAGTCCTCGCGCCCTAGCGCTCTTGCGCCCTCATGCCCTCGCGCCCTCGCATCCTCGCCGCACCAAGCCATGCCCGTGCTCGCGGCGCTCACCCGAACCGAGCCCGTGCTCGCACGTCCTCATCTATGCGAGCATGCGCTCGCGTGTCCTCATCCATCCAAGCATGCGCTCGCATCGCTCGATCCATCTGAACCCGTGCTCATGTCCTCCGATCGATCCGAGCCCGCGCTCGAGTCATCCGACCGGACCGAAGCCGCACTCGCTTCACTCGTCCGACCCAAAGCTAGCCTCACGTCGCCAGCTCGGAGCGAGCCCGCGCTCACGTCACCTGATCGGGCTAAGCTCATGCTCATGCCTCCTCATCGGACCGAAGCCACACTCGCGTCGCCTGAACGGATCAAGACCATATTCCCAACACCGCCACACTCTCGTGCTGAATCGACTCGTGAACTCACTTAATCAACCTGCGAGCGCTAATTGGCTTCAAATCGACCTTGCTTTCGGCACTGCAAGCTTCACAATTCTCAATCAGACCCAGAAAATCAAGCATCGTGGGAGTCAACAGGGCAAGCTCGCTTCTACGACACAAAAAATCAAACCTGCGGGCTAACCGAATTCACCTTGCGAGCTTGTCGCTACTTGACTGGATCTCGGCGTCAATTTCAATACTGAGCTGGTGCCAAAGCACAACCATCTCCACTTCTTCACCTCGTGGGCTCATCAATACTCAAGTCCACCATGCAGACTCATCGATATGCCTATCTCACCTCATGGATGCAAAACGTATCTGCAGCGACTACGGCACCAGCACGACAAAGACTCAAAGCAAACGAAACACCCACCCAGACTGCGACACCACCACCTTTTTCGACGCCTCATCTCCGGATGAGCTCCACATGATCTCCTACACCTTTGGGGGGGAGTGAATGTTTTCCTTCAGCCTCGTTCCGTACGAGCTCACTTGATCTCCTCCGCCTTCGGGGGGGAGTGAGTGTTTTCACAGTCTCTAGACGACTTTAGTTACCCTCTTTCGTCTAAAAAGGGGGGGGAGTGGGGTACCCGTATGCCACTCCTTAACAAAATTATTGACTACTCTATCGTCAATCGCTAACACTCGCTACAGCACTCATCATGAGAACAGCTAGTTCCTTTTGAGGAAACTTGTCCTTTTTGGACCGATCACAGCTTTATTCGAGTAGAGTCGTTCTGTATCTGTTGTTGCTGGCCACATCAACAGTGCAGAGATACGAACACTATGACATCCACAACGGATACAGCGCGCTATATAAATTCAAATGACCTCCATTCAGATTATACTTGAACGTGTCAAGTGACCTCCGTTCAGATTATACTTGAACGTGTCACTCCGAAACCCAGGACAAGCGCTGGTCTAAGTCAATGACATCCCTTCAGATTATACTTGAACATGTCAAGTGACCTCCGTTCAGATTATACTTGAACGTGTCACTCTGAAACCCAGGACAAGCGCTGGTCAAGGTGAACTTGCTCTCGGACAGACGTGTCTAGAAGAGCAACACCATTCTGCAAAGCCCAACAGCAACGTTGGCAGATGAGAAGCGTGAGCGCATTTGCGTTTTCTCTTCTTAACAAAGCCTCATTTATGAGCAAACGAAGCCTCATTTATGAGCAAACGAAGCCTCATTTATGAGCAAACGAAGCCTCATTCATGAGCAAGCGTAGCCTCATTCATGAGCAAACAGAGCCTCATTCATGAGCAAACAAAGCCTCATTCATGAGCGATTGACCAAGAGCAAGCTTCATTCATGAGCAACATGCAAAGAGAAGCCGAGGTCGGAATTTTAAAGACATGGAGCAAACCCGAGGAGAAGCCTTAGCTAAACCCGAAAAAGATGGACTGAGGCCAAGCAATGGCAAGTGATCCCCGAAGGACCAAGTTCCTTGTTCAAATCCCCTCGTCATTATGCGTGGCACTCTTTTCCCTTAAGTAGTGGTTTTGTCCCAAAGGGTTTTCCCTACTAAGGTTTTAACGAGGCCACCATCTTGTGTCTTCCAAGTTCATGCTTCACGTTGCTGTATGAACTTGAGGGGGAGTATTGAACAAGATGAGTACTTAAGCGTACTACAAACAAGATAGGCAGATACCTTGACTTCAGACGGTAATGCTAATATCTAACACATCTTCAAACTCGGCATTGTTAACTCTAACGCTACCGAGCTGGGGGGCTAACTGTTGGGGTCGGTTTTCACCCCCTCAGCATTAACGTCTAAAGGCAAATCAATCAAAGAGATGGCCCTCCAGACCCTGAGCAAAAGAGGCCTAGCGGAACCCATATCTTCCTGCGGAGCGGAGCATGTGGAAATGGAACTTAAGCGAAGTAGGGAAGGACCGGGTCTAGGCGAGGCCGACCGAGCACTCGGGACCGACCGAGCACTCGGGACCGACCGAGCACTCAGGACCGACCGAGCACTCGGAACCGACCGGGCATTCGAGGCCGACCGAGCGCTCGGTCGCGACCCGACTGTCGGCTCGCCCTGGGCCGATCGCTCACTCCACTTCTCAATTGCAGTGTCTGTCCAAAAGCCTTCAAGCCCAGTAACGTGACGATAGCCCGGTCCGGACGCGAAGCCCATGACAATGTGACCGACTCCGCAGAAGATGGGAAGATGCAGCCGCCTTAGGAATAGCTATATATATCTCTCTTGTACAACCCTAAAGGGGATCCGAATTCTTTTACACAAAAAACTTGTACTCAACTTTTCAAGGCAATAAACAACATCTCTTTCTCAAATCCTTTGCAACCCTAGCTTACCATAGAAATCTCTGAATTCCCTCACGAACTCTTACAAATTCTAATTGTGTTGGTTTCGACCCCCACAGAAGTATTGGCTAATATTTTGCAAACCATCCGAAGTATAGAAATGTCTTCTAAACTACACAAACTATTATGTAACACATGGTGACATACACCAAGTATATGTAAACATGTTAAAAACTACAAATTGGTGCTTTGTGAGAAATATTATCAACTTAGGGATCAATCTGTAATTAATTTCATATAAAATAAATACTTTAAAATAGAAAATTTAAAAAAATATAAATTTAAATAAATTGAAACACCAATACAATTACAAAAATTTAAGAAAAATAATAATGAAAATTTTCGATTTAAAACTAAATTATAGTTTCAGTTTTAAAATATATTAAATTATTTTTGTTAAATTCAAAAATTATTAAAAAATTTGTAACTTCAAAAAGTTCTTAGTTGCTAAAAAGTAATTGAAAATGTAAGGTATATAGGGATCTAAATATATGTATTTTAAAACCAATTAAATTTATCAAATAAAAGTTTTTTAAATGTTGGTCGACAAATATGATATATCATGGTTTTTACCGGTTTTCAACCATGATATAAGTCCATGTTTTAGAGTCTTTTGGTGTTTTCTATGTGTTTTTAGAGTCTTTACAGGAACTAGACCGATTGGAGCAAAAAAAGATGTTTACTGGAAGTTTTGGAGCATTGCGGAATGAAGCGTCAAAAAGTCAAAATCTGCCAGCAGAGCCAGCGTCGATCGACAGAGATTCTGCGTCGATCGACAGGAGGTCTGGTGAGACAAGAAGATTTTCCAGAGAGTGCAGCGTCGATCGACATGCATTCTGTGTCGATCGACAGACATGCCAGACGAGCCAAAAAAGCCTAAATTAAAGATTTCCGTTTTTTTCGAAGGAATTTCCAGATGTTTACTTTTCTTTTCTCGTCGGTTTGGGACCCTATATATATATATATATATATATATATATATATATATATGTGTGTTTTCAGCCATTGTTTAAAAAAAGCTTTATTTTATTGTGTTTAGAATTACTCCTAAGAAATATCTCTAAGAAAGATGTTTTGTGCTTCATTGAATATGTCTGAGTAATTTCTCTGTTAGGTTTAGGGTTTTCAAAGGTTTTGATGAATTGCTAGATCTGATTTCTTGTTAGGATAATATCATTAGAAAGTTCTTCATCTTGACTTGGGTTTATTGCTGATTTTAGCATCGCGAACTGAAATCTGATTTAGGGTTTATTAATAGAAACAACAGTTTGATTGATAACATGATCTAGTCTTTGATGAGCAAAATTCCTATTCGCAAAGGGATTTGGTTTAGGGTTTTGTGAACAATTGTGCATGATCTTTAATGCTTGTTTAGATTCATAGGATTCGCAAAGGAATTTGGCTTTCTAGGATTTATTCATAGAAAACATTCGCAGCGACAGCTGGTTTGTTTTACTTTCGTGTGCATGTTCATGAATAGAGCTTTAATAATCCTATCTTTTATTTATCATCTGCAATTCTGATTCTCCTGAGATTTCCCTGAACCTAGATTTTATCTTCACTGTTTTAAAGCTTATCACTATCATCTGTTTGCTTGTTTTATTTGCTTTTTCATTATCATTATTTTGCCTAGCTTAGTCTGAAAGTAATAATCTATTGTGTCCCTGATTCCCTGTGGATTCGATAACCTTAAGTACTGCAATTAATCTCTTAATTTGAGAGAGTAGTTCAAAGGAAATTTGAGCATATCAAAATATATTTAAAATTTTGTTGAATAAATTTCATTAGTTTAGAATAAAACACAGAAATGACATATATTACACTTTTGTATAAGAATTGTTTTTGTAACATTGGGTCACAAAGCCTAATCCTTAAAAAAAATTAATTAGACTCGTTTTTTTTTTTGACAACAAAAAAATTACACTCTTTGTATGGAAAATTATAACTAACTTTTTTTACTCCTATCCAACATTAAACAGCGAATTGCAATGTAATTTTATAAGTTTTATAATGAGAATAAAATTTTATAAGTTTTATGAGTTTTACAATGAGAATAAAATTTAATTTTTATTCGAAATTTATGTAATTTTAGAAATTTTGGGATTTTATGGATTTGCTTTTGATTTCTTAAATTTTGTACGTTTTTAACTTGCTTTTGGATTTTTTTTATAAACTTTGCATATTAATCCTCATACTAATAATATTTATAAAATAACACTAACTTGTAGTTTCTAACATATTTACATATACTTGATGTATGTCATTATGTGTTACCTAATAGTTTGTGTAGTTTAGAAGACATTTCTATACTTGAGATGGTTTGCAACATATTAGCCAATACTTCGTGTAGCTAAGAATGATTTTTCCTAAAAATTATTGATAAAAATATTTAAATTCTAATTAGTAACCCGTTAAATTAACAAAAAAAATTGAAATATTATTTAAACATGAATTTTAAATCATTAAGATCAATTTATATCTTAATTCTCATTCCTTAACTCATATAATGCGAATCCAAAAATATATGAGGGAATTACAAATATGCCACATTTGAAAAAAAAATTTCAAATATGTCACTCTTGAAAATTGATTGCAAACATGCCACATTTTATAGATTAAGACAAAATCATTAAAAAAAAAATTCTCTCTCAGAACTCAAACCCCAAACTCTACCCCAAAAACTATACCCTAAATATAAAATAATTAACTCAAACTCAAAAAATATAAAAATTAACTTAAAACAAAATGACATTCATGCAAAAATTTCAAACGATAGCATAATTATAACTGGCATGCCAAGAGTGGATTGATAACCTTATATTTTCATGAAAATTCTCTTTATTATTTGGTTAGTTACTTGATAATTATTTTGTTAGTTTTCCATTTTTATAGGGGCAATTTCAAAAATACAGCTGTTAAATTACTTTTTACGAACATGCCACTGTTGAATTATCTTTTTACAAACATGCCACTTATAAAAAAAAAATTTGTCAATCTTATAAAACCTTTTAAAAACCTTATATCTTAAAATCCTCAATCTCAACAAAAGTTTTGATCCCTAACAAATCTTAAACCCTAAAATTAAACCTTATTATAACATAGTTAACCCAAACATAAATGATATTAAAATTTTAGTATAGTGGCATTTTTGAAAACTGACATATCAAAAGTTGCAGATTTTGAAAATTATGTTTTTAATTTTACTTTATTTTCATTCATCCCTTTTTCCCCTTTTTCCCCTTTTTCTCTATTAAAATTTATATTCTCTATATTTTCTATATATATATATATATATATAAATCTTGTTTGGCTATAGATATTTCTATTTTTTTACGGATTATATTCTCTTTATTTTTTATGTTAATTTTTTATAATTCGTTTCCACTACTGTATTTTTTCTTTTTTTTCTAATTAGTTTAAATTATTAGAAATATTTCTCTTTTTCTATTAGTTGTGAACTCTTAGAAATTTTCCATTTTTTCTATTTTTTTGAACTATTAGAAGTTTTCTATTTAACTTAAATTAAGTTTTAACACATGCCATCATCTTAATCAATATTAGACACATGTCACAATCCCATGAATTAAAATTTTGCTTACGTGTCGCGCTCTCGTCGACCGGCTTACAAAACTCTTTATAAATTTTACCAAATGTTTTTAGACTATTATTAGTCAATAATATGTACATATGTTGATAGAATATATAGACGACTACATTTTTTTATTTTAAGTTTGAAGATTATTGACCATTGATGATGAAAACTTTTTGTGACGAAAATAGAACACTTGCCCTTAATCTTTAGTTACGATTTCGATTTTGATAGTTGAGTCATGTATTTTTATGTTTAAATGTTTCGATTTGTTCCCATTTTGTATCTCATGTATCATGAAATATAAATAAAATTGTGTGTTAGTTAATCTTCTCAACTCCTACAAATGGCTAAGCTATCATTCATCTTTTCGTTCCGATCTCCTTTTTACAATCTTCTACTCTCAGAAACCATGGAACTTGAATTGCTTAATCTTTATATTTTTTGGTTTCTATTATAATATTTAATGAGTTTTGCCACTTGGTTTACATGGTAACTAAAAGTTGGTTTAGGAAAAAAATCTGATTTTAGCAACATAAAACTACTTTAATTTTTCTTATACATATTTTGTCAGCAACATTTGTCGTACAGTTGAATGATAACCAAAAAAAAGTTCCATTGGAAAACATAAATCTTTATAACTCAGTTTATTGTTCTTGAGTAGTGAATCATACTAACTTTCCAATAATCACAGCCGCCAATCTCAGATCACACTAAACTGTTGATTTTTGTGTGTGTTATATAATTCACACTTAATTTGATTTGTAAATACCTTAAGATCTAGTGCTCTGATATTTGAGATTCTTTGCGTAATGTTTGTTTATAATATTGCTTCATAATGACAATGTTTGTCATTCCAGAATTCCCTTTCGAAACATTTTGTTCTTTCCAAACAACTTTCATGTATCCTGTATACATGTCTACATAAGTAATCTGATCAAGTTTGCAACTTGTTGAGTATATAACATTTTGTTCCTTATTGGTTATTCTACAAATATGAGGTAGAAGGTTGTGCGGCAGACAATGAGAATGGTGTACACAAACCCTCAAAATCACTAATTATCCATAGAAAACGATTATTGTTCTTACTCCTATCTAAGAGAGTAGATGCAGCTTTGATAAGATGATTGACCTCCTAATCCTTTTGTTTATCACATTGTTCCCAAGCCACCAGGCCCTTACTTTGTAGTTTGTACCATATACTATAAGAAATATGTGCATCAATTCCCAAAGTAGGTAGAATGATAAGCAGTACTCACACTTGAAGATTCTATTTAGAATTTGGTGGCGTAAATCTCTCTTAAGATCAGAAAAAGCTCTCTTCTGTCCCTTCTTCTATGCCCCTCTTCTCCACGGCGTGCAATATCCCCATCGAACAATTGTCTTACTGATAAATCTAAACACGAAACCTTCTCAGTGTTACGAAGTTAAAAGCAGGAAACGGTTCAAACCTCAAAGTTCTTTAGTCCGAGAAGGTAGTGGATGATGGCGACATTGGGATACTTTGGTTAGTTACTCCTACTTAATTGCTTTAACATATGTGCAATCACATCTCATCCAACCCACGATTAAGGTTTCATAATCAAGGATATAAAGAAGTGTATTATCTTTTTTATATGTAAATTGAATTTCTAGTATAGCACAAACCATGCAAAGATCATTACACGATATATTCCAATGTAATCAGCAAATAATGGTTGTATTAGAATTCAGCTACAAATTATGGAACTTACTTTGCTTTTTCCATGTGCAAAAAAAAAGTTTAGCAAAGACTCTTACTTCAACCATATATAAATACACATCAATTGTATATTGTATACGCACGAAATAGAAACTTCTTCTTATAGTGTTGAGTTATTTGCTTGCTCATTGAAAATATATATTCGAATATGACAGAGAACATTAATGAAGAATAAAGAGAAAAAGAAAGAGAAAACTCTTAGAAATGTTGGACTCTAGCCAAAGAAAATACGAATGAAGATGAACATTATAGTTACATGATTGGCAAACAAACGATTACATGTGAACACAAGTATATATGAAGTAATTCGTATTCTAAAATTATCTATATTCTGTCTAATTAAGACGGACATAGGATCTCGCATAAACAGCTAGAGAGAAACATGGGTGCTTATTGCTCGGGACAATCCAAACACATCAGCCTTCCACATTTTATTGTTTTACCTTAAGAAATTAGCATTTTTCATCGGGGTGTTACCAACTTGGAAACTAAAATTTTATACTTTACTTAAACTAAAATTTATAATACGAATTAAAATTAATTAACTATTTTATTTTGTTTTATTATATGTTTATACCAAAATCGAACCGTCGCCTTCACCAACATCAATTTTTCACTCCCCAAAAATTGAAATCTTATTTATTCATCAACGATATCAAATTACAAACTTAGAAAAACACACAAATAATCTAAGCTGCATGAAAGAATTACCCAAAAAAAAACAAAAAGCTATCACATTTTGATTTGTGACAAACTACTTTTGTTTTAAAAAAACCAAATGATGTTATTTGAAGCCATATCAAATCCATTTAGATAGGTAGCTAATTAATTTTAGACAATGTTTATAGAACAACGGATGAGCAGATAATGGTCCAAATGGAGCTAAACTTTCTCGTCGGCCTAAACCCTAGCCGGAAGCATATCGAGCTCGTGAAGAACCTTCTTGAAGTCCGAGACCAATCTCTCAGCTAAGGTTCGAGAAAAATCTTGTCGGATCACGACACGAAGGACGGTGATATGTTCTGCATCCGCTGGCATTGTGTAAGCCGGAACAATCCATCCAACGCGGCGGAGATTTTTCGCTACTTCAAACTCGTTGTAACGACTAATGTCTTTAAGAGAAAAAGATACTAAGGAAACGCCTATTTCTTTAGAGACGATGTTAAAACGTCCCGTTTCCTCTAATCTTTCTCTTAAGAACATCATGTTTTCTTTACAATTATCCATCACGTTGCGATATCCCTTAAAAAAAAACATGATTTTGTATTTTTTTAAAAAAAATGTATACAAAATAAATAGATTTTGTATTTCCCTTTAGAGCGGAATTTTGTAGACCAACAATTTAGTTTAGACCGAACTTATTCGATTCGATCTATTCATATACATAGTATTAACTCTATTAACATTCTGAAAAAAATGGTAATGTGGTCATTATTGAAATACTAATTACCTCGAATCCAAGACGAATCAGCTGGTAGTACTGAGCAATCACTTGACTTGAACCTGGTTCATACTCACTAATCATTAATTTTTTGAACATTCCCTATATGTATAACCATACATATACAATATAGTATATAATTCTGTAAAATATGTATTTGGTAATATGTTACCTTTGGAGAAGTTGAGGGTAAATGTGGGTTGATTGGCGCCAAGATAATTGATATGAAAGATAAGTTCTTCCGGCAAATCGGGTTTGGTTCTCCAGATATTCCAACCAATACCAGCGTAAACCAAACCGTATTTGTGACCACTCACATTGATGCTCTTAACCAAAGGTAACCGGAAATCCCACTCTAGCTCCGGATACAAGAAAGGTGCAATAAACCCACCACTAGCTGCGTCTACGTGAATCGGCGTTTCCCATCTATAATTTACGTTTTCAAAATATGTTAAACCGGATTCATACCGGTATAAATCGATTCATTATTATAGTTTTTTTTTGTTTTTTTGTTTAATTACCCGGTTTGCTTGTTCTTTTCGACTAGAAGGTCGTTAAGGAGCTTAACATCTTCGAATTCTCCGGTTAGAGTCGAACCAAGAATTGCCGCGACACAGATTGTGTTTTCGTCTACCAATTCAACCGCTTCTTGAGGATCCATGACGTAATACCCTTCTCTTAGCTTCACTTCCTTAAGCTCCACCTCGAAATACATTGCGAATTTCTTCCAGCAAACCTGTATAAACCGGGAATTGAGAAAAACATCGACTCAAACCGGAGAACTAATCCGGTTTCAAAAAATTCTTTAGTTTACCTGAACATTAGCTCCGGTTACTATATTAGGCTTATCATAAGGAAGTCCTTGCGCCTTACGCTTATTCTGCCACTGTCTCTTAAATGCCAATCCGGCCAACATCATCGCCTCCGACGATCCCACCGTACCAACACCAACCCCGGCCTCACCTTCACCGAGGGGCGCGTTGAAAAGACGCGCAATGATATTGACACATCGGTCATGTAACTCGGTAGTCACAGGGTACTCGTGCATGTCAACAAAGTTCTTGTTGATAGACTCCATCATGAGCTGGTCACACTCTGGCTCCATAGAAGTGGTCGCGAACGAGGCTAGGTTTAGTCTCGGGTTACCATCGAGCATTAGCTCGTCTTTGATGATTTGGTACGCTGCTTCCTTCGGGATTGAGTTCTCAGGCATCTCAAATCTTATAATAGAAACATTACATTAACGTTACTAAAACATGAAAAAAACGAATGGCATGAGATGTAAGTTTTTACAAATCAAAGGTTATATAGATTTATTTTGCCTCTTTTTTTTTTTGAACAAAAGATTTATTTTGCCTCTTAATAAATAGATGAAGGATTAAATAAAAAAAATTACCGTGGAAGAGAGTTGCGAACGTAACGAGAAGCAAAAGTTGATTGAAGTAAACGAGAAACAACGGAATCGGAAGATGTCATAGATAGATCCATTTTCTTTCAAATTTCACTAAAATATTTGATTTGATTTTTTTTTTTTTTTTTTTTTTTTTGAAATGAACAAGAAGTAATCAGAGGGAAGAATTTGTAATACTTTGTTTGTATGTCGTTAAAGAATGTGTGTGATTAGATTAGAAGAAGTTGAGGAATATATATATTGACAAGTAACGAGAATGTTTCTCTTTTGTGACGTGGAAAGGAACCATCGCTTGCCTTTCTTAGCAATGAATTTTTAATATGATATATTATAAATTCATAATATATTAGGGTAAATTACATCTTAAGCTACCTTATTAACAGAGATTGAGAAGTTAATGTGTATTAACTATTAAGTTATTAGGAAAGTCGGTTGGTAAAAATTTTGGATTGTTTCGTTTCATTATATTCATGTCACATTATGACAATTTAAACACAAAAACCCATTGAATTAGTAAGGATATGTAATTTCGGGGGAAAATGCAATTTCACTTTCAAAAACAATTTTATTTAGTAGTCCATTTAAACCACAAGATTGTATAATTAGTTTTTAATCACTTAATGTAAAGTAAAATTCAAGATCATTGAATTAGTGTTCATAAGTTATGCAATTTCGGGGAAAATGCAATTTCACTTTCAAAAGCAATTTTTTCATAGTAATTCATTTAAACCCCAAGATTGTATAATTAGTTTTTAAATCACTTAATGTAAAGTAAAATTCAAGATCATTGAATTAGTGTTCATACAATTTCGGGGAAAATGCAATTTCACTTTCGGAAATATTTTTATCTAGGTAGTTCTTAAATTAATTAATGCAAAGTAAAAATTCACACCAAAGAGAGAATACTTTCTCTAGGTACAGGTACACTCTGTTTTGTTGATGCGGCTTGGAACTCGGCCTCGTGTAACGGGGGTTTGGGATGGGCTTTTCGATCTTCTTCAAATGAGCCTCTGTTCCAACCCGTAACGTCTCCTCTGCTCTAGTGGCCGAAGCAATGGCACTTATAGCAGCTATGGAACAAGCTCGGTTGAAAGGCTTTGATTTTCTCCACATCTTCTCCGATTGTCAACTCCTACTGAACTTTTGAGAAGTGGGGACGAGAACATCGAGCTATTTGGAATACTCTTTGATATCTGTAAGAGTGCAATTGATTTCGATTCGATTTCCTTTTCTTACATTCCTAGATCAGAAAATAATGTGGCTGACTCCTTAGCCAAAAGAGCCTTAGATGCTCTCAACTCCTCTGTTTCTTGAGTTTTAGTTTTATCAATAAAATGCAACTTCGACCAAAAAAAAAAAAAAAACAATAGAGCTTTCTCCAGTAGAACTTAAAACAGTCTCACATCAGGTTCGAGAATCGTTGATCGATTTGGGACCGGAATAATAGGAGCTTGGTCTTTCCGAGTTCTACATTTCATGTAAGAAAAAAATTAGTCAAGAGGTTTCGGATTTCAGACCTTTTTACGAAAGTGAGACTGGTTTGGTTCAACATTTCATGTAAGAAAAGAAATGGTGGAAACGGTTTCGGATTTCAGACCTTTTAAGAAATTGGGATTTCAGAGGAAATTCGAAGCTTAGAGTCTGCTCCTCCGCTGATTACGCTGTCTCCTTTCCACCAGTCGGCAGATAAAACCTTTAAAATCAAGTTTGTCGCTCAGTGTCAATAACAAAAAGAAGGAAAAGAAGAGTGGAGGTTAGAAATAAGGCTGTGTATATTTTACCTTATCCTTGTGCGTGTCGATGACGGACAAAGGCCACTGCAAATGGAGAAAGAATATTAGTTTCAAAGCAGGAAATTCGTGAACTAGGAATGGAAAGGAGTGTGTGTATGTGTGTGTAATTACAGCGGTTCTGAGATCCCAGAGCATGATTTTTCCATCATAGGAAGCGGAGAGCAAGTGAAACCAAGAGCTTTTGTGCCATTTACAGGAGGAAATCCATGATGAGTGTGAAGAGAATTGAAACACCGGAGCGGATGTTCCTACAGTATAAATGCAGTAGGTTCATCAGGTGTAAAATTTTAAAAAACTTGGTATGGTTATATATTTTAACTCAACATGTGTTCTTATGGATATCTAACCTGGCTTACGAGGATCCCATACTCTAAGGACTGGATCTGAGCCACCAGCAGCTATAAGTGCGGAACCTTCACCACCAACATCCAACGTGTTGAGAGCTTTTCCACAGAACTACAATTTGACAGAAACAAACCGGCTCCAAGTTTCAGCAACAATGTGTCTGATGTGTGCCTGGATTTATGAGAAAGACAAGTAGGGTGCGAAGGGCATACCAAGTTGAAAGAATCTTTCCCTGTCTCAACATCCCAACACTTTACAGAATGGTCCCAAGAAGAGGAATAAATTACATCACGCTCTGGCCAAACAACTGATGAAACACACTGTGTATGTCCAACAAGTGTAGTCACCGCTTCTCCCTGAAAGAAATTCAACAAAGTAATTGGTAATTTGGTATTAGATACTTTGGCTGAGAAAATAAAATCACTGCAGTGCATTTCTCTTCTTCTCCATTTGAGGAGAAGATTTTGTATTTCAAAAGAGTGAATAGGCAAATCATCTTAGATTTTATTGTTCGTACCTCTGACTGAGATTCCTCGGTCTGATTATTCCCTTTTCTTTTCTTCACTGATACTGACTCCCCTTCTGAAGTAGACTCATTTGTGTGCCATAAATTGATTGTGCTATCCCATGAACCCGAACAAACCTAAATTACATTATATAACAACAAAAACGGTGAGTGCGATGAAAGATAGCAAAGTAGTTTCACAGTCACACTTGCAAAACACAAGTTAAGAGCAAAGGGGAAACAACAAACCATGTTCCCGGAATTCTGAGTTGCAACACTTTGCACTGACGCTTTGTGCCCACGCAATATCTTGTAAGCCCTAACTTTAGTAGTAGAGTCAACAGATTCAGCTGTATCAACCTTTTTACAGAAGATATGACTTTAGTTGACAGCAAAATTAAACTTTAATTTTAACTATTATATATTATCCACGTTTACCTTGAACAATCTCAATGTCCTGTCTTTAGAAGCAGTGGCTACAGTAACACTTTCTGAACAAATCAACGCAAAAAAAAGGCAAAATCCTTCTTGTTAATATCATTTGCTAGTAAGAACAGGCATAGTGTAGAGTTCTCATGCTATGCTCATACCTGTGGAGTTAACTAAAGCGACAGAGGAGATTGCCCCAGAGTGGCCTTCTAAAATGTGTGAACACGATCCAGCAGAGCTCCATATCCTAGTCAGAAGAAGAAACTAAAAACTCTTAGATATATTGCAAATGCTGGAAGCAATAAAAAAAAAAGACAGAAGATGCGTAAATGCATCCAATAAATGAGTTAAATGACTACCTTCCTAAACCATCATAGCAACCAGTCACAATGAACCTGCAAATGACAACAACAAGATCAAGACTACCACGTAAACAACATTTACGAAAATGAACAATTGACCATATTTTCCTTTAAAATCCTAACAACAATGATTTGGAGTCAAGCACATTGAACCAGGATACTGTTCTATCATTTTCAAAATGACCTCAACCAACAGGTTGTAATGCAAAGAATTGAACAAGAGCTTCTATATCAAATCATACGGCCATTCAACACCATATAGTAATGCAGTTGACATTAAAATAATACCTGGGAGAGGAACCATTCACAGCACTGACCCAGTCATCATGCAACGAGGGTTCTTCCTCCTTCCGTGGTGTTACAGCCCTTATGTATTCAATTTCAAGAGTTCGTTCCTGCAAGAACCCAGAGCTTAACTAAGTATATGTTTCCAGGATTAATTTAATGATGTGGATAGTGCACAGCCATCTCACTGAAATTTACACTGATTTGCTTTGCCTCACAAAATGAAAAGTACAAGAAAATCTCCAATAAACACTAGTTGGTGTGTTTAATAGGTGAACATGATTCAAAACATTACCGCTGATATTCCCTTCGCCATAAGAAACTCTTCGAGTGACATTCGAATAAGCTCTCCATCGATCAGGAAGTCAAATGGCTCAGTTTTTTCTGTTCGTCCGACAAATAAACTAATCGTTATTAGTGCGAAAACCAACTATCCGAAAATCGATGCCTTATCATACTATACCTTAAAAATATACTATGCAATACAACTAAGAAGAATCTCAAAGATCAATATTACATAAATTGAGGCAATCATTTATAATTACTAGCAATCGGAGAAGACCAACAAGCACTAGCAATCGGAGAAGACCAATCAATAATCAACAAGGTACAGAGAGAGAGAAGAGTTTACCGGATCCGAGAAGAGAATTGACAATGGAAGATAGACCGAGACGAGTGACATCGGAAGGGATAACGACGGAGGTGGCCGGAACTTTGAACGGAGAGTCAAGCTTGGTTACGAACTTCACGTGAAGTTTTCTAGATACATCTTCTCCTTCGACATCCATTTTTTTTGCCTCTTAACTTCTCAAATCGCCGATTACAGAGGACGAAGAAGAAGGCGAGACACGGAGATAAATTAGGGTTCTGAATCGAGGAGGAGAGTGTGAAAAATACACAGGGTTTAAGGAAATTATTGAAATTACGGAACTAACCTCATTTGTCTCTCTCCGGTTTAGTTCATACCGGGTACTCAAACCAGAGGCAAAATGCGGTTCGACGGGTATTGTGTGGGCTCAAATAAACTGGGCCCTTCATAGGCCTCGGCTTCTTTTATAGATCGTGCCATCGTGATGTGTGGAAACAAATCGTTGTAAAGAAATATTTTAAATTAATTTTTTCATTGAGGATAATTAATTTCGTATATTTTTTTAAAAAAATACGAATTTTCAATTTGTTAATTTATCATTCTTAACTTCCTGTCTTTTTGCCACAAATGGTGAAGTAGTATCATTTTGCTAAAAATGTGGAGTAGTAACAGACAATTTTTTGATTCATCAGTTTATTAAATCCAGACACATTAACTTCGTTAATAAACTTTTAATAACTACAAAACTAATTCCGAGAATTTAACAAACGCCATAATCCAATGACTTCAATAATTAACAGATAACAATAGCAAAAAAAAAAAACGTTCAAGTTTGTTTTGCTCGTATAAAAGTAAAACAAACATCCCACACAGTAGCAAAAGACAAAACCCCTACTAAATTGTTTTTTAATCTTCTTATTTGCCAAGTTCGCTTAAACACAATAGCAAAATGAGAGATTTTGCAATCAATTCCAACATTTTTCTTCATTTTTTTCCTTTTTTTATATCAGTATCATCTCAAAGACATGAACGCTCAAACCGAACACAGTTCAAACCGGATTACTTCCCGGTGTTTATTTAGTAAATCGGTTAGCTCCATGGATTGGAGTTTGGCCTCTAATGAGAAAGAAGATGATGTGAACGAAATTATAACAGACGATTCCAATGAACCGTTTAATCAAATAATAGCTCCTCTCCTCCTCCTTTTCCGGTTAAGGAATTACAAGACACTGAGATATCAGATAGTGATGATGAAGAGAAAGAATTACAAGATGATGTGAAGGAGATTATAGCAGACCATTCAAGCATTTGTTGTCGTTCAGACACGAGCAACAACAGTTTCTCTTCTTTCTCATTCCCAATGTATAACTCTACTCTGTATCTTAGAGTCTGCTTGCACCACAAGATAAACATTAGCCCTAACTTAGTTTCTTTGAATCATTAACTCAACTTTACTTCTTTTTTTCTGACAGATTGCATAACGGAGATGGAAGTGTCGAAAGGCCGTATTTCGAAAGAAGCTGGAACGTTTCCGATAAGAGGCTTGAGTTGTCTCGAGAAGAAACGCAAACGCGACCGCAAGGTCCACAACCGCAATTTTATTTCATCCCAGCAAGTCAAATGCTAACTCACCTACCGCCCCAGCAGCATTCGTTGTCGAAACAAGTTGTTGCACCATGGATTTGGCTCAAGGCAAAATCCTACTCCCAGCCCATCAAGCAGGAAGGCCTGACTCTTTATTTTGTTAACTAAGCTTGGTTACTTTAGATCCTAGTATAATTACTTTATGCTCATTAAGGGTTACTTTATGAACATATGGTTAAAATGTAACCATATGTATCAAAAGCCTTAATCCCAATGTAATATATATAGTTGTACCATCATTTGTGTACACAATGGGTGAAATACACTACACTTTTCTCCACAAACATATTATTCTTCGCCGAGCACGTCCAATCTCCCAAGAATCCAAACTTCCCTATCGGTTACTGTTCATCCGAGCGGGCTCTTGCATTCTCATCAAAAGCTTTCCTCCTTCCATTAATCAAAAAATTTCCGAACCTATTACAAATTTAGTGTCGATCTCAATATGAGTTCAACATTTGGCGCGCCAGGTAGGGGGACAAGATTTTTCACATCTACAAGAGGATATCTTTTCACGCGACCATGGATCTCAACAAGGAAGCAAGCATGAGAACGCACTCGTCAGGAACAAGCGCTCAGGGTACTAACACTCCGGTGGCCCAACGAGCGACCCTTTTTCTCGAGCAGGAAAACCATAACCCCATGAACACGGATAATCCCGCTCTCATCCCCAGCGAGCACGACCTGCCCGCTGATCCGACCACAGCCCCTGACAGAGTCGAGCGGCCAACCGCCGCCTCCTCGGTCTTCGAGAGGATCGAGCATCCGACCAGTCTCGTATCCGTCTTCCAGAGGATACATGAGCCAGCTGACCTCCGACACACGCTCAGAAGTACAGTCGACCTAAGGCAAACACTGGCCGCCGACCCAACTCAACCCGGGATAACCAAGCTCAAACAGATAATCAAAACGAGCCGAAACCTCAGCTGGATCCAGCTCGTCTCCTTGGAGCACTCATGCGTCGCTTCAACGAGCAGGAAGAACGAGCACGATTAACAAACATCAGACTTGATAGCTTGTTCGCATCACGGGGGCCACTCCCAGAGCGGACCGAGGCGGCCCCTCGACGAGCCACCTTTAAGTCACCAATAGTCCAAGCGAGCACTTTGCCCTTAATATTCGGGAGGCTCGGCCAAACTGCGGACCTACGGCAAACCCTCGCCGCCCGGCAGGGAACTGTCCCTGACAGCTGAATGACTCATACACAGTACCCCGAGCTTGAGGACAAGAGGAACCAGCTTCGGGAAATGAGTTCACGGATGCATCAAGCTTTCAGCTCGGCCCCGGAGATCGACCGGGTTTTAGCCGAGACTCAGCGGACCCCCTTTTCCGCCAGAATAACGTCCGTTCCGATCAGGCATACCGCCAAACTGCGACATCAACCGTATTTCGGAGACTCCGATCTGAAGCAGCACCTCACTGCCATCTCCATCGCGATAGGATGGGTACACTTCTCTCCCGAGGAATACGACTCAGGCCATTGCCAGTATTTCATCGAATATTTGTCAGGCGTTGCTCTAGACTCGTTTCAACAGCAATCATCTATATTGAGGACGGCGTCTCGGATGCTGACTTATGGGGGTTGGTCCAAGGCGAGAAAAAGACGCTCGAGAAGTTCATAGACCGCTTCAAAGCCGTCATCTCACGAGTCCTAGTAGCTGCTCTCAAGCAAGGGCTCCGGTCAACAAAATTCCAGAAATAACTAATCCTACACCCGCTTAAGATAATCATGGAAGCCATACACCGCTCGGTCGACTTTATTAGGCTCGAGAAAGACCAAGCCGGGCAGGCCCAAAAGAACTTGCCAGTCAAGCCCCCAGCATCCAAGGCAAAGGCAAAGGAAGTAATCGAAGAGCCTTACCAAGAACCCCGACAGCACTTCGACTATGAATACAGGAAGAAGTTGGCGACCAACGTCGTCAATAGCTCATCAAGCCCTCCCACGAAGCAATGGAACAAATACCAGCGACCACAAGAGGTCCACAAACCAACGAGCGGACAATCTTATTGCGACTACCATCAAATGCACGGGCATTCGACCTCGCAGTGTCGACAACTGAAGGAACAATTACTTGCACAATACCATAAGGGAGCAGTCAAAGTTGCGCTTCCAGCCGACCGAGGCAAGAAGCAAAAACCCGAGGAGGAATCAAATGGGAACGAGCAGAAGCCGAGCAGAAATGCCGATTCACCCCTTCCCCCTAAGCGTGTTCAATCCGACAAGGGACAGGCTGGAAAGCAGAACCAAACTAGGAGAGTTTTGATGATCATGGGAGGGCTCAGCCTAACCCACGATTCGGTCCGGTCCCTCAAGCAAGACGAAAAGGAAGCAACCACCGACAGAAGTTGTCCCGATCGGAGTAGGTTCGACATGCCTATCATCTTCACAGAGGCAGACACAAAGAATTTAGCCATGCCCCATAACGATCCGCTCGTGGTAAGCTGAAAATCAAAGATTGCGAAGTGACTAGGGTTCTAGTCGATACCGGGAGCTCGGTCGATCTAATTTTTAAGGAAACCTCACAGAAAGGGGAGATACCCGACAATCGTATCAAGCCAGGTGTCAGGCCCCTCACCGGTTTCGACGGCATCACAACAATGACAGTGGGGTCGATCAAGCTGATGATACACGCCGGGGGAATCTCCCGAAAAATCAAATTCATGGTAGTGGATAAACCGGCCGTATACAACGTAATCATGGGAACCCCATGGCTATTCTCTCTCCGAGCCATCTCATCAACGTACCATCAATGCCTCAAATTCCCAACCCCGCTCAGAGTCTTCACAATCCGCGAAAACCTAAAGATGGCCCGGACATGCTTCATCGCGGGAAAACAACTCTATTCGATAAATCTCGGCGTCAGCCCCCAGGGGGAAACGAAACTCGCAGCGCAAAACCAGCCCGACCCGGCAAGCCTCGGGCTCACTCAATACATCGCTTGAGTCCCGCCAAAAAAAAAAAAAAAAAAACTTACTTAGCATCGTATGCTTCTACTCGTTTCTGAACGACTTGCTCATCTCCGGATGACTTATCAAACTAAGCATCATATGCTTCTACTCATTTCTGAACGACTCGCTCATCTCCGGATGACTTATCTAACTAAGCATTGTATGCTTCTACTCGTTTCTGAGAGAATTCGCATATCTCCGGATGACTTATTTAGCTTTTACTTTGTAATATGAACTACGTCTGGCTTGATCCCTATTTAATGGGTACGTAGGCAGCTTCCTCGGAAGTCCAGCTATAATCAATAAAAACTTATTAGCTCCGAGCTCACTTACACCGATACTTTGATCAAGTACTCGGTCAATAGGTCATACTCGGGAGGCCCACCATAGCTAAACCCAAGTAGGATCAAAACACGCGTCTCACATAGATGCAGTAGTGAAATAATCTACCGGCCGAACTCGGATTATCCACCACAACTTTTTCGAATAGGTCAAAAATTCGGGCCCAGTCCCGCATGAGTTCCTAAGAACGTGTAAAAACTTTAAGCCAAACACTTCTCGCTTGCTTAACCACGAGACGGACTCTAGTCGTAAGCCGGGTTCCGACCCGCAGATAACTCGATCCGACCACTCCATCACGTGAGCCCGGTCGGATCAAAATTAAACAAACTACGGATCCGCTCCCTACATTCTCAAATGCCTAAGCTTAGAAAACTTAGCCGCATAAACAAGAACAGAAAAGGCAAACCCGAAGGTGACTTGCCCGGACACGCTATGCCTAAGCTTTAAAACTTAGCCGCATCAAGACATACGTAAATGCTTAAGCTAAAAAACTTAATCGCATAAAAGAAATTTTAAATCCCGATAAAACCTAGAGGATCCGCTCCTCAGGTAAAATAAACAAGGTTAACGCGGTCCACATCGTCCCGACAAGGATTATACAACTGGTCAACGGCCACACTCGGCCTGATTAAGATAAAACAAAAGAAAATAATACAAGACAACTCTGGGCGCTGATCACTCGGCATCGAGGCTGAAGGTGGTGAAGCGAAGAGAGGCATCAGGTCATCCCCGGTCTCCGGATCTTTCAATGAAGCTCCAACTTTAGACTGGCCGACAACGCCAGACACGCCAACTCCCGGGTCCTTTTCCGAAGCCTCAGCCAAAGTCTGATTGGCAGCAATAGGCTCAGCAAAAAACCAGGTCCGCAATTTTATCCATTAGGCCCTCGGCAACTTTTAAAATAATACTGAATACAAACTGCTCGACAATTTTAACTGACCAGGGAGTATTTGAAGTCGCTGCCGCGAGTACGACCTCAACACTCTGCTCGGATCCGATGATCTGGTCATTACCCTGAGCGTCTCCCCCGCAATCATCAGTACTTTCAGCCGACTCGCTCACGAGAGGCTCGAGGATCCAACCGCGCTCGATCCCAACATCTTCGCCGAGTAGAGACTTGGCACTATCCTCCTCATAGCTCTCCAGGAGAACGCTCGCTCTGGGAACGAATTCATAATCCCCTTCGGAGAAGTCCATCAGCTGCATCGCCTCGATCTTTTCTGATAGTCATCAAAGCTGGCCTCAACTCCCTCATAATCAACCTCAATCCCGTACGCCGAAATCATGTCAAACTGCGTCTTGACCTGGCTAGCCATGTTGTTGAGACAAGCGCACTCCAGCTGTTCAGCACAGTACTCACAGGCTCGGTCAAGAGAAGATTGCGCCTGTCCGACTAGCTCGGTACGAACATGCTCAGCAGCCAACCTGGCACAAGATAGACCATGCTCTCTCCGAGAAGACCGCAGACGGGATACCTGCGTCCGGACGTGCTCGATCAACGCAGTATTCACCTCTTCGGCTCTTTTGAGGCACTCCTTGACATCTTCAAACCTCGCCTATGCGTGTCTACTCTCTCGCCTCTCCGCCTGATATCGCTCAGAGACATCCGTCAGCATCTTTGACCGCCCCTCGTAGTACTTTCTCAACTTCTCGAGCTCTTCCGTGACGCCTCCGCATTTCAGTGACTCGTTCTCCTTAACGAGCATTTTGATGCGAGCCTTGTCGAAGTCCCTCCCCTCCTTCAAACTACGCTCCCTCTTCATGGCAGCATCAAGTCGCCTCCAGACCGAATTGAAATCAATTATAGTCTGCAAAGAAGCAAAACTAGAGCATGAGCCAAATCATACCGACAGGAATGACGAAGATCAAGACAAAAAAAAAAAAAACTCACCCCCACAAGGTTCGCAGCGGACTGACAAAAGCCCTCTTGGTCGAATATCTCATCTAACCCGGGGTTTAGAACCCTTAAACCCCCTCGAATGGAGTTAATATAATTGGCGCACTCCTTAGGATGTTCTGAGATATACCCGCCAAAACCCTTGAAACTATACGAGAAATCATCGGAAGAGTCGAGCTCGTCACGGCCACACAGAGCGAGCCGGTTGTCTTCAGCATCAGTGCCCGGCTCGACGTTACGACCTGCGTCAACCAAATCGATATCTCATCTCTCACGATCAGTGCAGGCGGTCATATCGATATCGTCCGCCGTCAAAACCGCAAGGTCTCGCGAGGACCCTTTGGAGCCTTGACGAGCACGCTTGTGGGCAAACATTGCAGCAACGTCCTTCCCAGGCCCCATGTTTGACAACGACTGGGCGCTCTCGTCCCTTGACAGCGTCTTGGGCAGTCGGTTCCTTCTGTGCCCTGCTCGGAGCCCCGCCCGCGCGGTCTGGAATAGCAGACTTTCCAGCAGACTTGTCCGTTACCGGGGCCACGAACTTGTTTGTTCCCACACCACCAAGTTTCTTCACTCCTGGGATAGTAAGCGCGCTCGTCTTAGCACCGGCCTTGGGCTTGGGAAATAGAAGCTGATCGAGGTTCAATTTTGCCATTTTCCCTTTGTCAGACTTGAGAGCGACATGCCTCGAGACTTCGTAACCAAGAGCGAGATTACCTGGGAAACGAAATGTGAAAACTGAGGAACTAGGTCAGGGAGGCCAAGGAAGGATTGATACGTGAAGTTTTAAACCCAAATAGTATCCGCAAGTGCACAGACAAAAGCAGTAGTATTTTAGGTATCAAATCCTCAGGGACCAAGGTCACACTATGAAAATATGGACTATTGTTTAAAGCTAAGATAAAAATGGGATTGGTTTGAAACGAAACAATGAACGAAATAGCAATTAAAAAATGATGTAAATTCAATAAGATAAAGACACTAGATTAGAGTCATTCGCCAGTGACTTCGGATTAAGGACTGAGCAATCTATTCAGGATTCAATTTAACGCAATCTAGAACTCGAACATGAATGTAATATTGCCTCACTGTCGTGATGCATCAATATCTTTATCTAACATCCTAAATGCATAAACTGTCGTTCGAATTCAGAGATGAAGATAAGCATTAACAATTTGGTTCGATTTGTTCACAATCGATGGTAACAATCAACTGTCGTTGGTTACACACCGATTGCTCATCAACGGTTTATCTAGCAACCTAGAGCACTGTCGTGAATAAGCTAATCCTAAGATCATAGACTAGGTGATCAAATTAGCCTAAGCAGTATGAATCCCGATTGATGAAGACAAATGATAACATTTCTTATTTGGCTCAGTCACTATCATCCTAATCCACCATTGAAATTCCCTAATCTAGCTATGAGACTACTCAAGCATAATGGAATCAATCACAACAAAGACAAAAGGAGAATTCATAATCAAATTAAAGAGAATAAGGTTTAGAATTCTTCTCAGAACGATGTCGTGGAATGATCCAGCAAGGAGAAGCAACAAATCGGAAAAATCCCAAAATCGTGAACAGTAACTGTGAACAGTACCGTGAACAGTAATCGTGAACAGTGTTTCGATGAACAGTGTTTTGAGGAACAGTGTTTTCGTGATTTTTCCAAGTCTCTTGTCTCAGGAACGTACAATGAAAAATCTCAGAGAAAAAAAATAGAACTTCGGTTTAGGAAAGTGGCTGAAACTTATTTATAGGGAAAATTAGGGCAACTTGGTTCTGGGTGCCCGACCGGTCGGTCTGGTTCCGGACCGGTCGGTCCGTATCCAGAATCGGCAAGTCTTCACGTCGTGGACCGGTCGGTCTTCTCATCCGGACCGGTCGGTCCGGATTCCAGAGAGTTTTGGCTTCGGGACTCGGGTGTAGACCGGTCGGTCCAGTGGTAGGATCGATCGGTTTTGCTTTCGTTTGGGTCTTGGGTCTTCACACGGGACCAGTCGGTCCACTGGCCAGACCGGCCGGTCTCGAATCCAGAGAGTTTGGCTTCTTCGAGTCTTCGGGCGAGCAGGTGCTCGCTCCAAACCGAGCAGGTGCTCGGTTTATGAAAAGTGCCATCTTTTCTCCAGATTCGTCCTTTTTGCTCCAATAACCTCCACAGACTCTAATCCATGCATGAGAGCCTCCTAGAACCTGCAAAGACACAAAATAAACTAGAAAGAACCAAAAAGACTAAAGAAATGATAACTAAAAGAGACCAAAATACTAATATATCAAGGATGGTCGTAAAATGCGTACAAACCTGAGACAATCCAGTTGTATACTTGGAGAATTCGGATGCGAAGGAAGGTCAGCCAGTCCTGAGGAGGATATCGCTGCAATAAACCGACCACGCAGTTGGAGGAACTATCCGGGAGAGCTCGCGTATAGGGATCTGCAGAAAAGAAGGCAAAATCATACCAATTTGTTTGGACAAAATACAGGAGGGAAATCATACCAATTTGTTTGTTCCAGCCTATATTGGATATTGGATCCACCTAATTCCCGATGAATATGGGCTTTGGGGAAAATTTATCCACCCATAACCTTTCCGATACAGAGCTTTAGCCAAACAAATCAAGCAAGTAATCCCTAATCCAAACATAATTCCAATAGATCAAGATCCTTATTCCCAACACTCGATAAAATTCAAAAACAGACTCAATAAAAATCAAAATAAAACCGATAACAAACCGCTCCCCCGGACTTAAATCACACCGTCTCCGGTGTGAAAAAGTTCAAGAGATTGGTGACACAAGAAAATAATAAAAACGGAAAACAAAGATGGATAAAACAATGATGGTAGAGGGTGAAAGAGATATCACCGCGTAGAAGCCTCCGCGTCGTCGTTGAGCAGGTGCTCGATGCCATGCGAGCAGGTGCTCGACTTAGGACTAGGCTGGGGATCGACCGGTCCCAACAACTGGACCGACCGGTCCCATTTTTAGGAAATCTGAAAACTCAAAATTTTAAACCAAAGTTAGTAGAAAAAGAAATCAAATTGAAAAAGTTAGAAAACGTACCGGTGGGTTGCCTCCCACCAAGCGCTTGTTTTAAGTCGTTAGCTCGACTTTGTTGGCCATCTAGGCTCAAGGATTAGTGGCTTTCTTGTCCGGATCAGGGCTCGGTGGAGGTGGGTTGAGGCGTGGTCGATTTGCTCTTTGATCACTTATATTCGGTTGCAGAACCTTGCTCAGCATACTAGCCATAGCCGCTTGACCCTTTTCCTTAAATTCTGGAGTAACAATAGCTTTGACCTTAGAGAAAGGCCTAGACATGCCTTTACTCTTTAGCTTGTACTCAATTGTGTCTCCAACACATCTCTGCGGTGTCAAGGTTATGTGCAAACCTGTAGCATTCTTCTCGCGCTTTGGTTTGTCCCGCTTGTTGACTTCCTTGGGTTTCCTTTCATAAGAACGAGTGTCTCCATCTAGGACTTCATTAACCTCATTCTTATTACAGAGTGCTGCAGCTGGTAGGACACTTACCCTTCCCGTTACATCGTCTATGGCAACACAAGAGCCATACTTGTCGCCATCCGAAATAGCGTTGTAAGAGATCCGCTTGTCGATGTTAGAGAAAACAATCCGTTTGTTTGGTAAGTCAACAATTGCACCTGCTGTTGCAAGGAAAGGTCTTCCCAAAATCAAAGGCATGTATGAACCATTGCTCATCTCCACAACTTGGAAATCAGTTGGAATCAAACAATCCCCAATCCTGACATTTAAATTCCCAATGAATCCTTGCGAAGTTGTTACCGAGGCATCCGCAAATCTAATAGACATCTTAGAAGTCTGGATATCAACAATACCTAAAGATTCTGCAATATCCCTTGACATGAGGTTAACACTAGATCCAGAATCGCATAAAGAATCCTCAAAATCAATTCCAAAGATAAGACATGGAACAACAAACTTACCTGGATCCTCTAGCTTATGCAGTTGCCTTAATAAAGGTTTCTGAGTGTTACCTGGAGTGACATCTATGCTTTGACTCTGAGGATCCGTAGCTGGTTCAAGTGGGATCGATCGATCTGGCTCGTCCGCAGGAATCAATGCAACCTTTTCCGCAGAACCTGACGCTTTACTCTGGGACATAGAAGCAACTTGTGAATCAAGAAAGTCAACCTGACAAGTTAAACTCTCTAGTTTATAGCTGAGTTCGTTGTTCATGACGTTTATCTTGTCGTCAAGAGAGGTTATTTTCTCATTCACTTCCCGTGCACTCCTGTCTTGCCCATCTAGAATCTGTTGCATCATTAGCTCAACTCTATTCTCTTGGAGGTGCGGTGCTTGATGTTCTCTACTCTGATTAGGTCCTTGGTCCTCGATAAAGTTGACATAGGCACGTGGGTAAGGAACCCTGGGTGCGTAAACTCTCTCTGGGGGAATTTCTGAAGATTCGGTAGGAGCATCCTGGCGAGCAGGTGCTCGCTCCAAACCGAGCGGTTACGTGCTCCTTACCTTTTCTGTGGGTGCTAGAGATTCCGCTCGTGATTTCTACAGCATTGGCATACCCATTCTTAGGATTCATCTCCCCTTTCCCTGGAAGAATTCAAGCCGGTCTCTTAATCGTCTCAGCAGTTTGAGCAACTTGTGTATCCAATTTCTTCACATGCGCGGTAACAGCCTCGTACTTTGCATTCAAATCATCGTACATGAGATCTACCTTGCCATTAATCTCAGTGGACGCCTTTTGGCTGTTAACCATCAGTTGCTGCATGAGACTCTTCAACTCATCCAGAGATGTAGGCGCGGAAGTAGCTTGTTGTGGCGCAGCGAATTGTTGTTGGTTCCCTCCTTGGAAACGACTCTGATTCTGGTTAGGGATGAACTGATTCCCTTGAGCGTTGTTGGAGTAGAATCTCTGAAATCCTTGACCGTTCACAAAGTTGACCTCTTGTAATGCGGCGACCTCATAACCTTCAAACTCTTGAGAAATAGGAGCAGCCCCATTCTCTTCCACAGATTTTACCGGTCTCTGGTTCTCGCATAAAAGTAGATTCACCTTTGCTGTCAGCTCATCAATCTTCTGAGTGTCCATATTATAGACTTTCCTGGACCTATCATACTCAGGAGCCTTGTTGCTAGAGCTCGCAGCGAGGTTCTCAATCAGCTCAAAGGCTCCATCCCTTGTCTTGGTCATGAAGTCTCCGTTACTTGCAGCGTTAAGAGCATTCCTATAGTCCCACTCAACTCCATCGTAGAAAATTCCAAGAATCTGCTCATCTTTGAAGCCGTGATGAGGACATTCCCTACGGTATTCCTTGAGTCTCTCCCAAGCTTCACAGAAAGTTTCGCTGGAATGTTATTGAAACGAAGAGCTCTTATTCCTCAAAGACGCAGTTTTGGACTTGGTGTAGAAGTGGTCCAAAAACGCAGCTCTAACTTCGTCCCAAGTCTTTAAAGAACCAGCCGGTAAAGACTTCAACCATCTAGAAGCCTTATCCGAGAGTGAGAATGGAAACAGCTTGCACTTCATAAATTCACTCGGCACTCCATTAGACCCCGTAGTAGTGCAGATTTCCTCGAAATTCTCAATGTGATCCATTGGTATTTCAGCTGGTAATCCGTGGAATAGATGCTGTTTCACCAATGAGATCATCTGAGGCTTGATCTCATAATCCTGCCTCTGAATAGTTGGGATCACAATGGCTGAACGGTTCTGATAGAAAACATGGGGATTATCCATATCCCCTATACCCGGCTGTACTAGTGGAGCTTGTGGTTGATTCCTTTGCAACTGAGCAATCTGATCCCTCAACAACTGCAACTGAGTATTCATCGCTTCCTGAGACATAACAAAAACAAATAAAAGAAAACAAAATTAGCAAAAATAAATTCTTAGACTATAAACTAAATCGAAATTCAAAGGCAACACAATTGGTCCCCGGCAACGGCGCCAAAAACTTGATACGTTAAGTTTTAAACCCAAATAGTATCCGCAAGTGCACAGACAAAAGCAGTAGTATTTTAGGTATCGAATCCTCAGGGACCAAGGTCACACTATGAAAATATGGACTATTGTTTAAAGCTAAGATAAAAATGGGATTGGTTTGAAACGAAACAATGAACGAAATAACAATTAAAAAATGATGTAAATTCAATAAGATAAAGACACTAGATTAGAGTCATTCGCCAGTGACTTCGGATTAAGGACTGAGCAATCTATTCAGGATTCAATTTAACGCAATCTAGAACTCGAACATGAATGTAATATTGCCTCACTGTCGTGATGCATCAATATCTTTATCTAACATCCTAAATGCATAAACTGTCGTTCGAATTCAGAGATGAAGATAAGCATTAACAATTTGGTTCGATTTGTTCACAATCGATGGTAACAATCAACTGTCGTTGGTTACACACCGATTGCTCATCAACGGTTTATCTAGCAACCTAGAGCACTGTCGTGAATAAGCTAATCCTAAGATCATAGACTAGGTGATCAAATTAGCCTAAGCAGTATGAATCCCGATTGATGAAGACAAATGATAACATTTCCTATTTGGCTCAGTCACTATCATCCTAATCCACCATTGAAATTCCCTAATCTAGCTATGAGACTACTCAAGCATAATGGAATCAATCACAACAAAGACAAAGGGAGAATTCATAATCAAATTAAAGAGAATAAGGTTTAGAATTCTTCTCAGAACGATGTCGTGGAATGATCCAGCAAGGAGAAGCAACAAATCGGAAAAATCCCAAAATCGTGAACAGTAACTGTGAACAGTACCGTGAACAGTAATCGTGAACAGTGTTTCGATGAACAGTGTTTTGAGGAACAGTGTTTTCGTGATTTTTCCAAGTCTCTTGTCTCAGGAACGTACAATGAAAAATCTCAGAGAAAAAAAATAGAACTTCGGTTTAGGAAAGTGGCTGAAACTTATTTATAGGGAAAATTAGGGCAACTTGGTTCTGGGTGCCCGACCGGTCGGTCTGGTTCCGGACCGGTCGGTCCGTATCCAGAATCGGCAAGTCTTCACGTCGTGGACCGGTCGGTCTTCTCATCCGGACCGGTCGGTCCGGATTCCAGAGAGTTTTGGCTTCGGGACTTGGGTGTGGACCGGTCGGTCCAGTGGTAGGATCGATCGGTCTTGCTTTCGCTTGGGTCTTGGGTCTTCACACGGGACCGGTCGGTCCACTGGCCAGACCGGCCGGTCTCGAATCCAGAGAGTTTGGCTTCTTCGAGTCTTCGGGCGAGCAGGTGCTCGCTCCAAACCGAGCAGGTGCTCGGTTTATGAAAAGTGCCATCTTTTCTCCAGATTCGTCCTTTTTGCTCCAATAACCTCCACAGACTCTAATCCATGCATGAGAGCCTCCTAGAACCTGCAAAGACACAAAATAAACTAGAAAGAACCAAAAAGACTAAAGAAATGATAACTAAAAGAGACCAAAATACTAATATATCAAGGATGGTCGTAAAATGCGTACAAACCTGAGACAATCCAGTTGTATACTTGGCGAATTCGGATGCGAAGGAAGGTCGGCCAGTCCTGAGGAGGATATCGCTGCAATAAACCGACCACGCAGTTGGAGGAACTATCCGGGAGAGCTCGCGTATAGGGATCTGCAGAAAAGAAGGCACAATCATACCAATTTGTTTGGACAAAATACAGGAGGGAAATCATACCAATTTGTTTGTTCCAGCCTATACGAATCTCATCGCGATAGCCCCCTATCGAGTCCTCGTTTATCTTAACAAAGAAATACTTCTCCTGCCAGTTGCCCTCAAGCCTGTTTTTGAAGTTATTCACTAAAACAAGCCCGCTCTTCATCTTGACCTGAAACCGATCGGAATCGAAAGTGTTCCCGCGGGCAATCTTGCATGCCTCCTCGAAGTGATCGCATGTGACCACCCGGCGAGCCTCGTAACTTAGCGTCAGGATCGACATCAAGTTCCGAAAACTCGCATGGGTCAACTGAGATATGGAAACCCTGCGGCGAGCGCAATAATCCATAATTATCGGGGAAATCGGGAAACCAAACCCACCGTGATAAAAAAAGCACTCATAAACGCATAAGTGGCCTTCGGGGGGAGCCCACGATCTGCAGTCCGACCCGGGGATGACGAATTCTATCTTGGGCCAGTTCTTCCCACTACCGCATCCGAGAACACTCTCCAGCGTGGAAGACGACGTTTTGTCATCATGACGCTCCAACGTAATGAAGGGGCAGCGACCAGGACCCAAGCCGAAAACAGGAACCGCTTTCAAGGTTTCCAACTGTTCCCTCCGCTTCGCCTTCTTTTTACGCTCAGCCTCTTTATTCTGTGCTTGATCGGCCGATTCTTTTCTCGCCCGGACAGTTTTGAGATCGCTCTGCGTCTCGACCTTCCTCTTCTTCATAGTAGCGAGCGGCATGTGTTCCTCCTCGGGAGAACCATCGCCGTTGTTGGTTATCTGTCCGGGGCGATGAAGGGACGACAAAGCTGCCCTACCATCGCTCTCCGAATCACTTACACCAAACGAGGGTTCAGGATTGGCAGAAGGGGAAACCGAAATGATGAGCCGGTCCACGTTTTTCTTGCTTTTGCGAATCAGCGCCCCGCTATAGGAACTAGTAGAAGATTCTTCCGACGCCATGCTTTTCGGAGAACTCTTCAGATTGATTTCACACTCGAGAAATAAAAGGGTACAGAGAAAGGCAGACAGGAAAGGAAATCGGGTCAGAAAGAGAAAAGTACCTGATCGGGATCTTCAGAAAATGAAGTAAAGGATAAAAGAGAGGAAAGGAATGACGTTATATATAGGAAACCACGAAAAGGACGTGGTCAGAAATGGGGCAGAAGCCAAAGGGGCGGCACGCCAAAGCGTCATATCAACATTGAAACCCTAACTCACCTCGATAGCCTCAAAAAATGTAATCATCACCGGGGCAAGAATTTAGGAAACACGTGCTAACACCATGATCAGTCGCATCCACGCGCTGACGCAAGGCGACATACCCACGTCGTCCGAACGAGCGGGAAAACCCCCGGGAGAAAGGACGAGCATGACCTTCTTGCTCTCCTGCCTGCTCGCTCACTCGGACGACGTGCCTGCAGGATCTTAACCTCATTGGTTTTGATACTTGATCAACAAATGGGCATGTGTCTCATTTGTACTCTTTTTCCCTTATCTTTGGTTTTATCCCAATGGGTTTTCCAAAGAAAGGTTTTTATTGAGACAAATGATTCACATCCAAATCACCCATTTGATGATCCAAACCGGGCCAAAATCTTCAGAAAATGTCCAGCCCGGTGTACCCAGGTCGTTTGAACGAGCCGGAAAACCCCCGGGAGAAAGGACGAGC